>JAJIBD010021616.1:155000-312537 GCA_021461705.1 Cryptotis parvus
CAGAGGGAGACTTATCCCAAAGCTCTGCAGTTGAGAGGCACAACAGAATAACTGCCTCCTTGATTTTTCTGCTTATGTTAGCCAGCTTGTGTCTCAAGTGGTTGAACAAGTACAAGGCTGTAGGAGTTAAACCAGGAGCAAACATTATAGACGTTCAATAGATGGCAATTCTCAGCTTGCCATCATTAACTTGTTACAATATGTGGGCCTACACCCTTCTCACTAGATTCTCAATTCTTTCTCTTCTTCTCTTTTGTTTTGGGGTCACTCCTGGCAATAATCAGGGCTTTCTCCTGGTTCTGTGCTCAGGCTTCACTCCTGGTGGGATTGGAGGACCATATGAATGCTGGGTATCAAAGCTGGGTTGGCCCCGTGCAAGGCAAATGCTCTTCTTACTGTACTATCACCTGCACTCTGGCCCCCCATATTCCCAATTCTGGTTTGGGTCTTTTCATAGAGTACTGTGAGCTAAATACTGAAAATAGTTATGAAGAGCTATCAAGAAGAAACATATTTTTTTGAGACAGATTAGCCCCTCTCCTCCCCTCCCTTTGTTCCTCCCCTCCCTCTCATCCTTCCTGTATCCTCCCCCCTCCTTTTTTCTCTTTCTCTGAATGCATTCTATGGAATTTAAGCTATTATTTAAAGTACTTTTATATCTACTAAAACTCTGTATTCCCCAACACTCTATGAGGTGGGTGATGTTATAATCCACATTTTATTAATGAGAAGTAGAAGGTAGAAGCAAATATACTCTGAATATCATGCAGCTTAGACATTTGCCCTTTATCTTGGGCGACCATGAGTTTTGGAATTTGTGGAATATCTAGAGAGAAAACTGGGTACAGTCGTAAAGCATTTTGATGTAACTCTATATTGCTAGAGAGGTCATCATAAAAAGGGGTTGTCAATCTCTAAGTCTCTAATTAATTGTTGTGATTTCTTTTCTCAATAAGGTAAAAACTTGCTTTTGCAATCAGTGTTGTATTTTCAGTCCTGTCTTCTTTGAGATGAGAGGTCATGTCTTGTTGGATGACCCTTTGTTCACTCTTTGGGGTTAGAGTTCATGTCTTGTGGGACGACCCTTTGTTCACTCTTTGGGGTGAGAGTTCATGTCTTGTTGGACAACCCTTTGTTCACTCTCTGGGGTGAGAGTTTATGTCTTGTTGGATGACCCTTTGTTCACTCTCTGGGGTGAGAGTTCATGTCTTGTTGGATGACCCTTTGTTAACTCTCTGGGGTGAGAGTTCATGAGTTCATGTCTTGTTGGATGACCCTTTGTTAACTCTCTGGGGTGAGAGTTCATGTCTTGTTGGATGACCCTTTGTTCACTCTCTGGGGTGAGAGTTCATGTCTTGTGGGATGACCCTTTGTTCACTCTTTGGGGTGAGAGTTCATGTCTTGTGGGACAACCCTTTGTTCACTCTCTGGGGTGAGAGTTCATGTCTTGTTGGACGACCCTTTGTTCACTCTTTGGGGTGAGAGTTCATGTCTTGTTGGATGACCTTTTGTTCACTCTCTGGGGTGAGAGTTCATGTCTTGTGGGACGACCCTTTGTTCACTCTTTGGGGTGAGAGTTCATATCTTGTGGAACGACCCTTTGTTCACTGTCTGGGGTGAGAGTTCATGTCTTGTTGGATGACCCTTTGTTAACTCTCTGGGGTGAGAGTTCATGTCTTGTTGGATGACCCTTTGTTCACTCTCTGGGGTGAGAGTTCATGTCTTATTGGACGACCCTTTGTTCACTCTCTGGGGTGAGAGTTCATGTCTTGTGGGATGACCCTTTGTTCACTCTCTGGGGTGAGAGTTCATGTCTTGTGGGACGACCCTTTGTTCACTCTCTGGGGTGAGAGTTCATGTCTTATTGGACGACCCTTTGTTCACTCTCTGGGGTGAGAGTTCATGTCTTGTTGGATGACCCTTTGTTCACTCTTTGGGGTGAGAGTTCATGTCTTGTTGGATGACTCTTTGTTCACTCTCTGGGGTGAGAGTTCATGTCTTGTTGGACGACCCTTTGTTCACTCTCTGGGGTGAGAGTTCATGTCTTGTTGGATGACCCTTTGTTCACTCTCTGGGGTGAGAGTTCATGTCTTGTTGGATGACTCTTTGTTCACTCTCTGGGGTGAGAGTTCATGTCTTGTTGGATGACCCTTTGTTCACTCTTTGGGGTAAGAGTTCATGTCTTGTTGGATGACTCTTTGTTTACAGCCCTCTGTCTCCTGCTTGCCAGCCCTGGGTTTTGGATCTTAAATGAAAGGTTATTTCTGTCTTTCCTTTATGCCCTTTATGTATTCTTATGCTAGTAAAAGGTTTTTTTTTGTATAGGCACAGGAAGACAGTTAAGGCTATGCTTTTGTGATATAGGAGTTAATTAACTCTGATTAAGTTACTCCTGGGCATTTGTCATAGTTCCAAGTGGGCCCCTCTGTGTGAGAGGCTATAGGAGTCTGTGACAACCCCCCCCAAGACCCCCAGCCCTTGAAACCAGCCTTGCAGGCACATGTCCCCATCCCTGCTCTTGAGAAATGTTTTCTAAACTCTTTGGTTATTTGTGTCAAGCCACCCAAAACAGATATCATTAAAATCCTTGAAATAATTGATTTTCCACTTTCATTTTGGGACAGCATTTTTTGAAAGATAAGTTTGTTTTTATTTAGGTTGATGGCAAGGTTGGAGGAGGAATGGAAAAAGACCCCACAGTGAAATGAGTCCCTGCCCCATTTTTCCGGCTGTCTTGCGTTGGAGTTGGGAAGTGACCCCCCAGCTCTCTCTAAATGCTGCATTATCTGCCTCGTACAGGAGACAACAGTGGCCGTGTTTATCTCTTAAAATGAACTTTCATTAATTCACAGGCCCTGATGTGAGAGCGCCTTGGCTGTCTAATGACAAGAGGTTAAATTGGGACAGTTGCCTCCTCTCTGTCCTAATGATCATTTTCCCAGCGTGCGCTGGCACCACTTCCAAAGAACAAGGGCGATGTCATCTTTGGCTTCTCCAGCAAACAGGATCTCTAGCAAGTGCTTTGAGAGGGGCGAAGGCTGGCTCTAATGAGGTCAAGGTCACAAGTGTGATAATGAGGTCAAGGCCATGAGTGTGATTGCTACCTAGGGCACTTGGTTGACCTCAAAAGAAAACCCAGACTCTACCTTCTGGATGGAGGGTTCGGGCCTGGTGAACTTGTGGAGAAGGAGCAGCACGTGTGTGGTCTGTGTGTGGGGCCCTTGGGTGCCAAGTATCTTCCAAACATCACTAATGATCTTGGGAACTTTATGATTTTTAAAAAAAATTATATTTTTAAAATAACATTGAATAACATCGACAACCAAGCCAATCTTTTGCTTACTTATTTTGTGTGTATGTGTGGTCATACCTGGCAATGCTCAGGGGTTACTCTTGGCTCTTCACGCAGGAATTGCTCCTGGTGGTGCTCAGGGGGACCATATAGATGTTGGGGATTGGACTTGGGTTGGCCGCATGTAAGGCAAAGGCCCTCCCTGCTGTGCTGTTACTCTAGCCCCTGGTCTTGGCCCCTTGTGAATCATCTCAGAATCCTGTGCAGCCCAGCTGTGGCGCTCAGGGGTCAAGGCTCAGACGCATCCAAGTCCTGGGGACCATTTCTGGTCCAGTGTGTGGTCTCACAAATGGACTTTGGTAGCATCTGTACTGTTTATGGCTGCTTTACCAGGGACACTGGGGTGTGTGTGTGGGGGGGTAGGGATCCTATTTACTGGCTGTCTCAGAGCCTGTGGGCTGCTGTGTTATATATATATATATAAATATACATATATACATACATATATATATATATATATATATATATATATATATATACTGGCTGATAGGATCCAATGGAAATGTTACTGGCGCCCGCTCTAGCAAATCGATGAATAACGGGATTCAAGTGATCAAGTGATATATATATCACAGGGGACCCCTGTAAAAAAAATATATATATACATATATATATATAGCATAGAAGATATATATATATGTGTATGTATGTATCTTCACAGGGGTCCCCTGTGAAGAGTTCAAGCTGCAAAAAATGTATATATATCCATTTTATATATATATAAATATATATAATATTGGCCTTTACACTTTGACCAGTTTAAACTGGGGCTTCTAGGCTGGAGCTATAGCATAGTGGGTAGGGTACTGGTCTCGCACACCTCCGACTCGACTCCATTCAATCCTCAGCATCTCGTATAATCCCATCCCAAACCCCACATGGAGTGATCTCTGAGTCCAGAGCCAGAAGTAAAGTCTGGGGGCCGGAGCAACAGCACAGAGGGGAGGGCATCTGCCTTGCATGCGGCAGACCTGGGTTCGATCCTGGGCATCCCAATGATCCCCTGAGCGCCACCAGGTGTAAACCCTGAACGCAGAGCCAGGAGTAACCCCTGAGCACGGCCGGGTTGTGACCCATAAAGAAAAAAATAAAATGGAGTAAACTCTGGGCAGTTGGGCAGGGCCTCAAATCTAAAATAAATAAATAATGAAAAATGATTTTTTTTTCACTTAAAAGTGATCGGTAGTGCCGGCTTCCTGAAGCAGAGGGACCCGTGTCTGTGAAAGCCTGATGTTGGAAAATATTCCTTCATGTCCACCTTAGGTTTTGTTCTCTCTGCTGAGATTCCAGAGATTTGGTCTTTCTCATCAAGTTCACCAGTTTTTGGGGGTCCCCTGTGAAGAGATCAAGCTGCAAAAAATGTGAAAATTCAATACAGTAATCAACACTATATGTTTTTTTTTTAACTGGCCGGCAATTTTCTGTGGGTCATTAAATTCCCCTACTAGGAGACTTCTTCATTGATATGTGAATCATGTAAAAGAGTCTTGAACACAATCGCTATTTCCATGGTATCCAGGTCCCTGAGGCCCCAGCAGCAGAATTTGTGCTGGCCAGAATAATCTTTCTCTTTCTACCTTTGACTTAATTCCTTAGCATGGGGTGTCTACTGCATTCAATGAAATGATTTCTGTGAAGCTGTGTGTGTGTATGTGCATGCAAACACGCAAATAGTTTGTTTTGCCTTTTTCTTTTCCTTCCTCGACTTGATGGCAATCAGGGAAGTGCTGTGGTCACCAGAGCCTGCACTGATATTCTGCGAGGAGGCTGGGAGAGGTTCCTCATTACAGTGTTGTTTTGAAGGGGGTCTGGGAGAAACTTTATAGATGATAAAAATGAATTGCTTTTGGTGCTGATGTGGGGAACTGGATCATCTTCCAGCACCTGAAGAGTCATAGGGAAAGTGGTAAAACCAAGCTCTAAGTCAGCCCAAAGCTCTGCTGTCTTGGAGTACAGCAGCTTTTAAGAAATCTTGTCCTCAGGCATAACATGCGTCTAGTTAGCATTTTTTTTAAAGTATTTTATTATACCACCGTGAGATATACAAATAAAAAGATATACAATTAAAAAGTTCATGTTTGGGTTTTGGTCATACAGTGTTTCAGCACCCGTCCCTCCACCAGTGCCCATCTCCATACAAATAAAAAGATATACAATTAAAAGTTCATGTTTGGGTTTTGGTCATACAGTGTTTCAGCACCCGTCCCTCCACCAGTGCCCATCTCCATACAAATAAAAAGATATACAATTAAAAAGTTCATGTTTGGGTTTTGGTCATACAGTATTTCAGCACCCGTCCCTCCACCAGTGCCCATCTCCCACCAACAACATCCCCGGTTCCCTCCCCCTTCCCCAGCCCTGCTCCATGGCAGGTTCTTTATTTCTTTCCCTTTCTCTCTCTTTCTCTTTTCCTTCCCTTCCAGACTATGGATTACAGAACATACATTAAAAGGTTGTCATGTGAATCCTTTTGCCTCTATTTCATGCTCAGTTCTAGGTTGGCATTAGTACCCTCGACAATTATTAGCACCCTGTTCCATTTTCTGTCTCTCCTAAACTCTGACTCCCACACATTTGTGATAATTTCCACCTTTGACAAGACCTCCCGATATATGCTTCACTTGACCTTGGATATTGGTATCATAATATGTACATATATATTTATGCCATGCAAATAAATGCAGTCATTCTGTATCTGTCTCTCTCCTTCTGGCTAATTTGACCCAGCCATACCACTCCTGGGAATCTACTCTGGGAAACCAAAAATACGCAGCGGAAACACCATCCCTACTTTTGTGTTCATAGCAGCATTATTCAATAGCCAGAATCTGGAAGCAACCAGAGTGCCCGAAAATCGATGACTGGATAAAGAAGCTTTGGTACATTTACACAATGGAATACTATGCAGCTGTTAGGAAAAATGAAGTTATAAATTTGCCTATAAATGGATGGACATGGAGAAGATTATGTTGAGCGAAATTAGTTAGCATTTTAAGCCTTAATGCATTTCGCTGAGGCATTCCATTACTGAATTGGAGATGGTCATTCAGAAAGATGGTACATCCAGCTCCTCAACTCTGTAGCTTCTCTGATTGTTTGATTTGAAATCAAAGAATTCTTTGATTTCTTTCCCAAATCCATCTAGGACGTGCCCCCACCATGGCTTAGCATGGTCACGTGATCAATTCCTGGCCAAAAGGCATGTTTCATTCTCTTGGTCAAGGTCATTATGTACCAAATCAGTCCACTAGAGTAATCAGGTCTTCACCTTAAAACACTGGAAAGTGTTTATATTTTGATAGGAACACAAGCCTTGAGTTCCTGGGGACTGTGTGCCACCATCAGTAGACACCCAGAAATTAAGCCCATGGCACACAATGGATGAGGTTCTGATGACATTGTTTGAACCTCTGGGTCTAACTGTTCCTGAAGCCCATCACCATAGAGTTCATAGGTAGGCTCGTCAATCAATAACTCCCCACCCCCAAACTAGTCCAAATTGGATTTCTGTCACCTGCATCAAAAGAGCCCTGAGATCCCGAGGAGGGCAGATGGGTTTTGGGTGTTGGCCCATCGCCTCTGGGGGGTCCCGGAAGCAGCCAGATGAAACTTCGCCCATCACACTAGCCACCATCTTCACTGTCCGGACGCTGAGAAACTGCCTGACGACCAGATCAACAAAGCAAAACCAGTTCAAGCCCAGGTAGGCGGCTCCCAGAAGCGGGAATCACTGGGAATTCGCCAGATGGAGTCAGGGTTTAGCCACTCCCCCTCCATTTTGTCGAGCCTGGTGGACCCGCCCAGGAGCGGCCCGGGAACCAGCATGCAGAGCTTCACAAGCGGCTGGGGAGACTGGAGCCCGGCTCGCGCCGAGCCCAGCTGACGATGGGATCCCGAGGAGGGCAGATGGTTTTTGGGTGTTGGCCCATCGCCTCTGGGGCGTCCCGGAAGCAGCCAGATGAAACTCGCCCATCACACTAGCCACCATCTTCACTGTCCGGACGCTGAGAAACTGCCTGACGACCAGATCAACAAAGCAAAACCAGTTCAAGCCCAGGTAGGCGGCTCCCAGAAGTGGGAATCACTGGGAATTCGCCAGATGGAGTCAGGGTTTAGCCACTCCCCCTCCATTTTGTCGAGCCTGGTGAACCCGCCCAGGAGCGGCCCGGGAACCAGCATGCAGAGCTTCACAAGCGGCTGGGGGAGACTGGAGCCCGGCTCGCGCCGAGCCCAGCTGACGATGGGATCCCGAGGAGGGCAGATGGTTTTTGGGTGTTGGCCCATCGCCTCTGGGGGTCCCGGAAGCAGCCAGATGAAACTCGCCCATCACACTAGCCACCATCTTCACTGTCCGGACGCTGAGAAACTGCCTGACGACCAGATCAACAAAGCAAAACCAGTTTAAGCCCAGATCGCGCCCGCAAGTGGCCGCTGGTCCACTAAAATAGTGAAACAGTAATGTCTTTTAATGCACTGTATTCCACGAAGAGCAGGAAAGTTTATCGGGAAGGAGATATAAAGACGAAAGAAATGACATACAGAATCTGCCAAGTAGTTGAGGTGCGGGAGGGGGAGGGAGGTGGGGACATTGGTGATGGTAGATGGGTTTGGGTGGAGGGATGGGTGTTGGAACACTGTAGATCTAAAACTCTACATGAGCATCTTTCAATTGTATGTCTGAAATGTTGTAATAATATTTGGGGGGAAATAATAAAATTTAAAAAAAAAAAAAAGAGCCCTGAGTTACCCAGAGACCTGAGCTTAATTTGCTGGGTTCTCTCACCTGGCTTCAATATCAATAAGTCCACAAATGAGAGACTGTGGTTTGGTGAGGGCAGGGGTGGGGCACACTCAAGATAAACCCACATTCTTTTTTTTTAATTTGCTTTTTGGGTCACACCCACCAATACTCAGGGGCTTCTCCTGGCTCTGCACTCAGGAATTACTCCTGGCAGTGCTCGGGGACCATATGGGATGCCGGGGATCGAACCGGGCCAGCATGGGCCGGTCGTGTGCACGGCAAATGCCCTACCCGCTGGGCTATTGCTCTGGCCCTAAACCCACATTCTTGCCAAAGGTATGCTGCAGGTTTCATTGCACAAATCTGCTCCAGAGGCTGCTTCATTGGTCGTGATTTTATTCTTCCAGAAAAACTAGACTCATGTTGACGACTGGCCCTGGTCATTCGAATAAGTTACTGAAGATGGTGAAGACCGTGAGCTGTAGCATCTTAGTGCTTCCGTGGCCATCATGGTTGTGTCTGAGAGAGGTGATTTCATTCCTTAAGTCCTGGGAGAGATGCAGAGAAGGTCTTTGAGTCATCACCAATACTGCAGGGTGCTCATTGCAGAAACAGAAGGATCAGCTAAGAGCCACTCAGGTCTTAGGTCTTTCTCCTAGTAACTTTCCCTTCTATGGACATTTGACCTCAATCTTTCTCAATGATACATACGATTGATAGGCAGAAAATGGCATTATTGGCACAGCCTCTTTAGACTAAGTTCTTATTATCATCCAGTCACCGCATCACTCTTCTCACTTTTCTCTCTTACTAAGCAATGGAAAAGTGGGGTACAGTGCAGCTGAGGTTTGCTTAAGGTCAAAAGGCCAAGAAATTGCAGAGCAGGGCTTCAAGCCCAAATCTACCTGATTTCAGAGTCTGGAACTTTTATGATGTTCCATGGCCCTACGAAAGCAGGATGAGAATGCTATTTGGGTCTCTCAGAGAGGAATCGAAAGAGCTATGCTTGGAATATCACGCCTCACTCAAGTGAGAGAAGGAATCGGAGTTCTGACCTCCGTCGCTATTCCAGAATCAGGGACTCTGTCTTGTTTGCCAAGGCATCGAAAATCAGATGGGCTGGACATGTAATGCGATTTGGAGACAACTGCTGGACTAGAGCCATTACCGACTGGATCCCACGGGATGTCAAAAGATCACTTGGCCACCCACCTACAAGATGGTCAGACTTCCTTGTCAAGACCCTGAAGGAATGGTTTGAGGCTCTTCATATTCCTAAATTAACCAGATGCCATTGGGCTACATTGGCACGTGATAGGGTCCAATGGAAATGTTACTGGCGCCCACTCGAGCAAATTGATGAATAACGGGATTCAAGTGATCAAGTGATCCATGGATGAGAGCTGGAGGGATTCAAGATAAGTCAGAAACAGAAATACAAACCCAGTGACCTCTACCCTAAGTGGTGTATAAAGAAAGAGCCCAGCAGCAAACATACAATGAAAACAGACCCTTAGACTCCATAGCAGAGCTGAGATTTCGGAGTGTGGGGACAGAGGAGAGGGTGTGTTGGGTGTGGTGTACTAGTTTGTACTCCTAGAAACTATAAGCAATGATAGTCTTGTAAACCAGCGTCATCTCAATAAACTTAAAGAGGAGCGGTCCCCACTTGTTTGGGTTGGTTTGAGTGCTTGTTCAGAATATAACAACATCTCGGCCTTCACCCAGAACCTGCACCTTAACAACCTCCTGATGGCTCCTGCCCTCAACCTGTCTTGTGGTCCCTCAGCTAGTTAAGCACGTTGTCACCTGGACTTCCAACCCTGTGTCAAAATATTTCCACAGAGGAGTGTGCTTTGGGATTGCTTTACTTCATGGCACAGGAATTTGTTGACAATTTCCATTTTTTCTCAAGTGATAGTAGAACTGGGCTTAAGAACGGGGTAAAGAGGCAAGTTTGAGGGGTCCTCTGATGTGACCAGTCTCCGCTGGTCCCCAGAAGCCTTCTCTTAATTGTTTTCACAAATAAGTTGAATTGTTCTGAGGCGGTGGCTTGTCAATTACTATCCAGTTGATGGAGTGGGTTGAAAAATGAGATTTTTGACCGTCCTGTGGCTGATCCCGTTCTAACATAGAGACTGGTTTATAGGTCAGATTTCCTTGACAGGTTCAGAATTACTTTAATAATGTGAAATTTGAAGCTATTGATTGCATATAAATCCCCCAAAATATAAAAACTTGTTTGGAAAACTCCATGCCAGTTGGAAATGCTCTGAAGAAGATGGGGGTAAGTGTGTGTGGGGAGAAATCTTGATTTATGGCAACCATTTCTCTTCCCCACTCCCCTATTATTTTTTACTGTTGTAAGTTTTAAAGTGTATTCATGGCTTTCAGTCTTCCTGCACAGTTTTTCCCTTGAGCTTTTTTAGATGAACAAAAGGGGAAAAGATAAATCGAAAGTCACTGTGAAGAATGGCACCCTAACAACCAGCTTCTGTCTATTGAGGGCAAGGGAAGACGGTGGGAATGGATTTGGGAGCAGAATCCCGGGGTGCCTCACACTGTCCTTCTCACCAATGGGGTGCACCTGTGCACCTGGCCTTCCCCCTCACCCCCGTCTCTGTAAAAGTTCTTCTATGAGCACAAGAACACGGTGGATGGGGGAGATGAAAGACTATGAACTAGGCAAGCACACAGAGAGGAGCTAAATAAATAAGAAACCGAGGACTGTACTGGGTGTTCATCCTTCGCTGCAGACCCCTACTTTGTGAATTTCCTAAGAATAACTACTGGAACCCAGGGCAGCTCTCAACTTACTAGCGACAGTAACAGAGCAGTAGCTGCACTTGTGGCCGACTGCCTGCATTCAAATCCGGGCCCGACACTCAGGTACAGCAGTTTCCCAACTCTTCATTTCCTTCCTCTCTAGCTCTTAGCTGAGTGGCTTGTAGAAAACACACATAAACGTGTAGAGTTTCTCATTAAATGCCGAACTATCATCCTTATTGCTGTTTTTGCTGTTAATTACATCCCTTTGTGAAATTTCTATCAAAGCCAGACGCATAGCTCCTACACCCCATCAGCCCTCATTGAATGCAAAGTTAAAACAAATGCCAAAAATTGTTACTGGCAGGAACATAAAGATGATAAATGAAAAACAAGGCAGAGAGAACACATCACATTTTAATTTTTGTGTGTGTGTGGATTAACTTTTAGGTAACTTGAACCGGTGGAAAAATGGTGCTGGTAGCAATAAAAGAAGAAACAGAAAGTGCTAAGTGTCCATCTAGCAACAAAAATGCAAGCAACTGTTCTGGAAGGGAGGCGCGACTGCTCCGGGGCCTTCAGATGGCACCTTTTAGAATATACTCAGAGCATATGTATTGGTGGGGGCGGGGGGTTGTGGGGGAGATATCACTTAAAAACACAAAGCAAGTGGGAAAAATAAAGCCCAAAAGCTGTGAAATGAAGTCAGCTGACTGAAGCCAGCCTAATGGAGAACTTGAATGCTAAGCTTTTAGCAAACAGTTGGACTCAGGAAGTGTGGCAGAGTTGGCCAACGACAGGTAGTTCCACAGGGATAAGAGAAGGACTTTTGGCTAGTGAAGTGGGGGGCAGTAGGGGGAGGGAGAGAGGATCGTTTCTTGGAAAAAATGGTCTGGAGATGTGAGTGGTGTGAGGAAGGGAGTGCCAGGGGACCCACCTTAGGTCAGGGAAGGCAGTGACAGAGCCTGAGGAAGGATGATGCCTGTGAAGTCTATTGACCCGTTCAGAGCCCGGTGGAGCAGGCATGGATCTGGGAGAGCAGGAAGAGCGGCGTGTGCCTCGCTGATGACAGATCTTTATAGACGCAGGACTCCGAGCCCATGCATGATAGAATTCTTCAAAACCTCTATTTTGATGGCAGAATGGGGCAGTGGTCCGCAAAGAGAGATCAAGGCATCACTGTGGGGATCATTCACCGATGATTCGGGCTGAAAAGCGAACAGGGTTGAAAGCTGAGTAGCTTCTCCTCGGGAGGAGGTCAGGAACCAGCCAGGGTCGTGGTTCATTTCCTGTTTTCCATGTGCGGTGTGTGACTCAGAGGGAGGCGTGGGTTGATTGTGCAGTGAGGTGATAGATGGGTAGGGGGCCGCCTAGGAGATTGGGATTTTAGACCCATATGGGGACTGAAAACTCACAGACGCCTCCTTTGTTTACTGGATCTCTTGGATTCTCCCCCCCGCCTCCTCCCTACCAAGTCTTGTAGAAACTATCACCACACAACATGAAATCTAAGTCATATCAGGGTTGGCGCAGATACTTTGCTGATCTGAGAAATAATTTTTTTCCCGTACCAGTTAAATCAGAGGAGAAACATCTACCAACACTTTGCATTTCCAGGTCTATTACGGAATTTCAGTTGAGAGGTTCAAGGCCTACAACTGGACAAGAAAGCAAAGAGGTATTTGAGAGACATCAGAGGAGGGAGTCGGGAGCAGTCTTTGCCCAGCAAGATTCATTCATTCATTCATTCATTCATTCATTCATTCATTCATTCATCTATTTAATTATCTATCAATCTATTAATTTATTAATCAATTAATCAATCAATCAATCTATCTATCTAGTCATTCATTCATGCATTCATTCATTTATTTATCGTCTATTTATTTATTCATTCATCCATCTATTTTTTATCTATCTATCTGTCTGTCTGTCTGTCTGTCTGTCTGTCTATCTATCTATCTATCTATCTATCTATCTATATCTATCTATTTATTTATTTATTTGCTTTTTTGGGTCACACCTGGCAATGCTCAGAGGTTACTCCTGGCTCTGCACTCAGGAATTACTCCTGGCAGTGCTTGGGGGACCATATGGGATGCCGGGGATCAAACCCGGGTCAGTTGCATGCAAGGCAAACGCCCTACCCGCTGGACTATCACTTTGGCCCCTGCCCAGCAATATTTAGAGTTCATGAATTTCTCCAATGATTGACCCATGTTATTTAAATAAAACAGTGATTGCTATTGAGACTAGGAAATACATGTACTTATTTAAAATAGCATTGCCTGTGTGCATACAAAACATGTGAAATGGGCTTTAGAAAATATTCTTGCAAGATTTAGGAATAGAAAGTGTATTTCACCCTCGAAATGCATAGCCATGGTGGGAATGAGGCAGAGTTATGAAGCAATGTGGCTGCTTTTAAACAAACATTCCCACCTGATCGCACCATGCCCCTTGCCATCAGCTTTGGAAAAGGAATGGTTGCTCTTTCTCTCCCTCTCTCACGGGATGCTGGGTTGGAGAGAGTGAAGTGGGTCCCGGTTCGGGTGAATGAACCTGTTTCATGCAATTGCGTTGTTCTCAGAGGGAAAGAAAATGATCAAGGATAAATTGTCAGCTTCCTAAATTATCAGGAAGTGATTAAAAGATATCTAATACCACTAATTTCGAAGCTAAACATTGCCAATGGTGAGGTTTCTTTTTCTTTGAAAATGGATTTGGTATTTGGAAAATTCTGGAAGCTGTTTAGACTCCTGTCTGATGAACTGAATGCCTAGCAGGCCTCCAGGCTCCAGGAACCAAAGGAAGCCCCAATTCCCAGTGGATAGAAATCCGAGTCTTGCTCTTGTGGATATTAACGACGCCCATCAGAACTGACTGCTAAGACCTTCAGGAAAGCTTGGCCGGGCTCTCTGGCTCTCCCAACCTCAGCGGCTTGGTTTAACGACCCTGTCTGTCTGCCCTAGGGACTGTACGCTCACCGCTGCTCCCATGGAAGCACCAGCTTTGCCTTTTATGTTTGAAAACAGCCGCTCACACGCACCCATTACCCTCCCACAGCTCCTGTGAGGCGTTTTCTCATTCCAGCTCTTCATTCAAGTTATTCCAGCAGCCCCAGTGCCCACTAGGAAATGTAAACCTGGGTGGGTCTGTCCACCTTTTAAAATCACCAGAGTTTCCCCACACACCCAGGAAGGGCCATTTGCTGGGATCAGAACAGAAGCTTCCCTCCAGCCCCACGTGTTTGCTCTCTGTGGACTCCCTGTGGACTCTCCTTGGACTCTCTGTAGACTCCCTATGGACTCCCTGTGGACTCTGTGAACTCTGTGGACTCCTGTGGACTCCCTGTGGACTCCCCTATGGACTCTCTGTGGACTCTTTGTGGACTCCCTGTGGACTGTCTGTGGACTCTCTGGACTCTCTGTGGACTCCCTGTGGACTCTCTGTGGATTCTCTATGTACTCCCTGTGGACTCCCTGTGGACTCTGTGGACTCTCTGTGGACTCTGTGGACTCCTGTGGACTCTCTGTAGACTCCCTATGAACTCTCTGTGGACTCTCTGTGGATTCTCTGTGGACTCCTGTCGACTCCCTGTGGACTCCCTGTGATTCTCTGTGGACTTCCTGTGGACTCCCTGTCGACTCCCTGTGGACTCCCTGTGGACTCTGCAGACTCCCCTGTGGACTCTCTGTGGACTCTGTGGACTCTGTGGACTCCCTGTGGACTCTGTGGACTCTCTCTGACTCCCTGTGGACTCCCTGTGGACTTCCTGTGGACTCCCTGTGGACTCCCTATGGACTCTCAGTGGACTCCCTGTGGACTCTCTGTGGACTCCATGTGGACTCCCTGTGGACTCTGTGGACTCTCTGTGGACTCCCTGTGGACTCCCTGTGGACTCTCTGTGGGCTCTCTGTGGACTCCCTATGGACTCTGTGGACTTCCTGTGGACTCCTGTGGACTCTCTGTGGACTCCTGTGGACTCCCTGTGGACTCCCTGTGGACTCCCGTGGACTCTGTTCACTCTCTAGGCTAACGGCACATTCACCCATTTCATTTGTCTGCTTGTTTATTGTCCATCTCTTGGTTGCAAACTGTGTGTCAGCAGCCAGGGACCCTATTTTATTTGAAAAATGCCCAGAAGAGCAGAACTCCACATGTAGTACATGGTTAATGAAAATAAAAAATGACGGGTATCTGTTAAACAGCAGAGATTTTCCGGAGTGAACATTAGATACAAAAGGAAAACCACACGCAGGGTGAAGAGACAAGAACAATTGACAGTGTGCTGGGCTGGGGGTGGGAGTGAGGGGTGACTTCCGAGGAGAGAATGCACTGTGCTGCCCTTTGGGGGCGTGGGGAGACAGGCCGGGGTGCTGGGAGAGGGTCAGGCTCTCTCTGTATGAATTCTTATTTATTTTTTTGGGGGTCACACCTGGCGTTGCTCAGGGTTACTCCTGGTGCTGCAGTACTCAGGGGACAATATAGGAAACCAGGGCTCGAACCTGGGTGGGCCACGTGCAAGGCAAACACCCTACCCGCCGCGCTCTCACTCTGGCCCTGGTATCCTCATTTGTTATTTGAAGGAGTCTGAGAGAGACTTGGGAGAGGGAATTCAGCCCGGGCAGGTGCAGTGGGGTAGGAGGGGTGCTGGGGAGTAGGGGGCTGGGGGGAAAGTTGCTGCTGTTCTAGATGTACTCCGACGCTGCCGGCGTTGTGCTCGCCTCACCTCAGCTTCCCACTCGCCCTCAGGAGGAAGGAAGAGTCTTTTTTCCTGTTCAACAGAACAATGCTGAGGTCATGTAATACATCCTTTTTAAAAATGTATTTTTATTAATTAAAATATTTCTTGTTAATTAATTTTTCATTGAATCACCATGAGATACACAGTAATTCATGATTGGATTTCAGTCATACAGTTTTCCAATATCTGTCCCTGTACCAGTGTATATTTCCTGCCACCAATGTTTCCAGTTTACCTCCCACCACTCCCCCAGAGCGCCCCTCTATTTCAGGCTCTCTCTCTCTCTCTCTCTCTCTTTCTCTCTCTCTCTCTCCCTTTGGGAATTATGGTTGGCAATACAGATACTGACCCGTTATCGTGTGTACCCCTTTACCTGCTTTCAACACTCAGTTCTTGTCCAGAGTGATCATTTCCAACTCCACGTAATAGATCTTAACTAAAGCCACAGCGCTAGGAAGAGATGGAGCCAGAATTTGACCTGGCACTGTCCTTAAGCACAACACTTCCTGCAACGGAATTTTCATTGGCAAAGTGGGAAAGATCAGAGCCAATAACGTGTATGGGTATATCTTGCTCTTCTCTGCCTTTTCCCTTCTGAAAGTTCAGGCGAGACTTTATCCCCAGAGAGAGGTTCACATTGCCAATTAATCTAATACTTAAAGTCTACATTTTCTTCCTCCCCTTCTTGGTAACTTATTAGTATCAGAAAAATATCTTGTCACCCAAAATACTGTTGCTTTCCTCTTTCCAGTGCTACTAACAAAAAGGAAAAAAAGAAAATAAAAAGGTGCTGCTATTTTAAGAATGTTCTAATGCTGTCAAGAATTACTCCCTTTCTCAACATATAATTTTCTCATTATAAACATCCTTTGATTTTCCTCTGCCTTTCATACTTTATCCTGCTTTTGCAGTGACACAGCATTGATACTGAAGGTAAGGATGACATAAAAAGATGGTGCATTTTTTCTTTCCCCCAAAAATGTACAAAAGTAGCTAAAGCAGAATCAGGTATATCTAGTGCCTCGTTGGCCTCAGAAACTGTCTGGGAATGGGGCCATTTTAGGATTCGAAATGTACTGCCTGTCTCAGGCTATTGATCAAAAAGGGACTTGAAGCTTCCATATAGAATTTTTTCTTTCTTTTCTAAAAAAAATATTTTATTATACCACCATGAGATATACAATTACAAAGATGTTCATGTTTGGGTTTCAGTCATACAGTGTTCCAGCACCCATACCTCCACCAGTGCCCATTTCCCACCACCAATGTCCCCAGTTCCTCCCCCTCTCCCTAGCCTGCCTCTATGGCAGGTTCTTTATCTCTCTCTCTCTCTCTCTCTCTCTCTTTCTCTCTCTCCTTTCTCTTACACATTGTGGCTTGAAATACATACATTTAGAGGTTATCATGTGTATCCATTTGCCTATATTCAATGCTCAGCTCTAGGCTAGTATTATCATTTCCAATGATTATTAGCACACTGTTCCCTTCTCTGTCTTATACTTGTGGTTGTCCTACACACTTGCAGTTGATTCCACCTATTGACAGGATTTCCTAATCCATCATTTGCCTGATCTTGGATATTGGTATCATACTATATATTTTTTCCTTCTTGGCTAATTTCACTCAGCATAATCCTCTACCTGGGCTTGAAATTGGAGAAAATGTGAAAAGAGGGGTTCGACAGGGTGATACCATTTCACCAAAACTCTTCAGCGCCACCCTTAAGAACATCATGCAACAATTAGAATGGGAAGGGAATGGGAGTGAAGATAGATGGTTGGCAACTACACCACCTCCGCTTCGCTGATGACATCGTTCTAATAACACCAAACATTAGCCAAGCGGCACAAATGCTGGCTGACTTTGACCAAGAATGTGGAAAGATAGGTCTACAGCTGAATTTAAAGAAAATCATGTTTATGAAGAATGAACTAGTCCCAGAGGCCCCATTCACTCTCAATGGAACAAATATCTCTGAATGCAGCAGTTATGTGTACCTAGGTCAAGAAATCAACATGATGAACGACCTAAAACCTGAGCTGCGCAGGAGGAAGAGAGCAGCATGGAATGCCTTCAAAGGCATTGAAGAAATAGCTAAAAGGACAAAGAACCTCCTGCTCTGGGCACATCTCTTTGACTCCACCATTCTCCCTGCATTAACATATGCCTCAGAGACCTGGGCCCTACGAAAGCAGGATGAGAATGCTATTTGGGTCTCCCAGAGAGGAATCGAAAGAGCTATGCTTGGAATATCACACCTCACTCAAGTGAGAGAAGGAATCGGAGTTCTGACCTCTGTCGCTATTCCAGAATCAGGGACGCTGTCTCGTTTGCCAAGGCATCGAAAATCAGATGGGCTGGACATGTAATGCGATTTGGAGACAACTGCTGGACTAGAGCCATTACTGACTGGATCCCACAAGGATGTCAAAAGATCACGTGGCCGCCCACCTACAAGATGGTCAGACTTCCTTGTCAAGGCCCTGAAGGAACAGTTTGAGGCTCTTCATATTCCTGAATCAACCAGATGCCATTGGGCTACATTGGCACGTGATAGGGTCCAATGGAAATGTTACTGGCGCCTGCTCAAGCAAATCGATGAATAACAGGATTCAAGTGATCAAGTGATGATCATCTCCATGTTCATCCATTTATAGGCAAATTTCATAACCCTGTTTTTCCTAAGAGCTGCATAGTATTCCATTGTGTAGATGTACCAAAATTTCTTTATCCAGTCATCTGTTCTCGGGAATTCTGGTTGTTTTCCAGATTCTGGCTATTGTGAATAGTGCTGCTATGAAAATAAAAGTGTAGATGGTGTTGCTGCTATGTGTTTTGGGCTTCCCAGGGTATATTCCCAGGAGTGGTGTAGCTGGGTCAAATGGGAGCTCAATATCTAGTCCTTGGTTGAATGTCCATGTTGTTTTCCAAAAAGGCTGTACCAGTTGGCATTCCCACCAACAATGGATGAGAGACACTTTCTCCCGCATTCTGCGCCAGCACCGGTTGTCCTTGCTTTTTCTTTTTTTAGGTTTTGGGCCATACCCAGCAGTGCTCAGGGCTTACCCTTGGCCCTGTTCTCAGGGATTACTACTGTAGGTGGAACTTTGGGAACCAGGGATTGAACCCTGTGTGTTGGGGCAACCCAGTCGGCTCAGGGTATAGTATGAGACAGACACTTTGAAACCTGTACATGCAGCTCGTCACACAGGAATTCCTGGGACTTGCGATGAAGATGCCTTCCTCACCCCCACTCCGTGCCCCCACACAGGCCCTGGTGCCACTCAAGCAAACCATACCAGGCAGAAAGAGGGTCTAGTTCTGAGTTAACCACATGTTCCACCCCGCCCAGATCTCCTTTTACTTCACCACCCCGAAACACATGTTAGGGGGTGACTTTACTGGTCTCCTGGGGAGACCTGTGAACCTCTCCCTGAGCACATCAGTAAACCTGTTTCTGCTGGACTTTCCTCTTGGCTGTTTCTTCCCATCTACAAGCTCGTTCCCCAGCCTTTGACACAAGGCAAGTGCCTTGTGCGTGGTGATATCTCACAGACCCCTCCAGGAATTGGGAGTTTCCTTAGGACTTGCACAGTTTGGGTTTAGGCAAAGGGCAGTTTATGCTTTTCCAGCTGCCTATGAGTGAGAGCATTGTGACGGGGTTTAATCTGGAGACTCACCTAATGATTGGAACACAAACACAACACAGCAGATGGAAGGTGCCTTTTGGTCCTGCACCTTCTATCTCTAGAGTTTTTATCTAAAGAGAATGAACATGCTACTTCTGTCAACTGCATCAAGTCTCATAGTCAAGGAGCCCTCCGCCATAGTATGAGACAGAAGAAGGATGTCCTCCTGGAAATGCCCTAATTCTAGACTTCTGACTTCCAAAATTATAAGAGAACAGTACACTGTTTCATTATTTATTTATTGAAACACGATGAGATACATAGTTACAGAGCTGTTCATGATTGGGTTTCAGTCATACAGTGTTCCAACACCCATCTCTTCACCAGTGCGCATTTCCTACCACCAATGTTCCCAGTTCTTCTCCCATCCTGCCAACCCCAGCCTGGCAGGCACTTTTCTTGTCTCTCTCTCTCTCTGCACTATGGTTTGCAACACAAATACTGAAAGGTGGTTTGCTTTTTGACTTTTTGGGTCACACCTGGTGATGCCCAGGAATTACTCCTGGTTCTGAATTCCCAATTAATCATGGCAGTGCTCAGGGGAGCATATGGGGTGCCGGGGATTGAACCTAAGTTGGCTGTATGAAAGGCAAATACCCTACCTGCTGGACTATCGCTCCAGCCACCTGAAAGGTATTGTTTTAATCCACTAAATTTATAGCCATTTCTAGGACTGTGATAGGAAACAAGGTGGTCATTTGCTGCTCACCGGCTACTCTCCTGTACACCTGTCCTTCTGGATATGAATGCGCCTGTCTTTACTGAATCTCCACTGAAACAGGATAATATACATATTATTTTTAAAATGTATTTTACTTCATAATATGTCTTGTGAATATTTACATATAAAAGTATATAGGGTCATTTCATCTTTAAAATGTGAGTCACATAATAGGGTTCAGTTTTGCATTTATCTGTTTCCCTGTAAGTGGACTGCTTTTTATTGTTTCCATTTCTTGGCTATTCCTAACATGAAAATACTCAATATTCCTCTTATAAATATGAATCTATCTCTTTATATGACAGTGTTTAAGATTTTCTCTTTATCTTGCTTTTTGTGTATGCATTTAAAATGTTTAGAGCCAAATATTTTGTTTCTTTTTCATTTTTATATGTTTAAAAGATTGAGCTAGTGTTTCTTTATAAGACTGCATGTTTGGTATTTTTAGGGGGTGTGGATGTCTCCCCAATGGGACTCAGAGAGCTTGGGGGCCACTCTTGGCAATATTTGGTGAAGTGGGCAGGTGATTAAGGTGAAGGCCTGAGGACGAGGTGCTGTTTGGGCCTTACGATGCTGGGGACCACCAGAGATGTCTGGGGGGCTTCTGGGCCTCATGTGGCAGTGCCAGAGATCAAGCCCAGCATTTATTTTTACCCTAGAGCCTTGCAATCTGTTTGCCTTGTGTGTATTTTAGCCTTGGGATTTTAGTTGGTTATGATGGGCACCCCTGTTTGCACGCATGCTCCCTCCACGTGACTTCCCTGAGTTTGGATCTCAGGTTGGTATCTCTCAACACTTTTGGAACTTTATCTGTCATTATTGCTTCATATATGCTTTCATTCATTGTTTTCTTTTCAGGGTCTCTTAACCTGCACTTTCAGCTCATCTTGTGATCTGATTTCCCCCATTTTCTTTTCTTTCTATGCTTCATTTTGCCTATTTCCTGCTTGAATTATCTTGTTTTTCTGTTTTCAATATGATATTCAGCTCAACCAATGAGCTAATTTCAGATACTGTATTCTTAAACTCCCAGAAGTCTCACTTATTTCTCATTGTAGTTCTAGATATCTGTTGAAGTTCTCCATTAAAAAAAAATCCACATTGTTCATCTTTCCCTCTATTAAAACGTATCAGTCAATGGGCTTTGAATCAATCAGTCAATCAATTAATCAATCAATTGATGCATTAATTAATGAATAAATTACTGTGCTTTGAATAATATGACGGGATGTCAAAAGACCATGTGGCCGCCCACCTACAAGATGGTCAGATTTCTTCATCAAGACCCTGAACGAACGGTTTGAGGCTCTTCATATTCCTGAAGCAAGCAGAAGCGATTGGGCTACACTGGCACGTGATAGGGTCAAATGGAAATGTTACTGGTGCCTGCACGAGCAAATCGATGAATAACGGGATGTCAAGTGATCAAGTGATCAAGTGAATGTGCTTTGAAAGCCACATGTTGCTAATTCCAATTCTGTCTTGCTCTCTCCCTGGTAATGGACCTGCGCCCAGGTTACATCATTTTTATCACATGCTCATCAATGTATGAATAATGTCCGGTGCTCTGATTTTCTACCAGGAATGGGTTGTGTCTTTGGTCCGTGTATGGGAGGGGTAGAGGTGAGTGCTGAGTATCTCAAACCCCTTCTCGAGAGAGTCCGAGGCCAGGCAGGTTTCCAGTCTCAGTAAGACTCATTCTGCCTCTGGTTTAGCTCCATTCATGGGAGCTAGCTTTGGTCACAACTGGCTTTTGTCTCCTGAACCCTGAAACATTTAGAGGAGCTTCCTCATCACTGTCACTGTATCACTGTCTTCCCGCTTATCATCAATTTGCTCGAGCGGGCCCCAGTAACATCTCCATATGTCCTGTCTCATGCTAGTAGAGCCCAAGGCATCTGCTTGCTCCAGGAACATAAAGAGCCTCAATCCATTCCGGAATGAGGTCTATAATTGTTACTGGTATTTGGCATATATATCAAATACAACACGGGTAGCTTGCCAGGCTCTGCCGTGCAGGTAGTATACTCTTGTAGGCATCTCTAAGTCCAGCATTTATTGATGAACCGCGCGGCCGCGTGAGCCGGGCGTTGATAGGCTGGTCTGCTGGGTGGAGGTCTGACGAGAGAGAAGTCCGATGTGGAAAATGGAGGCCCTCATGGAGTGTGGGGGTCGTCTGGCTTGTTGCGAGGCTCTGCTGGGGTGGTGGGCCAGGGCTAGAACCCACCATCCCTCCTGGGCGCCTTGTGAGCAGCTGGTCACAGGGAGAGCCAGTAGCAGCTCTGCCCCATGTCTGCGAAGTCTCTGGACCAGCATACCTGGAGCCGGATTTAAGAAAAGACTGCTGCAGGGTGGAACTCTGCCGGGCGTTGATAGGCTGGTCTGCTGGGTGGAGGTCTGACGAGAGAAGTCCGGATGTGGACTTTTAAATACTTTTAAATACTTCAAAGAATATGAGAAACGGATTTATTTTCTCATAACTTACTCTAGTTTGGGCTCCTTATTGCACCAAATCTATTGGCATACTTCTGTTTCCCAAAGGACCGTGAAATTACAGTTTATAGTCCATCTACTGTGAGACCACAGAACTCCTGGGCTGAGAGGGAAGGGTCCGGGCGACAGAGAAGACCCCATCCAGGCTGCACGGGTGGTGGAGACGAACCGAGCTTCCTCATACCCTGAAAAAATTGTTTGGCTTGTTATTTTGTTTGTTTTGTTTTTGGCCACATCTGTCAGTGTTTTGCTTTCGCATTCAGCTGGGCATTGTTTCCACAGACCACCCTTTCTATTAAAAAAAAGCCACTTTTGTCCCTTATCAGAAACCAGCTAACTCTATTCACTTTGATCTGTTTCTGGCAACATGTGTATATTCTTTCACTAATAACTTGTTGCCGCATTTGCTTCAGCTGTATGGTAAGTCTTGACATTGAAGTCTGACTTTCAAAGCTGTCCATCTTTAGAACTGTGCTGGTATGCATCATTGTCTTTTCAACTAAAAGTTCAAATCATTTTGTCATACTCCAGAAAATAAATTGGTGAGATTTTTGTTGGAATTACTTAGCTTCTATGGATCAGGTTGTAAAGAATTAACATCTTTGCAAAATTTGCTATTCCAATTCCTAAGTATGTGGTATTTCTCCATTTTGAGTTTCTCTTTATTTCTTTCATTATAGTTTTGCAATATTTTTACATAGAGATTTTGTTTATATTTTGTTGCATGAATCCTTAAGTGTTTTATTTATTTCAAGTGTTATTGTAAATGGTATTTAT
This sequence comes from Cryptotis parvus, assembly GCA_021461705.1. Taxonomy (NCBI): domain Eukaryota; kingdom Metazoa; phylum Chordata; class Mammalia; order Eulipotyphla; family Soricidae; genus Cryptotis; species Cryptotis parvus. The sequence goes on from JAJIBD010021616.1 coordinate 178,287, forward strand.
TGTGTGACTCAAAATTCCAGTTGCTTATTGCCAGTATATAAGAAATATATTGACTTTGGTATATTGAGTTTGTATCTGGAAATCTTTCAGTGTCTGTATTTGCCATAATTTGTAATGCCATAATTATGCCAATTCTTTCAGGTTTCTATATATTCATTGAGGGGCTCTACTAACATGTGACAAGACGTATGGAGATGTTACTGGTGCCCATTTGAGCACATCGATGATGAACGGGAAGACAAGTGAAGTGAAGTGATTTATCTCTCTCTCTCTCTATATATATATATATATCTTGTATTTTCTTTTCTTATCTTGTTCTTATCTTCCTTTTTCTTATTTTTCTTATCTGGGCCTTGCGCTAGGAAGTTGAGTAGGAAAAGAAAGCGAAGGCCATCCTGCTTTGTTCTCAGTCTTAGTGGTAAAGCATATATTTCCTCACTATCAGCATTTAATAAGCAGAGTTTTTGGTACGTGTTCTTTTATTTGAATTGAGAAAATTTCCTATGCTCTTGGTTCACTGACTTTTTTCTTCTTTTTTGTTGTGTCATGAATGGATATTGGATTTTGTCACATATTTAATCTTTATGAATTGATTTGATTATATGTTTACCTCTTTATTGGTGTGGTAGATTGTTGCTGGTTTATTTTCAGATAGACATATTGTGTATATATGTATATTTGATATACATATATAAATATATATTGTGTATATATGTATATGGTATATATAGTGTATGTATACACACAAAAATGTGTGTATCTTAGTTGTAGGATTTGTCTTATACATTGTTGGGTTTGATTTGTTAATATCTGCAGTGAGTGCTTGAATGTATATTCATGAGAGCATTGGTCTGAGTTTCTCTCATTATTCTATTACTTAGTTTTTTGTATTAGTGTCATTATGTTTTAGAACCTCTAGAGGTTTTGAGTCATCTCTTTATTCATTGTGTGGTAGAATTAACCAAGGAGACCACCTAAACTTTAGTCTTTCTTAGAAAGTTATTTCTTTTTGAGGGGCCAGCCTTATCCAGCTGTGCCCAGGTTCATCTATCTATCTATCTATCTATCTATCTATCTATCTATCTATCTATCTATCTATCTATCTATCTATCTATCTATCTATCTATCTATCTATCTATCTATCTATCTATCTATCTATCTATCTATCTATCTATCTATCTATCTACCTACCTACCTACCTACCTACCTACCTATCTGTCTGTCTGTCTGTCTGTCTGTCTGTCTGTCTGTCTGTCTGTCTGTCTGTCTGTCTGTCTGTCTGTCTGTCTGTCTGTCTGTCTGTCTATCTATCTGTCTGTCTGTCTGTCTGTCTATTGATTTATCTATCGATCTATCTATCGATCTTTCTTGCTTTTAATTTAGCTTTTAAAATTGAATCACCGTGAGATACAGTTCCAATGCTGTTCATGATCGGGTGTCAGTCATCCAATGTTCCTATACCCAACCCTCCACCAGAGTACATTTCCTACCACCTACGACCCCTTTCCCTTCTGTGTCCCTTTGCTCCTGTAGCCTCTTTCTATGTATGCACAGGTTTCACTCTTAACTCTGCTCAGGGATTATTCCTGGCTCTGTGCTCAGCAATTATATCTGGCTCTGTGTTCAGGATGACTCTTGGCTCTGTGCTCAGGGAGTGCTACTGGCAGTGCTTAGGAACAGTTTGTGCAGTCAATTGCATGCAAGGCAAGTGCCCTAACCCACTTTACCATCTCTCCAGCCAGCCTTAGGAAGATATTAATTTTTGGTTCAGGTAACGAATATAGGATTATTTAGTTAAGCTAGTTCCTATGAACTTTAGAATTTTACCACTCAGGAATTGGTCTGTATAATCTAATTTATCAAATTTGTGGATAACTAGTTGTTTTTAGTAGGAAATAATATTTTCATCACATGTAGCATTAAGTGTGTATTCAAATAAATTTTTCTAGTCTACATACATGTCTCTTTTAAAATTTCACTCTGCTCCAACTGGCCATTATGAAAAATGCCCAAATAATAGTGGAGAGCCTAGAAACTATTCTGCAAAGATGTTCAAGGTCCAAAGTGGTTATAATTTGGTAAAGGGAAGTCCCTATTACCTTAAAGCTCTACATATGGAAATCAGTCCATTTTTCTTCATAATGTTCTCTGACTTTCTTCTTAATTAAGATGGAAGAATTTCCTTTCATTTAGAATATTTTTTGAAAGGAAAGGCCACAGGAAAAAATAAGCCGGTTAATAACCCTGTTGTTCTACACGCTGTACATTTAGATGAGATTAGCCGCTGCTCAGCACTAAAGCAGAATACCAATAACAAATGCAAATGCGTCCAGTGCAAATGCAGTGAGTTGGCTTTCACGGCCACTCGCTTCTGCTCGGGTCGTAGCCGGCTGCTTCGCTGCTGCTCTGTGAATTCTGCCTTCCCCATGAGTAACTACTCGTGAAATTTTCATTTGGGATTAAATTATCTGCATATCAAGAAATGTCATAGACCAGAGAGAAGTTACCTTGGTTTGTTTCTTTGGTGTTTTTTTTGGGGGTGTGTTGGTTGGAGCCATACCCAGTGGTGCTTAGAACTCACTCCTCGCTGTGCTCAGGAGACCATATGGGGTGCCTGAGCTTTGAACTGTGGTCCACCATCCGCAAGGCCTTAACTCCTGTATTATCTGTTGGCCCTGAAGTTGTTCTTTCTTTGGGCATGGGGATGGGGAAGGGTGATTAAGAATGTGCGTTGATGGGATACTTATGATGATGATGATGATTTATTTTATTTTTAATTTTTTTTAAAATGGAATCTCCATGATTCAGTTCAATTCAATCCCCTGTTACAAAGTTGTTCATGATTAGGTTTCAGTCATACAATATTCCAACACCTGTCCCTTCACTAGTGCACGTTTCAATAGAACAAATGTCCCCAGTTCCCTCCACTCCTCCCCCCAACCTGCCTCTATGGCGGGCACTTTTCTTATCTCTCTCTCTCTCTCAGCTTTGGGCGTTATGGTTTGCAATACAGGTACTATTATCATGTTGGTCCCTTTCTTTGCTTTTTTTTTTGCTTTTTTGGGTCACACCCAGCAATGCTCAGGGGTTTCTCCTGGCTCTGCACTCAGGAATTACTCTTGGCAGTGCTTCGGGGGACCATATGGGATGCCGGGATCGAACCCTGGCTGGTACGGGGACCACCCGTGCAAGGCAAACGCCCTACCCGCTGGGCTATTGCTCCGGCCCCAGTTTCTGACTAGAGATTATTTCGCACTTTTGAGTATTCTGTATTCCCTCTTTCTCATGCTCTTCTCCACACATGGATCTATCAAGAGGTTCAATATAGCATAAGAAAGTTTGTAAATAGCATCGAGATGAAATGTAGCTAGAAGTTGATATGCACTTTATGTGTGAACACATTTATTCCTCACAACAATGATAAGGGTAGGTTTTCTATCATCAACTCTTTCATAAATGGTGCAAATGAGAGTCGGACCAGGCCACTTAATTCTTTGTGACGGCACAGCTTGTGACTAGGATAGCCACATATTTTGCGGGTGGTGGCAGCTTTCGCACAGGACTGTGGCCGTTCTTTCTGTTTCCATCCCCTTGGTAATAGGACTTTGAAGCTCCTCCCTCAGGCAGAGGAATCCCTGGTCCATCTTGCATCAGGGCTTGCTGTGGTGACAAGATGTGATGAGTACATCTAAGCCAGTTCCAACTTTGGCTGCAAAAAAGCATTGAGTCCTTCCATCTCTCAGTCTGTGCCATGAGAGCAAGTGTGGAGGGCACATATCAGAGGGCCATGCTGCCTTTGCCGTCACCAGCTGGTGCTCAGCCATCTGGACCCTTAATTAAGCTCCGTCTCAGATTAAGGGGGTAGAGGGTCATGACTGGGCTAGGGCAGTATGGAAGGAAGGAGGACTTTTAATTTATCTTATTATTTTGAGAGGCTCTGGGATCACACCCACTGTTCAGGGGCTATTCCTGGCTCTGTACTCAGGAGTGACCTCGGTGGTGCTCAAGGGCCCATATGTGGTGCTGGGCATTGAACCGGCTTGTCCACCACATGCAAAACAAGTGACTTAACTTCTGTATTATTTCTTGGACCCAGAGGGCTGAATTTTATTTCATTTATTTTGGGGCTGCAACCAGCGATACTCAGGGGTTACACCTGGCTCTGCGCTCAGGAATCACTCCTGGTGGGACTTGAGGGACCATGTGGGGTATTGGGGATGCTATTTGGGTCAACCGTGTATGAGGCAAATGCCCTCCCCGCCGGACCATGGCTCCAGACCAGAGCCTAGCACAAATCTCTCTGGTTTTAATGCTGCATCTTCACAACTGGAAATGAACCTGGGTATTTCAGACAAGACCCTGGTTATGTTAGAATTGATTAGAAACTTTTCAATTTCAGTGTGACACTTCCTATTCCCCTTTCTATATGATTCATTCGACAACAGACCCAGAGGTACCCTTGTGTGCTCTGGTGTGGCTTCCTTTGTTCTGAAAGAAGGGTGTGAACAGACAAAACCAGAGAAGTTATTACCCAAAGTAATAAGATGTAAAGATAATTATAAGCCAGTATTAAATCTCTCCGATCCATGTTTTATTAGTTGTGAGGTTGCACAACTCCGAGGTGGCAAGGTTTTGGGGAGTTCCTCTCCCATTCTGAGATGCCAGATTTCAATTTTGAGTTCTGGAAAGCTTTTTTATTCAGGGCTAAAATCAACAGACACGGTTACCCTAACCTGCTGTCTCATCAGTCAAGTGTAGGTGGGACAAATTTTGTGTGTCTTAATGAAGTGGCAGAAATGTGCCCTGAGAAGTTCATAGTATATTTGATCTGTGAGCTCTCCAGGACTGTCATTTTATGAAATGCTTTAGGAAAGTCACGATGGCGACTGGAATGGTCTTGGGCCATATCTCGATCTTTCCCTCACCTGGCGCCATGCCACTTTCCTATCATTTCCTGCCTAGAGTGAGGTGTACGTTTGTTTAAGCTTGAATGGGCTCATAGGCTTTGGAAATGTTGAGGCTGAGAATATCCAGGGATTTTCTGAAGCCATGAAGTCCTGGAATCTCTCTGGAATCATTGATTTAGTCTATCACTAGATCACTAGATCACTAGACATCCCGTTGTTCATGGATTTGCTCGAGCGGGCGCCAGTATCATTTCCATTTGACCCTATCACATGCCAGTGTAGCCCAATGGCATCTGGTTGTTTCAGGAAAATGAAGAGCCTTTGAGGCCAAACCATTCGTTCATGGTCTTGAAGAAGAAGTCTGACCATCTTGTAGGTGGGCGGCCACGTGATCTTTTGACATCCTGTGGGATCCAGTCGGTAACGGCTCTAGTCCAGCGGTCGTCTCCAAATCGCATTACATGTCCAGCCCATCTGATTTTTGATGCCTTGGCAAATGAGACAGTGTCCCTGACTCTGGAACAGTGATGGAGGTCAGAACTCCGGATTCCTTCTCTCACTTGAGTGAGGCGTGATATTCCAAGCATAGCTCTCTCGATTCCTCTTTTTTTTTCTGATTTAGTCTATCAGTCACTCATAAACGTTATTATCTGTGGGTCCCTGTGCTTGACCTAGGGACAATACGAAACAAAGCCCAGCAGTCCTTGCTTCCTGGGAAAAGCTGACGAGTATGGGAAATGCAGATATGCCCTTGCACCAGTAACTGGACATTCCGAGTAACTGGACCTTCCAAGATACCCAATGACTGAAAAGTACAAGGATAACATGTATGTCCATTTAAAGTGGAGGCAAAGAAAAAATTCCAGGGCTGCAACATCTAACATGTGAGTCACTGACCACAAGCAGCTCTTGAATTTTGACCATGTTAATTAAAAAAAATATTAGTTAGTGTAAGGAATTGCCAAAATGCTTAAGCTTTACTCCCGTAACAACTATCAAGTATGCGGCATCGTGGTCACTATTGCCCTGTGATCCTTCTAGGGCGACCTTGACTGCCTGTGCCAAGGTCAGGTTGGCTTTTGAACCCCAGCAAGATGGTTCAAGTTGCCCTGGCTGACATGTCTGTCTCTGTGGCTCCTGAACACTCTGATTCCATCGCTAAGATCACATCTTGCTCCTCTGGCCCTGATGGTTTAAGGGACACTCTGGGTCAGGACGCGTTCGTAGATTTAGGTGTGGACACTGCACTCTCCAGCATGGCGGGTTGAAGAACGGAGTCATCCCGACGGGGGGTTAGTGGGGGCCATTTTCTCCAGAAAATCTATTTATTACGTTATCCCTTCACTCAAAAATTTATAGGATTGTGTCCAACCTCTGTGGTAGATTCTATTCTTTTTTTGGGGGTGGGGTTCATACCCAGTGGTGCTCAGGGGGTTACTCTGGCTCTGCAATCAGGAATTACTCCTGGCAGTGCACTGGGGAACCATATGGGATTCGGGCATTGGATCCAGGTCAGCTGTGTGCAAGGCAAATGCCCTCCCCACCGTGCTGTCACTCCAGCCCCAGATTCTATTCTGAAGTGTGTGAGATGGCATCCCAGGGTCTTTTTGTAGTTTTTGTATTTCCCTAATTTGTCTTCTTTGTGAAGTACCTGGTTTTCCCCTCTGCCCAGTTTTGACTGGGTTTCTTATTTATTATTATTATTTTATTGATCCCCATGAGTAAAAGCTTATGTATCTTGGATATCAGCCCTTTACCTGATGCATGGTGCACAATATATTCTATTAAGAACAGCGTCTTTTGTTTTTAGCTCAAGTGCCTGCTGCCACATAAAAACTGTTTAACTGGATGATCTCACTCATTTGTGGTCCACAGAGAAACAAAACAAGGGAATGGACTGGATCATATGATAACAAATCCTGCATTGTGAAACTGGGCGTTCAAAGCAAGGGGAGATGGTAGGTGGGAGGGAATGAACAGGTGGGCCGTGAGTAACGCAGGGAACTTGGAGGAGAGCTGTGGGTACTTGGGTAATGGTGAGGTACAGTTATTGTGTATATCAAAACCACGAACACTAACGCTCTTCTCATTATATAATCTAGACTTATATCTTTAAAACTTAAGTAATTAAATTTAATAAAAAATTATAAGCATTGAATTCCTACCATATGCTAGGCACAGTGTGGGTCATTGGGTTATAATTTTGAATGAGACAGAGAAGCGATAGTCTAAGGAGTTCATCAACTATCAGAGAATAAAATACACATAAACATACAGGTAATGGTTAGAGCAGCCAATAAGAAAGTCCCACTTAGTAGGTGGAGGAGGGGAGGGCATCCTGGCTGGGAAAGGCTCCCTGGGGGCCCTGAAGTGATCCTGAGAGGACATAGGTGTGACTCAGGTGAAGGGGTCTTGATGGGCCTGGGGAGTCACTGTGGCTGAGGCCCTGGGTGCAAGGAGGGTAAAAAGGGTTCGCGTGCAGATTGGCCATGAAGGGCTGACTCAGCTCTGCGGCTGGCCCTGAGTGTGGAGGGGAGAGAACGGGCTGGTGCAAGCAGCGAGTGGCCCAAGTTGGGCAGGTGAAGACCTTGGAGTTGATCTAATGGAAAACGGAGAAGACATTTTCCTCAGGGAATGCTGTGGTCCAGTTAGGCTCTGAGTAACCGCTGGGATCCACGGCACCTGGTCACCTGGGGACAAGCATTGTGTGTGTGTGTGTGTGTGTGTGTGTGTGTGTGTGTGTGTGTGTGTGTCTGTTGTTGCTGCCTTTCATCACAGAGCCAGACCCTGTGTGGGAACCATCAGGCAAGTGTCTGCCCTGTTCCCAACAAAGTTCTCATTTCAGAGCTCTCTGACAGAGAGAAACGAAGAAAAGAGACTTCCAACTCTTGGGAGGGAGAGGATGTTCGGGGGGGGTGACGTGGGGCTGGACTCCTGGAAAGGGGGTTGAGGGAATCTCACAGGGGGAGGGAGGTTTAGACACTGTCTTTGCCACGTTTCATCCATCAAACATGACCTCTCACCCTTCCACCAGAGACTCTCATAGAACCTTCTTGTGAAGATGTTTTAACCACTTCCCTTTGAGAAGGCGCCCCAGTGTAAATCCCAGACAGAAAGAAGTCTAGGCAGGCTGAAGCCAGGACACGTGTGCACGCCGCGCGGCGCACGTATACATACGCTGCGTGCCTGCACAAGGACACACACTCACTTATAATTAGACACAGTGTGTCTGGAACCCAAGACTCACTCATGTGCTAGTTCTTTTCCTGTTTCATCTGCCTGTTTCCATAGCAATGTAAACTTGGTTCTCAAGAGGTTTTTTCAAGGGGGCTCTGGCAAGCCGTGTAAAATCATTAAGTGTGCTCCAGGTTGGCTCCTGACCCCTGGCTGTTGGGGAAGTTCTTGGGAGATGGAGTTGCTGTGCTGGATGGAACTCTTCCTGAGTGCATCTTCTCTTGGCCTGCCCACGTCCTGTCACAGAATAACCAGAGCCCAGACAGCCAAGATGTGCATTCAGTCAACACTTCAGGAAATCAAGGCTCTTTCCCAGGTGCTCCTGCTCTCCCCTCGTTCAGCTGCCTTGGTCACAGCGTTCCCTTTTCTGGTTCACCTGGGGCGAAGGCCTCTGCTTCGCTCTCAAAACTGATGGTGTGATTGTTCTCCAAAGTGAGCTCTTGAAAAACAGCGCTAGCCCACACAGCCCTCTCATCTGTGTGAGTCAGCGGGGCTTTTCTTGTGAGCACTGTGCTGAGAACACACTGAGGCTCTTGGGGGTGTGGGCGGAGGAATTCTCAGTGATGACAGCCCCATGCTCTGAGGTTGCTGCTTGGCCCGAAGCAGTGGCAGAGCCTCATTGGCCTTGATTCTTTTCAGTTTCCCACTGAAAGCTAAAGACAGGTCTATCTCTCCTGTCTGCTAATTGTTGCCAGGGACGGAAGCCCAGCTAGGTCCCTTGCAAAATCACAGGAAGGACAGGCTTATATTAGTCACCTGCAGCCAAATGCACCCACCCGAGCACTCAGGCTCACTGCAACTTGTGAGGGATCCACACCCCACTGAGACCTGGTGGAGCAGGGCAGAGCAGGGCTGTCCAGCGTGAGTCTCCACGACTAGGGCCACTATGGCAGTCGGTGCAGTGCTGTTGACACTGTGTACCACCCCGTCTCTTCAAGGCATCAGAAGGATCCCACCCCGCCCGCAGTGAAAGCACAGTGGGCTGGCCGGAGCTGTGGACACAAACCCTTAGGCAGCGCACAAGAAGACAGACTGGACTAGGAACAGGAGGCGTGTCCTGCCCAAGGCCTAGCTCAGCCCCAGCCATGAGGTGGCCTCTCCTCTGAGGGAAGCAGCCTGTGGCACTATGGCAGAGAAAATGCAAGAGACTGAGACACACGCTGCCTTGCTTGATGGTTTCACTTTGGCCAAGTCCTGAGGTGGGGGATGGGGGGGTGGGGGCCTTCATGTACGACCAGGAAACGGTGGTGCAAAGGACTTCTGACTCCGCCTCTGTCCTGTCTTGGTTCTTGAGCTTGGTGTCATTCTCTTTGACCTCTGCTGACAAAGAATGCTGCCCCTCTGGGCTCTGATTCCCTCTGCTCTGCTTGTGGCCTGGCGCTGGAGGCAGAGCGGGGTTCATCCCCTTCTGCTTCCGAACATAACAATTCCCATTGAGGCCCTGGAGCCATAGCACAGTGGATAAGGCGCTTACCTTGCACGCAGTAGACCTGGGTTCGATTCTCATCACCCTATAACCTCCCCAAGACCGCTAAGATGATCCCTGAGTACAGAGCTAGAAGTAAGCTTCGAGCACTGCCAGGTGTGGTCCCACTGGAATTAGAAAAAAAAATTCCATTGAACAACTCTGAGTGCTTGTGTGACACGCTCTTCTCTGAAGCAGAACCTGGGGCATTGTGGCTGCAAGTCAGGCTAATGTCTTCATCCCTGTGACAGGAGTGGGGTGTTGGTATCAGCACGGCCCTGCCAGCCACAGCTCTGCAGTGGAAGGAAGACATGGAAAAGCGCATGTCTGCATGTAAAAACCTGTCCTGGAAACATGCCTGTCTTCATGTACAAACATGCCCACTAGTGTCTGCATGTAAAAACATGTCCTGGAAGCGCGTGTCTATATGTACAAACATGTCCACCAGCTACTCTGTTTGTGGCAAGCCTTGTCTACTTCGAGATGGGTGAGCTCAAATCCTGAAATTTCAGTGTTTTAAGCGGCAGCTAAAGAATCAGTAACTCAACAAACAGATTCTCCCCTTCTAAGCAGCCTCCGTTGGATCCAGGGCACTTCTCTCATTCTCACAGTTGAAAGGCGGCCACACCACAACGAACCTTGATTTTTAGCACATTTTTCATACAGATTCCCAGGGAGGCAGCCCCAGAGTCATTGATTCTCTCTGGTTTTCCCTCTGAACCTGTCATATATGATTTGTTTAATTAATCAACTATTAACTATTTGGTATTCAGGGGCCTGTGATCTCTCCCAGTCTCCTCAGTCTGTCAGTGCTGTGCGGGCCTTACGGTTCTGTGGCAGGGCTCAGCCGTGTGCTGCTATTTGGGCCCAGGGATGCTGAGAACTACCACAGAGAACCTGTAGCACCTTCAAACACTGCATGTGCTCTGGCCTTTGAACTATCTCCCTGCCCTGAACCTAAGCACCCTTTCAAGGCCTCTAAAGGTTATCTTGAAAAACATGCTACTTTGAACAACACTGTGAGCAGTGTTGTAGGCTGATAAAGTGTAGATTCATCCCAGCAAAGCAGAAACAGCCCAGATTAGCTTCAGAAAGCAGGTTTCTCTGCACTTTAGCTCTTCAGAAACCAGAGTCTATTTTGGTAGACAAGATCTCTCTGTCTGCCCCTGCTGGTAGAGAGGCAGGAGAGGAATAAGGCCGATGATGAAAGGCAGAACCCAGTCTAAGGGCGGGCCACCCAGTCTAAGGGTGGGGGGGCACCCAGTCTAAGGGGGCGGCCACCCAGTCTATGGGACAGGGCCACCCAATCTATGGACCCAGGCCGTGAAGAAAAGAAGAAAAGCTGTGGCATCTCCAGGTGGGGGCATGGTGCTGGGTACAGCTTGGGGCCACCAGCACCTGAGCCCAGTTCTGTGTTGGGGACACACCTGACAAATGTTGGTAACAGAGAATGGAAGGATTACTTCCCACTTAGATGGACCTTTATTATTACTGTTGTTGTTGGGTTTGGGGTTACATCTGGTTGTACTCAGAAAGAGCACGGGATCTGTGCTCAGGGATCATTTCTGGCAATGCTTGGGGGACCATGTCCAGGGTTGGGAATGGAACCCAGGTGGACTGCATGCAAGACAAGCTCCTTGACCTGTATTCTCTCTGGCTCCTTCCCACATCTCGAAGCTGAGCAGGAACATACTTGCACAGCTTCCCTTGTGGCTACGACATGATATACGCCATGTTTAGGAGACATCCCGTTTAAGACTTTGGCTTGGAAGTTTCTGATACTAACAACCAGGCCCGTGGCTGATGGGTGAGCCTGGCACCCTGCCTATGGGAGTCAGCTGCTTCTCTGAGAGGGTGCTAGCCAGAGCTGGCGAGTTTGTGGGACTCAAGTATTCTGAGTGGCCAGGTGGGGTTTGCTCAGAGGTGGTGTGGGCAGTTGTGCTGGCTTGGATTTGGAACATGTTGGTTTCCATACAGGCCTGCTGTATGTCTAGCCCTGTCTCTGGAGACCTCTGTGCTAGCTACGCCCCGGACATGTGGTGTTCCTGGGAAATAGAAGCATTTCTGCTGGGAAGGCTGTCCTTTCAGGTGTCCTGAAAAGTGAAAGAGTGAGAGGGAGAAAAGTGCAAAAGTTCTCCCTTCAATAAAAGTTAAAAAAAAAGAAAGCCAACAGATCACACACCACAGTTAAGAATTGATCTGTGCAGGCCGTTTACTCGGGAGGCCACATCCGCTGCTAAATCTATTCTCTAGCTCTTGGAACTATCTCCCCAGCCTGAACCTAGAACCTGTTTTATGCAGTTAGAGGTTATCTTGAAAAGCACCCATGCTAGTGAAAATTTAAAATCTAATTTTAATTTTTAATTAAATAAAAATTTAATTAAAAATGAAGTGAAACTTTAGTTAAAATGTGGTTTGATCCCTGGTACCATATGGATGGGTTAAAAAAAACAACTTTTAGTTTAAAAAAAACACAGATGGGTTCTTTTGCTAACTTTTTTTTTTGATAATTCCATTAGCCATTTAGTTATAACAAGCAACATAAAATAGTTTTGTGCCTGCTCAGGAGGCAGTCTTAGGGGGTGGTTGGGAGAATGAAAAGATTTTCCAGTGCAGGGAGGCTGGACATTTTCCAGTCTCACGTGGGGTGGGGCTGGTGTTGAGCACTGAACCCTGCAACAACTATGTTATGAACAACTTGGTAAACCACCGTGTTTAAATAAAGGAAAGAAATAGTAAAACAAACAAACAAAGACACGAGCAGGTTAAAACACATCCACATGTCAGTTGCTAATAGCTGAAAGTCAGAGATTCCTTCCCAAACCTGAACCTGCATTCTCAGCTTATTGGAAACCAGCTCTCTGGCCTGGCTGTGCCATAGCTACAAGGTGAGGCCGCAGCTGCCGGCCGGGTTGGGTGTGTCTCTGCCCCTTCGCCTGTTTCTCTCTGCTGAAGTTGGTCACCTATGATCCCTGATGAGTCTCTAGACAGAACCCCAGTGACCTCTGACTTGCAAAACAACCAAAGAAGACACGGTGGAATTTCAGCAGAGGAAGGAATTGATTTAAGTAGGTGCAGCCGTTCCTGTTCTATCTTAGGGAACTGGGGCACCGGGTTCTGGGCACAATTCTGGCTCAGCTTGTGCTTCAGAATCGGAACCACCCAGACAGGCTGTATGGCTGCTGGGTGTGGCCCTGGTCAGCCACATGCCTGCGTGGTGCTAGTTGCGGCCTCAGATCCTGGACACCTATGGTCGCTGTCCCTATAGAAGACCTGTGACGTCCCTTCCTGCTACTACCTCTCTGGATTTATCCAACATCTGGGGACAGGACGGTGTGAATGATGGAGCTTGGGGCCTGTGGCTACAGTCTAGCTGCAAGGGAAGGTGGGAATGAGTCGCTGGGACTTTTGGTTTGTGCAGTGCAGAATGAGCCAGGCGGCAGACATCAGGGGCCTCTGATGTGGAGGGGACCCAAAAGAATGTCCACTGTAGTCCCCAGGCACGGAGCCCACGAGCCTCACGTTGAAGAACCTAAGCCTCACTTAAGTGATGCTTGCCTGGTGTCGAAGGTTAGGAACTTTTGCTGGGAAACAGAGGAGAAAGGTTGGAAAAGAAGAAAAGCAGAGGAAAGGTGGGCAAGCCAAGGGGGGGAGAATGAAATACAGACACAAAGGGAAGCATTCAAAGGCTCAGCTCTGCCTTGAAAAGCCCAGTTCTAAAGCACGGCCCTTCCATTTCTTCATTCAAGTGGCTTTACTTATCTATTTTGTTTTAGAAAGGCTCCACAAAGTGCCAGCAAAGCCCTGGGAAATTCATTTTTGTATGTGGTCAGGACATATTGGACCCAACCCAGAAGTTGTTCAGCTCGGTCAGTCGCCAAAACACCAGCTGCCTAAGTGATGAGTTGGTCTGTCCCCGAAGCTAGTGAGTTAGCCAACAGACAGATGGCTAAGAAAGTCAAGTTAGTTGGTGCATTGCTTGTCGGGAGGCTGACAGCCAGCGGAAACAGCCAGAAGCTGACGGAGTCTGAGGCCACAGCCCTTCACCTCGGCTTTGTTCGTAGAATCCCGTGGGCACCCAATTAGCAGGCAGAGGACAGTACTGGGCCAGCTCCACTGCCCTGAGCCCATGCCGCAGTGAGAATGAGTTTGTATTTTGTATTTTTCCCAAGCCCAGTGATAAATAAGGAATAACTAGGCTGGGAGCAAAGCCAGAGAGAGATTCTCATAACCCAATGTGATGGATGGGAACAGGGAACATCTGTGAAATGGGTGTGCAGGGGAAGAAAAGTCTCCCTTTCAGCGTTTCCAAAAGCAGACCATGTGCCTGGGAGCCGGAGGGAAGCTTATTACACTGCAGTAATGATTCATTCTCGATGAGCCCGGCTCATAGAGATCCACCCCTGCTGCAGTCTTTTAATCTGGCCCAGAGCCTCACAACAAGCCAGACGACCCCCCCACTCCATGAGGACCTCCATTTTCCAATCCAGATTTTCTCCTCATCAGAACTCCATCCAGCAGACCAGCCTATCACAGCCCAGCTCATCGAGATCCACCCTGCTGCAGTCTTTTTAATCTGGCCCAGGGATGCTAATCCAGAGACAGACATGGGGCAGAGCTTCTACTGGCTCTCACTGTGCCCAGCTGCTCATGAGGTGCCCAGGAGGGATGGCAGGTTCTAGCCCTAGCCCGCCACCCCAGCAGAGCCTCACAACAAGCCAGACGACCCCCCACTCCATGAGGACCTCCATTTTCCACATCCGACTTCCCCCTCATCAGAACTCCACCCAGCAGACCAGCCTATCACAGCCCGGCTCACGTGGCAGCTTGTGGCCCCGCGGTTCATCAATAAATGCTGGATTTTGAGATGACTACAAGAGTATGCTACCCACATGGCAGAGCCTGGCAAGCTACCCGTGTTGTATTTGTTATGCCAGATACCAGTAACAATTATAGACCTCATTCCCATGACCTGATGGAATGGTTTGAGCCTCTTTATGTTCCTTGAGCAAGCAGGTTCCCTCGGGCTCTGCTTGCATTAGACAGGTCATATGGAGATGTTACTGGTGCCCGCTCGAGCAAATCGAAGATGAACGGGAAGACAGTGACAGTGAATGATTCATTGAGAATTAGAAAAAAAAAGACGTGCATTTAAGCAGTTTTTCAGGGGCACACCAGCTATACTCAGGGCTTAGTCCTAGTTCTGAATCCAGGGATGAGTCCTGATAGGCTTGGGGGACCCTCGGTGGAGCCGGGATCAGGTCTGGGCCAGCTGTGCCAAGGCAAGCCCTGTCTGCCCCTATTGGCTCTCTGGCTCCATGTTCATTTTTGAAACTGCTTGTTGTTCTAGTTGGAACTGCACAGAGAAGGTGGTTGACTTCAGACCCGGTGGTGCCCTTCTTTATTTATTCCACATTATCCCACAAACTTCTAGCACATGTCATGGCGCGCCAGGAGAATCCAGAGGTTAGGCCTTGGCTCCATGATACTGTCGGAGAAAAAACTGGGGGATGATGTGTGGAAGAGCAAGAACGTGAAAGCCCGTCCCAGCTCCTGAGGGGTGTGAGTAAGAGGCACGTGGAGCAACGGGAAGGCCTGAAGGGATCTGGTGATGCTCAGGGGGTTACTCCTGGCTCTGCTCTCATGAATTACTCATGAGATGGGATGCCAGGGATCAAACCTGGGTGGACCTTTTGCAAGGCAAATGCCCTACCCGCTGGACTATCCAAGTGCTAGGGCTAAATGCTAGGGCTCCGACCCCAAGCTTTTCATTTTTAGTCAAAGTTATTTGATAACATCTGTCTTTTATTTCCGCAGAGTACATTGGTACCGCACCCAGAAGCTCAGGGCTTACTCCTGGCTCCATGCTCAGGGATCACTCCTGGAAGTGCTCATGGAACCATTTGTGGTGCTGGAAATAGAACCAGGAGGTAGGAGAGACAGAGAGAGAGAGAGAGAGAGAGAGAGAGAGAGAGAGAGAGAGAGAGAGAGAGAGAGAGACATAGAGAGAAAGAACCTGACATAGAGGCAGCCTGTGGTGTATTCGATATGCCAAAAATAGTAACAATAATGGACCTCATTCCCAATGAATGAAGACATTACTGGCACCCGCTCAAGCAATTCGATGAACAACGGGAAGACAAGTGACAATGAATGCAGTCATTCTCTATCTGTCCTTTTTCTTCTGACTAATTTCACTCAGCATGATAATCTCCATGTCCATCCATTTGCATGCAAATTTCATGACTTCATTTTTTCCTGACAGCTGCATAGTATTCCATTGTGTAGATGTGCCTTAATGTGCTAATGTCTTTTTTTTTTTGCTAATGTCTTTTTTTTTTGCTAATGTCTTTTTGAATTAACATTCTTATGGTCTTAGATGCTTAGGAGTCTAATCATTGGATCAGATGGTAGTTTTATTTTTTAATTTATTAAGGAAATAGCCATACTGTTTTTATTAGAGACTGAACCAGCTGAAAATCCCACCAACAATGAAAGAGAGTTCCTTTGTTTACCATATCCAGACTACCACAGGTTGTTTAGACAGTTTTGGTTTGTGTTTTTGGGGGGTCACACCTAGAAGTTCTCAGGACTTAATCTTGACTCTTAGCTCAGGGACTACTCGTTGAGGGGCTCCTAGGACCATGTGGGTGCCTGTAATAGATCCCAGGTTGGCCACATGCAAGGCAAGGACCCTTCCTGCTATACAGCTCTCCAGTCCCATTTTAGAATTTGGCTATGACCCTTTCTCACTGATGTGAAGGTCTATTTCATTGTCAGTTTGACTTGCAATTCCCGATGAGCAGCCTTAGAGAGGGCTATTTCCTACACCTCGTAACTATCCTTATGTTTTTCTGGGTCTCTGTTCTACTCCTCATTTTTTGTGGTGGTGTTTTTGTGTTGAATTTTGGTGAGTGGGATTTTAGTCCTTTGTCACATGTACGGTGTGCAAATATTTCCTCCAATCACTAAGGTGACTTTTAAATTCTGTTTCTTTTGTATCACAGACATCGTTTCATTAGCTCCAGTCCCTCGTGTTTGTCTTACTTTTGTTTTCTTTGTCAGTGGGGTGAAAGAAACCCCCACCAAAGTTACTACCATGAAGGGTTCTGCCTAGGTTTCCCTCAGTGTATGCTATGAATTTTAATTCATCTGTTGAGGGATTAATCTGTTTTGAATTAACTTTTTGTATCTGGTTTTAGATAGGGGCCCAGTTTCTATTCTTTGGAGTATGGCTAACCAGTTTTCCCAATACTACTTCTTGAAGAAACTTAGTTGATTTCAATTCATCCACCCACCTCCTTTGGTAAGCAGAGTCACTGTCCATACATCTGGGGGGTTTACTTCTGGGCTACCAATTTTATTTTGCGGGGGCATGCCCTGTGGTGCTCAGGGCTTACTCCTGGCTCTGCCTCAGTGTTTACTCCTGGTGGAGCTCAGGGGATTATATGTGGTGCAAGGGACTAGATTAGGTGCACAGCATTAAAGGTAAGTGTGCTGCTGCTCTGCTTCTGTGCTCTCAGTTCTGCCCCAGTGAGCCGAGTCTTTTATTCTAATGCCACACTGTTTTGATGACTATAGTTTTATAGTATAGTTTAAAAGCCAGAGTCTGCAGTCTTACATTCAGTACCAGCTTCTTTTGAACAAATAACTCATCAGCCTAATGGCAGATGAACTGTTGATAGTTTCACCGCATCAGAGGAATCTACAAAATCAAAGTGCTCCGTGTTCACTCAGGTGCTGGTGAATGAACAGACTTCAGTTCTGGGCAGAATCATCATCTCAGATAATAACATGAGTAATGAATCTCCCAAGAGATCCTTCCAAGAAGGAGCCATTATGAAGACCTGGTGTTCAGAGTCTACTTATGTATGCAACAGAGCTAACCAAAGTCGGGGCCTTTTCTGGGTACCAACCTGAAAAGAGCTAAGAGGATCCTAAAACAGAGTTGTGAATTTTTGTATTGCTCATGAACTTTGCTGTTTGCAACCCAATTTATTGTTTTTGAAAACCTGAAATGTATAATGTAAGGCTTTATGTGTCTGGGTATCCACCAACATTTTGAGTGAATGATTTCTTAGAGTTGGATCAATATAACAAAGGAAAAGAAGTTGCTGTTCAAGCAATTCAACTTATGAAAAGGAATGTTCTTCCCTTTTATCTTCAAACTTTAATTAAGTTTAAATTATGGAGAAAAACAATATAGTGGATTCCTGCTAGAGAGAGGGTCTACACAACACTTTTCTTTTGAGGAAAACAAAGGACAATGAAGTATTTGAAGTGTGAATCAGCTCGCGGTCATGATTCAAATGAAAACATCTACTCCTGGCTGCCAAGGCAGTGATGTTCTTTCCTTCATCCCACTCCTCACACCTGCTGTCTGGCTTTTCGCAGTTCCGGCTCTGCTTTTTCTCCTCTACACTTACAGGCTACGGCATGGAGCCACACCATCCGAGTGACTGTAGCTTGCTCCTTGTGGCTCCACCACAGAGCGCTGCACCACTTATTTTTGAAACGTCCCTTTCCCTTCCACCTGTTCCTGCCACACACCTGTGAACTGAAAATCAGCAGGGTGTTGCCATGCCATTCTGCTTCTCTGGCAAGGGGTGGCCTTATGAGAGCATCAGGGCAGCGAACGTGTCTGGTGGAATTCTGGGGGTGCCCTCTGGGTGGATGGGTCTGTTGTGTGTGAAATTTGGGAGGTTGTCAGCTGCCATTACTATTTCATGTAAGCTTAAAAAAGTCAAATTTTAGCAAGCAAAAGAGTAACAGAGGTGTGTGTATGTGTGTCTATATGTGTGTATGTGTATAAGTGTGTATGTGTGGGTGTGTTTATGTGTGTATGTGTCTGTCTGTCTGTATGTGTGCTTATATGTGTGTGAGTGTGTATTGCACATGTGTGTATGTGTGTGAATGTGTAATGTAAGTATGTGTGTACATGTGTGTATGTGAGTGTGTATATGTGTGTGAGTGTATGTGTGTATGTATGTGTGTATGAATGTGTAATGTAAGTATGTGTGTACATGTGTGTATGTGTGTGAGTGTATGTGTGTATATATGTGTGTATGTGTGTGAGTGTATATGCCTGTGTGTATGTGTGTATATGTGTATATGTGTGTATGTGTGAGTGTGTGTGCGGTGTGTAGGGGATAGAGACAGGACAAGAGACTCAGAGCAAAGGCAGGTGCTGCCTTACTGGGTCCTCTCCACTACTTAAGGCTCCTTTCTGCCCTTGCGAGCCACGAGACAACTCGTTCTAGAAATTTCTCTTTGTGCATCATTGGTCTCTCTTTTTTAGTAACTGACGGGTATTAAACAATTCAAGCTCCCCAAATTTTTGAAAGGATTTTGTGTTTCCTTTCATGTTCCTATCATAGTGAGTAAATGATATATTATTTCCCCTATGAGAAATAAGGACAAGAATACTATTTTAGCCCATAATTCTTCTTACCAACTCTGCTAGATTCTGTGCTCCCTGTCCAGGAGAATTCAGCCTTATCCTGCTGGACCCTGTGCCCACTGGGAGACCTGGGGGTCTCTCTCTGGGAGTGGCAGCCTAGACTCAGCTGCCTCCAGAGACTGGCAGCCCCTGGCAGCCCAGGAAGCTGCTTCCTTCCCCACCTGGGGAGAAGGCAGAGGAGAGACAGCCACAGGAGCGTAGAGGCCAGAAGCTGGGGCCCACCTGCAGGTCACCAGGTGGGGAAGGACTTTGCCAGGGGGCTGCCACTCTCATCTCTGTAGACCCCAGAGGCTTGGATTGAAATTTGCCCAGAGGTTCATGTGACCCGGGTTATACCATCAGGCGGATGAACGATGGTGAGAGTGGAGAGACCAGGATGGTGGGAGTGGAGAGACCAGGATGGTGAAAGTGGAGAGACCAGGATGGTGGGAGTGGAGGGACCAGGATGGCGGGAGTGGAGAGACCAGCATGGCGGGAGTGGAGAGACCAGCATGGCGGGAGTGGAGGGACCAGGACTGAGCCCAGGCTAGAACTGCACCTTTCCATGGAGTCCCTGTAGGGGGCAGCGTTGTCCAGAAAGGCAAGGCAATGGCTCCAGAAGGACAGAACTGCAGGTCAGGGTGGGGGCGTTGGGGCGGGGCAGGGGGGGGGCAAGAGCCGCTGACCTTACAGAACAAGACAGCTACATTTGTTTCAGTTTTGGGGTCACACCCCGTGGTGCTCAGGGCTTGCTTCTGGCTCTGAGCTCAGGGATCACTCCTGGTCCGTCTGTGAGGAGCATCTGGGATGCCAGAGATGAAGCCTGGATCTCCTGTGCGCAGGGCAAACACCTACTGCCTGGACTATCTCTTCAGCCCTAAAGTTTTGGTTTGTGTCCTTAAAATCTCAGACCTTCAGCCTGAAACAGCAGCTCTGGTCTTTGCTCCTTCCACAGCGATCCTGCAGAAAGGAAGAGGAATGTCTCTTTCCCCCCACAAGACCAAAGGAGACCCCAAATTAGTCCTCAAAGGCCAGCCACATCAGAGCACGGCCCCCCCACTCTCCCAAGACAGCGGCAGCTTCCGTGAGTCACAGCCTGCGGCGCTTCCAGTGAAAGTTCTGCTGGAGGGGGCGCCAGCACCTGGGCGAATGAACATCGTTGGAAGCACTGGTCCACTCTTTCTGGTTGCAGTTTTATCTGCCCAGAGGACACAGCAGCCTCCCGTGGGTCACAGTCTGAAGCAACTGCCGCTGGAGGGCCCTGGCGCGTGGCACTGCCTCTCCTGATGCAGAATTACTTTGAAGTAGTCTCCAAAGTACCGGCCTGTGGGAGTTTGTGGAGGGTTAACAAGGGCCTTGCAGAGAGAGGGGCAATGGGTGACAGTCCTCCAGGGAACAGTGCATATTTGTACTGTTCTCATTTGTGGGCCACAAGTGCTGGGGTTCACTCAGGGCTACTCCGGGCTCGGTGCTCACAGCTGACTTCTGGCCTCCATGGGCTGATCGCTCGCTTCTGGGCCTGGAGACGCGTTTCTGGCCCGTATGGGGAGGGCCCCTCCCCCATCCTGCCAACACGACTGTCCTCTGTCCAGGCAGGAAGAGGGCCGCCCCCATGCGGGACGATGACTCAGCCGCTGCCCTTCCATAATAGTCAGCTCCGAGGCTGCAGCTCCCGAGGCTCCCGGGGAGACGGTTTTGATTAAAGATACGGTTCCTGCGCGCTCGCAGCTGGAAGTCAGGAAGGAATTCGGGACGGGAGTGGCGCGAACCCAAAGCACCCCTGAGGGGAGGAGGGGTGAGGGGATCCTTCCTGCGCCCATGCCCCCTCCTGGAAGGGGACACTGGGCCAAGTTCACTCAGCAACCCCCGAACCCAGCCGGGCGCGCCCTCATAGCCGGGCTGCGGGAGAGGAATTTTGCCCATCAAAGATGGCCTGGTGGGGGTGGGGTGTCCGGGACGAGAGTGGCTCCCCAACAGGGGACCAAGGTGCTACATTCCCCGGAAGGAGGGGCCCTGTTCCGGACGCTTCGGGCCGCCTGAACTCTCTCTCTCTGGCTCTGGCTGGTCTCGCCTGCGTTGGATTCCCGGTGCGCCCCTGCAGCGTCTAGGGCGCATCCCGCCAACCCCCACTTCCTTCCTCCCCCAAATCCCCACCGTCCCGAGGCCCCTCCCAGCGCTCCCGGTGGGCTCCAGCCCGCATGTGGTGCCAGGAGGAACCCGCCAGGCCACAGGGCGCGAGGGGCGCAGCCTGGCCGGTGCCCGAGTTCCCGCCGAGCAGTGGGCCGAGTCCCGGGCTCGGAGAGCTCCAGGCGGGTCTACCCGCGCCTCGCGGGGCACCGGGAAGGGGCGCCGCAGCCCGGGCGCACCCAACCCCAGCAGGGGGCGAGCAGGCGCCGAGCCCGTGTGGGCAGGGGACTGCTGGCGCCCCTCTCTGGGCACTGCAGGCACCGCGCGCTCCGCCAGCCGAGCGGCCCTGGGAGCTCGGCGCGCCGGGGGCTGCGGGGTGCGGGCGGTGGCGAGCCGGAGCGGTTCCGCGGGGGTCACCCAACGCCTTCCCGGGGCCGGGGAGCCGCGGGCGGAGCTGGCAGCCGCCCCCGGCGGCCGCGCCTATAAATAGCGCGCGGGTGCCCGCCCGCGCCCGGCCGGCGGCGCAGGACGCACAAAGTTGCGCGCCGGGGACTCGGCTCGGCCGTGCGGCAGCCGCAGCCCAGGACCCCGCCGGCCCCGCCGCCCGCACCCGCACCCCGCCCCGCGCATGTGCGCTCTGCAGCCCCGCGCCCGGCCCGCGCGGCCTCCCCGCCGACGGGCGCCCCACGCCGGGCTCCGGGGGCATCTCTGGGTCGGCCCAAGTCCTGGCGGTGAACCAGCCCGGCTGGCGGTCGGCTCGGCCGGGGAGAGGCACCTCCCGCCTCCGTGCTCCGTCCCGGCCGCCGGCTCTCGCGGCCCCGGGCGACATCGGCGCCGCCGGCCACCCTCCACCCGGGGGCTTCTCGGCCAGTCCCCTTCGAGGCTTGTGCGCCGGGGCTCGCCCGGGGTGCGGCGTTGCGGGAGCCTGCTGGCCGCTTCTCCCCTTTGAGGCGTGCGTGCGAGAAGACCTGGGCACGGAGTTTTTTTTTAGATGTCTGGGAACAAGGAGGGTGCAGGGCCCCCGGCAGGGCTGATTCTGGCGCAGAGGAGGGTGGGGTAGGGGGTTCTGCATGAGCTCCCTAAAGGACAAAAGGTAACAGAGGCGGCGAGAGCGCGCTCGTGGAGACTTGGATTCGCAGCCTCAGCCGCCGTGGAAGTGCGCGCGCCGCCGCCGTGCCCGCAGCGCGGTGCAGCTCAGCCGCCGGCATCTTCCCCGGCTCCGGGGTCCCTGGGCGCGGAGGCGACGCCGGCGAGCAGCAGTGCCAGGCGCCAGCGGCTGCCCCCGCGGCTCACCATGGGCGCCGCGCGCCGCCGGCCTCTGGCCGTGCTGCCGGCCCTGCTGCTGGCCCTGGCCCTGCCCGCGCCCCCCGTCTGCGCGCAGAACGACACGGGAGCCCATCGTTCTGGAGGGCAAGTGCCTGGTGGTGTGCGACTCGAACCCCGCCACGGACGCCAAGGGCTCGTCGTCGTCCCCGCTGGGGATCTCGGTCCGCGCGGCCAACTCGAAGGTGGCGTTCTCGGCCGTGCGCAGCACCAACCACGAACCCTCGGAGATGAGCAACAAGACCCGCATCATCTACTTCGATCAGGTCAGACGCGGGCTGGTGTGTGTGTGTGTGTGTGTGTGTGTGTGTGTGTGTGTGTCTGTGTCTGTGTGTGTCTGTGTGTCTGTGTGTGTGTGTGTGTGTGTGTGGGGGGGGTCGCTGCCATGGCCAGCTGGGTTTGTCTGCTTTTTTGCTCGGATTCGGGGTACCTTGGAGGCGCTCGCCTCCCCAAATGCGCCTGGGCTTGGGAAACTTCTGCCTCACCTCCCATCCTCACCCGGTTCCTTCCAGACCTCGATCCCAGAAGCGATTCTGGGAGGCTCTGGGAGGTGGGAGCTCAGCACAAGTTGATCAGCAACAGGTTCGCGGGAGCTGGCGGCAACCGGCCCCGGCCCCGCGCGTCCTCCTCGGCCGAGCCTGGCCCTCCGGGCGCCCGCGGAGGCGTCTTGGCGCTGTCCACTGGCGGGTGAACGATTCGTGCGTCGCGTCTCCCATGTTCTCCCCAAAGAGTGCCCCGGGGTCCACCCTCTGCAGGGACAGTGCGGGAGGTAGGAGAGGGTCGAGGAGCGCCGGCCAGGGTCAGGTGTAGCCCCTCTTTCGGGCCCGCCCTGGCAGTGTGGCCGCCCGCTTAGCCCAGGACCGTCTCCTCGGATAGTTGGAGCAAAGTTGCCCAGGAAGCGAGGAGAGGGAGGGCAGCCGCGCCGGGCTCCTGAGCGCCCGCCGACAAGTGCCAACTGCTAGACGGGGAGGGAAGGGAGGGTGGGTCGTGGCGCCCGGAGAGCTGCGGCGAAGAGGGACGCGCAGCGCTGGCCTTTGGCAGACTGGGAGCTCAGAGGAGCAGCTCAGCCATCGCTAGGCGACAAATATTGTCGAAGGACCCCCGAGGTTTGCTTTTCAAGCCTATGAAGACGCAGAGCCTTTGCGATGCCTGCCCGCACGTCATTGCATGCAGAGCGCCGCGCGCGGGGCGCACAGGTTAAGCGGCGCGCTCCGCGGGTGCCGGGGACTCTGCCTTAGAGATTCCCGAGCCCCGCTCAGTGGGGCTGGCCCGAGTCAGCGGCTTACAGTGGAGAAGCCGCGCTGGGGGCTTCTGGTGCGGGAGGGAAGCCCGTCTTGATGGGAATATCTGCGAGACCCCGCGGAGGGCTGGCCCCGAGTGTTGCTTACATGCGGAGGCACCCAGTGGACATTGCTTTGCTCTGTCCAGTGTCGCTTTGCAACGACCCTTTTCTATGCACAAACGGAGGCCACAAGGGCTGTCCCCGCTGTTCACGAGCCGTGCACGCCGGGGGCTAGGAGACCCGGCTGGGAAGGCTCCGTGCCTGCGTGCTCTGACGACAGCCTAGAGGCAACCGCCAGCTTTCTGTGGAGCCACGAATCTGCGCTTCCATCACGCTAATGAATTATGCGGCTGGTGCCGGCCCTGGGAGTCCCCTGTAAGTGCCTCCAAGGATTTTAAAGAGGCTTGAGGGAAAAATAAAATCTTGTGAACGCCGGGCCCCTCCCACCCTCGTCCCCCACTGGAGAGTGTGGTTTAGCTGGCGGTGAGCTGGCCCATGAGGTCAGGGGAAGAAAGCAGGGGCTTGCCTGGAAGCTGGCAAGAGCGGGCACACGAGAACCACACAAGAAGCTGCTGCTTAGGATATACCAGTCCCCACTGCTCCCAGGGAATGCTGTTTGCAGGAGAATTAAGGGAAAGACGTGAAATGCTTTCCTCTTGACAAGGGGTATTTCAGAGAAACACTCATGGAGGGGAGCGGACCTTTCTAGAGGTATCTGAGAGTTTGGAATTCTTAGATTTATGTCTCGAGGAGAAGTAGAAGAAGCCTCGGGATTAATTTCACCGCCTTCCCGGTACCACCACCAACACGCACACACACTCTCGCTCTGAGGAGGAGCCTGGCCCCGTGTGCTGTGGCCAGATCAAGTGTGAAGTCCATCAGCCTCCTGGTGCTCAGGTGTACCCTGGCCGGTGTGGGAAGCAGTGCCCAGAGCCACTTTTCCTTTCCCACGGTGGGCTGTGCTGGAGCACCTGGTGCTTCTTGGAGTCGAATGGCTCACGCTGAGAAGGCAGAGAGGTGC
The DNA here is from genome assembly GCA_021461705.1 of Cryptotis parvus. Taxonomy (NCBI): domain Eukaryota; kingdom Metazoa; phylum Chordata; class Mammalia; order Eulipotyphla; family Soricidae; genus Cryptotis; species Cryptotis parvus. The sequence continues at coordinate 203,085 of JAJIBD010021616.1, forward strand.
CTCCCTTGCCTCCAATGTCATTCCCCGCAGGCACTGCCCTTTGGCAGCCTGCTAAGGCTGAGTCATGGCCAAGTAGTCTAATGGAGGCTGAGACTCGGGAGGACAGGATGGGGGAACAGGCCCTGGGTCCTAGGAGAAGCCTTCCAGAGGCTGAGGTGTGGGCCAGGCCTTCTTCCTCCTGCATCTAGCGTGGAGTGGGAATAAGTGTGTTACCTGCAGGACGGGGTGCCCTGCTGTGTGTCAGGTCCAGGAAGGACTGCAGGGAGCTCGTGGCTGCTGATTGGCTGGTGTCCATGGATGCGCCACCCCTGGACTCTGGGAAGGCTTGGGGGGTGGGGATTGTAAACACAGGGCGGGCGCCTTTAGCCCACTCAAGGTGGAGTTGATGTTTGTAATCCCGCACTTGTTACCCAGATGATTCCTATTTAGCAGCCCCCGGCGGCAATGGAGGCCTGAGGGCAGTTGCTCATTTCTTCCTATTTCTCACAAGCCCAGTTTGCGAGTCGTTAAAGAGGAAAGAAATAGAGGGACGCAGTGTTTTATTCTCTCGGTTTCTTCAAGTTAGTTATTGATTATGACAAAAACGCGGAAAGGAAAGAAGGAAGATGACGGGCGATGACGTCTTGTGATGACGGGTGGAGACGGATTTTACTTGCTGAAGAGAATGTTATAATAATTCTCTGTTATTTATCGTTTTTCTATTTATAGATCCTAGTAAATGTGGGTAATATTTTTCACGCTGGAGTCTGTCTTTGTAGCCCCGAGAAAAGGAATTTACAGTTTCAGTTTTCATGTAATTAAAGTCTACCAGAGCCAGACAATTCAGGTATGTCTTTTCACCTCTTGTTTCTCCGTCCCAGACGACAGTATTTATTGGTAATGGGTTATGAATCTAAGCATTTATGCAAATATGTAGAGAGAAACCCTCTATTTGTTTAGTTTATTTTTAAAAAGCAGTTAATTTCCTTTTTTCCCATTATAATATCCATTAAATCACATGGCCAGAAGCTTGTTTTTTCTTTTTTTTCTTTTGGGGTCACATCTGACAATGCTCAGGATTCCTCCTGGTTCTGCACTCAGGAATTACTTCTGGCGGTGCCCAGGGGACCCCATATGGGATTCGGGGAATTGAACCCCCATCGACCCTTGTGCAAGGCAAATGCCCTCCCGCTGTGCAGTAGCTCTGGGGCCCTGACCAGAAGCATTTAAAAAAAGCAAAATTGAACTCATTGCTTCAATAACAAACAGCTCTTTGAAAAACCATGGCTTTGTAAAGTGACATAGATCTCTCTCTCTCTCTCTCTCTCTCTCTCTCTCTCTCTTTTTTGCCCTCTGGCACAAATGTCTTTGTAAGATCTTGGTTTCATTTACTACATGTGTAAAAATTGTTTGAACGCCAAAGGAAAAACTTAAAAGACTTGAAGAACTTTGTAAGTGCATAGTAAATAAAACAAATTTGCTGTTGTTAAAAATTAAGAGATACTGGTAAGGATTAAAAACAAATCTGTGAAAGAATAATCAATAAACTTTAAAAAAAATGGTGCTGCCTGCTTAAATGGTAAACAAGTTTCTCCTTAATTACTCTGAGCTAGTGAAGTCTTACCGAGTGCTGTTCTACTGTTAACTGTCCTTTGAACTATGCTTTCACAGGGAATGAGCTTGACCTTGGACTCAAGGCAACAATGGAATTAGTTCCAATCATAATCAGATGTGTAAACCCCCTGGCATCAACACGTGTCTGGAATTCCAAGACCCTTTTTCTTTTTGTTTGTTTTTGGGAGCCTACCTGGCTCTGCTCAGGGCTTCCTCCTGATTGTATACTCAGGGGTCTCTCCTAGTAGTACAAAGGGGAGCTTCTGAGATGCTGGCGAGCGACCCAGGTCATCTGCATTGTACAAGGCAGATGTCCAGCTGCCAGTACTATCTCTTTGACCCTGCAACAGATTTTTTTTCCTTTTTAGGTCACACCCAGCAATGCTCGGGGGTTACTCCTGGCTCTGCACTCAGGAATTACTCCTGGCAGTGCTTGGGGACCATATGGGATGTAGGGGATTAAACCCGGGTCGGCCGCATGCAAGGCAAATGCCCTCCCCGCTGTATTATCACTCCAGCCCCCAACAGCTTCTTATTAGATGCCCTATGTGTACATTTCACAAGTCTCTATGCCCGTGACTGATGACACACTCACATACCCAAAAGAATGGGTAAATTGAGTTATCTCAGAGTTCATTTATTCAATGTTAGTTAGTAACATAAAAAGACTGAATATCTTATACCCAAATTTACTTCCGGGAAAACTTCCCCAGGCCCCATGTCTAGAAACATGGAATATTGGAGACATTTCAAGAGAAAAGTGAATATGTCTTGAGTTGATTCTTCTCTGCTAACTATCGACCACGGAGCTCGCCAGTGACTGTGCTGGCCATTCTCTTGTCTACTCTTTTCTATCAGGGAAACGGAGGCAATCAGCACATGAGTCCATGAGTCCATGTGACTTATAACACTCTCTGTGCTTTATACACAGGCACCCCAAGGAGGGTGGTTGAATCTTACTGCATTTGGGTCTACTGGGGTTTGGCTACTGAGCCTCTTTCAATAATATAGCGGTAGTGACAGCCTTTGGCTTCCTTCTTAAAGGTTGTGTTGAAGATGAGAAATGAAGTCATAAGCTCAATTGATGTGCTGTAAGGAGCCCCGTTATACTGTGACTTATTGGCTTTTAAGGAACTGTCTATGGGAGAGATTACACATTTTTTTAATGACAAAGAAATCAGCCCATCGCACACTAGAAATCCAGCTACTCCAAAGGCCTAATCTGAAAGGGAGGGCACACTTTTACTGCATGCACATCCGTCGTTTGACCAAGTCAGTCCCATCTCCGATGCTTAATTAGTGTCTCTTAGAGGACCATCTGCCTCAATGAGTTTTGTTTTCTTGTAGGTTAACCTGATGTTGAATGGGAAACCGGTCATATCTGCTTTTTGCTGGGGACAAAGATGTCACTCGCGGCTGCCACGAATGGGGTCTTACTGTACCTGGATAAGGAGGATAAGGTTTACCTGAAACTGGAGAAAGGTAATCTGGTTGGGAGGCTGGCAGTACTCGACCTTCTCCGGCTTCCTGGTGTTCCCCTTATAGAATCCAAATCTCTCCGTGCTCCTCCGGGGACAGGCGGCCTGGCCCAGCGCTGTGGAGATCACGTTCTCATCCTCCGATTGATGTCTTTTATTGATTTCTCATGGGTGCACCTGGATTCTCTTGAAGGATTCTGGGCCTGTCAGTACCAGGTCAGAGTTTCACAGATGATTTTTGGTGCGTGTCCATCCGGTGTATCTGGATGGCGACTTGTGGAGGCGAATTCCTATCCACACTTCAGTGTAACGTCATGGCTGTCTGCCAGGTTTATTCTCCTTTTAGTTTCCTGGAATGGCTGAGTTCCTTGCAGAGGTGGCATTTCTTTCTCTCTTGTTTTTCAAAGACTGGCAATTGGGTCTAAGAATGAGAAAATTCAAGTTCTGTCTTCGAGCAACAGTTAGCGTGTTACTGCCAAAGAGCTGTGTACTGTGTTGATCTATTGATTCCACTTGTTTTTGCTCCTTTCGGGATTCTTTTGTTTTGTTCTCTTACTGTAGCTGGGAATTGTTTTTTCCTTTGCAGTGGTTGGCTTTGTGTCGTCTTACAAGTAGGGCATTGGGTGGATTCCCACTCGACCCTGTTGGATCATCCACATGACTTCCCATAAAAAAAAAAAAAGAATGCTTCCTAGTTGTATTTTAATTATATATGTGAAAAGAGTCATATTTTCCAAATTATATTTTCTAATAGGAAGAATAGATCTTAAATCTGACGAGGGAAATGTTGCTTACTGGAATTTTAAGTGCTCGACCCCCCAAATCTCCACAAAATGGTTCTCCTGTGTGGGAAATCTTGTACTTTATCACCCACTTTTAATTAATGTGATTGATAATAACCATTTTATTAAAAACTGGAGGGATTTCCCCCAACATGACCACTTTATTCTGGAGATGGGATACCTTGTTTTTAATTACCCCTATTTTTCAAACCTCCTTTTGCTTTCAAGTATCATCTGGTTTTGCCTTAACTCCTTGAATTGTATATATTTATCTGTTTAGCTGATATTAAATCCAAATATCCCATATCTAAACTTAGTGCAATATCTTATTTTATCTTTTGTACAGCTCATATGAATTCACAAAGTTATTTATGTCTCTGTTATAGAATAAAAAGTTCATATATGTTAGTTGAATTGTTTGTCCTTTAGTTTTAGAAATAAGTAATCTATGTGTTTTATTTCCTCTCACCAAATTTCTTCCTTCCTTCCTTCCTTCCTTCCTTCCTTCCTTCCTTCCTTCCTTCCTTCCTTCCTTCCTTCTTTCCTTCCTTCCTTCTTTCCTTCCTTCCTTTCCTTGAACTTAAAAAAACACACACCTTTTCATAGTGTCTTTTGAATTGGTATAAGAAAACTTTCCTATGCTTAATCTGTTCAAATCCAGGAGCTCCAAATTTTCCATAAGAGAATGCAGGTAGTAGATTATTCCTTCAGAAGAACTTATAGTTAGGGAGTTAAGTTTAAAAAGACCCTCAAATATCATGAAGGAATGAGCTAGTGAATGAATCCACGGTGATGAGAATCAAGCCCATGTTTCTAAACTGAAGACTTGGAAGAAGGTTTCACCTTTTCTCAGTGCTGAGGGACGAATAGGAGACTGCAGCCTCCTCTCAGGAGGGCTTACTCTTACAGAAGTCTCGCCCAGAGACTTGGCACCATTTCCTGGTCTGGAGTCAATGAATGCAGTTTGGGGAGTCCCCATTTGTGGTAGCTAGTGGTAGAGGAAGGAGTCCTGGGGTCTGTGGGCGGATCATACAAGCTGGTCTTCCTGTACGATTGTGATTAATCACCACATCAAAACATTCATTCATCCCGGGAAGCCTCCTCCTTCCCAAAGAATTATCTGGCGAGGTTGGCGAGGCGTCCCTGTGTTTTGCTTGGCAAGCTGCCCTCAGCTGGCTTTCAGTCAAATCTCTCTCTGTGAGTGTGTAATGTGCAAAACCAATCACGCACCGGAAACGCTCCCGCCTTCCATCTGTCAGTGGGCCCCCTCACCTCACTGCCTCCCGCCGAACTCTCTGCAGTCAGGCTTTTTATCTGGTCCTGCAATAATGAATCATCCTGGAATAAACCCACCGTTAGTCATTGTGTGGGCAAAGTAGCAGAAGACACAAGTTACAGCTAACTAATCCCTTAAAACGGGACAGAGGAAGGTCGATAGTTAACAAAGCAGGCGAGGCAGTGATGTCTTGTGACCACTGTCTGTGTGTGTGTGAGTGTGTGTGCGCCTGTGCACATATGTGTGTGCTCTTTAAAAATGTTTAAATCAAATTTCTGAACATAAAACAGAATTAGTCAAGGGTTTCACTTTGATTCCTACGTCTCGGCTTGTGTATACAGAACCCAGAGACCAGGATCCGTTCAAAATGTTGAAGAGAAAACCTACAGGGTAAAAGCAGCCGAGGAACAGATCTCCGAGAGAGAGCGCTGAAGAATCCACTGTGGGCTGGGACTGGCCACAGAGACGAGCCACAGCCAGGGCCCGGGCTCTTGAGGAAGAAGATGCCATGTCCGAGGACTCCTTCCACCTGGGGGCCTTTTCCCAGGGAGTGTGAGCTCCCGGCACAGAAAGGCAAGACTGGAGCGAGACAGCAGAAGCTACCAGAAAGATTCAGCAGAGGTGCCCAGATGGGGATGGGAGCCTCCAACCTTTATTTCTTTATTTGGTCAGACCCAGCAGTGCTCAGGGCTTACTCCTGGCTCTGAGCTCAGGGCTTACTCCTGGTGGTGCTCTGGGACCCTATGGGGTGCCAGAGATGGAACCCTGCTGGCCACATGTAAGGCAAACACTCTCCCCCTTGACCTGTGGCTCTGGCCCTGTCTGTAACCTTTATTTACCAGCTCTGAGAACTTGGGCCGCGTTTCCCACTTCTCTGAGCTGGATGTTTGTTTCTCTGGTGGATATGGGCTAGCAGCGGTAGCCACGGGACAACACAGACACCAAAAAAGGGACTATGCTGCTTCCTAAACGCCAAGCCCTGGCCCAGGTGAAGAGAAGAGGTGGTGGACACACAGCCAGATGCTGTGTGTAGTCAATGACTTAAAAATAGTTCCAGAAATTGCTCAGTCCACAGAAATGCTAATTGAACACGGGACGCTTGCATCAGCTCTGTCCGCATCCCCTAATGCTGCTGCTTCCTCGCCTCTCGGTCAGGGCCTTGATCTACTACCAACAAACACACCCTGGGCAAACCCAAAGCGACAGAGAGGAGCCTGCACACAGCCCCCTCATGGATTCCGGCTGCCTTTGGTGGGGGCAGGGGTTCCTGCATGATCCCGGACTCTGCTGGACTCTGATGATGGAATTCAGGTCTTTGCTCTCATTTCTGGTTGTTCTTGGAGGGCTCTTTCACCCTTTCTTTTTGGTGCGTAGTTGCCTGTCTTCACTGGGCCATGGCTCATCAGCAAGTTCCTGCTTTCAATCGCAAAGCTGAAATCTGCAGCATCGATTCAGTGAGTTCGAGGCTGCTGTGTGCTTTGCTGGGTCCCAGGTGCCCAGAAGCAGCGGTGTTTGCCCTTTGCAGGAGGGTAAGTTGTAAGAAGTTGGCGTTGGAACCGCTTCTGCCTTCCCTCATACAGACCTGCCTTTAAGGAAACTTTCAAATACCCATGAATCAAAATGTGCTGTTTTGGCGTGGCCCCCCTCTCTGTTCCTCCTGCAGGAAAACTCTTTGTGATTTCTTTGGAAGTTATCCTGTGTTGGTTTCTCCAACTAATGGCTAAGAAGCTAAAAGTCCTTCAGAAAGGCTGGCGAAATGTCAGTTCTGATGCTGTGAGGGTCAGGGGATGGAGGGATCCAAAAGCTTCATCTCTCAGGCACATGCATGGGGCTTGGGGCTGTGTTGGGCAGCGCTGACATGAGCCAACTATATAGCAAGAGTGTCGAGGACTGTGTTGGCCAGTGCTGACCCGAGCCAACTGTCTAGCAAGAGCGTCGAGGGCTGTGTTGACCAGTGCTGACCCGAGCCAACTGTCTAGCAAGAACGCCAAGGGCTGTGTTGACCAGTGCTGACCTGAGCCAACTGTCTAGCAAGAGCATCGAGGGCTGTGTTGGGCAGTGCTGACCTGAGCCAACTGTCTAGCAAGAGCGCCGAGGGCTGTGTTGGGCAGCGCTGATATGAGCCAACTGTCTAGCAAGAGTGTCGAGGGCAGTGTTGACCAGTGCTGACCTGAGCCAACTGTCTAGCAAGAGCATCGAGGGCTGTGTTGGGCAGTGCTGGCCTGAGCCAACTGTCTAGCAAGAGTGTCGAGGGCTGTGTTGGCCAGTGCTGGCCCGAGCCAACTGTCTAGCAAGAGCGTCGAGGGGCTGTGTTGGGCAGTGCTGACCCGAGCCAACTGTCTAGCAAGAGCGCCGAGGGCTGTGTAGGCCAGTGCTGGCCCGAGCCAACTGTCTAGCAAGAGCGTTGAGGGCTGTGTTGGGCAGTGCTGACCTGGTTTTCCTGTTTGACCAGAACCAGCGACCACTGGAGGGGTGAGGGCTTGGCTCATCTTTCTGGTCGTCTTGGGCTTTGGCCTCCCCCATGGAGTTGTATAGGAGCCCTTTTCCTCTAAGATCCTTCTCGAGTTAGAAATGTTCCAACAGTCATCAGGGCTTGTTTTAAAACAACGAAGCTCTGAGTGTCAGCATTTTTCACACCCTGTAGAAAAGTGCTGTGACGTCTTTCCCCCCAAAGGCAAAGTGGAGCAGAAGAAGCGCACCCGGCAAAGCTGCCGAGTACCAGGCACCAGAGACACTCACAAAGGCCGAGAAAGGCGGAGGCGGCTGCTGCTCTGAGCATGAGCCCAGCATTGCCCAGAAAGGAGGGAATGGATAGAAACGGATTCTGCTCTCTTCCCTCCTCCTGTCTCCAAGCCGGCTCCTCCTCTCTGCAGTGGAGATGGGCCCCACGCCTCCATTAGGGAACTTTATGGACCGTGGGCTGTATGAGCCAGTCCTTGGCCGCGGACCCAGAGCACTGCTGCTGACATTGTCTGGTAACTTCCCTCAGGCAGAGGGACGCCCCACTTTTCAGTCATTCGAGGACGCTGCTTCCAAGCGGTGATGCACAGGGCTTTGTCCCTCTTGGAGGAGATGAGACAGTGCTTTGTAAGTACCCTAAGGGAGCCAGGAGGCGGAGGCATTGGAGTAAGCTGAACTTCCGACAAGCTCTCCACTTTCTGCTCGTGGTCGGCTGCCAACAGTGGAAGAAGACGGTCAGATCCTTGGCTGGTGCTAGACACGGCATGGAGCCGAGAGGTGAAGTCGGCAGGGTCACAAGGCCATGGCGATTTTCAGTGTGGCTCCAAGGCTGGAGGAAGGAGGTGAGGCAAGATCCTGGTCTTGGGTCTGGGAGCACCCTGAGTCATGGAATGGGAGCACCCCCTGCCATGGAACAGACCCGCTGATTGTGCCTCTCTGCTCCCTCATTCAGTAACTCATTCAGTAACTCACTCTGTACCTTTGTCCTTCCTAGGAGCTCCAGAGGAGACCCGGCCAATGCCTCTTAATGGCACACATGTGCACACACATACACACACACACGTATGCATATACCCCTCCCCACACACACACGGCCCCATACTCTCTCTCCTAAACATACACACATCCATACACACACATACACAAACACATGGCTCCTAGCCCCCAAACACACATGATCCCTATAGCTCTCCCCTAAACACACAAACACACACACACTCATACACTGACACATTCTCAGGCTAGGTCGGATTGCTATAAACTCTTGCTCCTGGTCTCTTTCTCCCATGGCTTCAGGCACTAGTTCTGGAGACCTTGTGACCTGTGGGTGGGAGAGGACTGTGTGGGGTCCCTGTAGATTGGGGTCTCTATGGGTCAGGATCGAGGTGGCCAAACATCTCACCCTTTTCCTGGAGACAGCGAGGGAAAATGGGTGCCAGGTCTGGAGGCAGGAGGGGAGGAGGAAGAAGGGAGGATGCCTTCGTGAGGCCCCTGGTCCCCACAGCTGCCATTACCCGATGGGAAGGGTTATGCCGTGCCACACATCTTCCTCTGATCACTGAACTCTGTGGTTTGTACTGTGTGAGCCCCGGCTTCCTGCTTCATTCATTTGCTTTACTGTAATGTTCTTACTGTTATAGAATCACAGATGCTCTCCTGGTCCTCAATTTGGTCAGAGAAGCCCCCATTCAGTGGAGTTTTCATCATATTTCTATTATTCTTAGAACACTATTTTTTTTTTAGTGAAGCAGGGTTGTTTTTACTGAAAAAATCTTGCCCAGAAAGACGTGAAGGGAGAGAAAGAGGGGAAATGTTTACGTAAGAGAGAACATAGGCTTCTCCATAGTGGTAAAAAGCAAGTGAAGTGCATAAAGACAAGCCCACAAGATCCTGGGGCTTCAGATACTCTAGGGAGAACAGGGACCTCAAGAGCAAGCAACCTCTTGGAGCACTTCCTGCATACTGAATGATGGTTCCAGTTATTCTTCTTCATTTTCCTCCCCAGTCCAGGAGAGAACCTTTGCTCAAGGTTTTAGTTCTTCTTAGTGGTTGCTGGCCAATCCAGAGCTTGGAATGGCCAAGCTCTGGCCATTCGATGTACACATTGCTGGAATTTCTGCTCCAAGGCATTGTCAGTGGATCAGTAAGAAAGTCTGAGTATGTATCATACGCATAGAGCTCTATATCTGTCTGTCCATCCAACCATCTATTCACCTACCCCATCAGCTTTCAGTTCATCCACCCATCCACCCATCCACCCATCCACCCACCCACACATCCGTCCGTCCGTCCGTCCGTCTGTCCGTCCATCCACCCACCCACCCACCCACCCACCCACCCATCCATCCATCCATCCATCCATCCATCCATCCATCCATCCATCCATCCATCCATCCATCCATCCATCCATCCATCCATCCATCCATCCATCCATCCATCCATCCATCCATCCATCCATCCATCCATCCCCAATTAGTTCTGTCCAACAGTTTCAACCCCACACCATTTTCTCTCCCTTCCCATATTTGTGAGTTACAGGCCGTGCTTCTCCAGGGTCCTGTGCACGAGTCTCTCTATACCTTGAGTTCCTCCCTCTGCCTATTCCTTCACTCAGGATCCACTGCTGCAACTGGACTGCTCGTGTGCCATATTCCTGCACCTAGGAAAGGAGTTCCCAGCCCTCCTGGACCCAGCACCTGCTGTTGAGCTGCTCCCCTGCACAAACCCTCTCCTTGCGCACTTATGGCCCCCATGCCCAGCCCCTGCCTGTCCTCACGGCTGTGCCTTCCCTGCATGGCTGCCAGCTGTGCCCTGCTTTCCCCTACCCCGGCCTTGTTCTTTGCATCCACTCTCCTACTCACTGGATAGTGCTCTCTCCCTCCTGACGTGTTTTCTCTGACCCATCCCCCCTTTGGGACTTAGCTTCCCTATATGGAAGTGTCTTATCTGTCTTGATAGGACAGAGAAGGGGCTCCCTGCTGACAGACCAAAGCCAGCTGCCTCCTTCTAAGACTCCTGATATGGTCAGCAAGGAACCTTGGAGTGGGGCTGGTCACTTAGCATCAGCAGTTGCTTGCTCTCTTGGGGTGCTCGTCTTCGCTGCCCCCAGTCTTGCTCTGCTTCTCCTTGTAAGCACCCTGGGAAACCCGATGATCATAGTCTAGTTGTCTAGGTGTCAGCTACAGAAGAGCAGAAGGGACACACATAGCTCCCTTGAAGATGTGGGTGCAGCTGGGTGCAGCTGGCTCTGTTTCTATCTCCTCCCTCTGGTGACCCACAAGGACCTAGCATCCCCAGGTCAGAGATGAGTCATGATCAACCCGGAGTTGGGTGTGAGTGAGACGCTAATGTCTGCTGGGGTGGGCTTGGAAATTCGGCTGTTATTTTGTTGTACACTTAAAAACAACAGAGAATGGGTGTCTTTTCTTCGTGTAACCATTTGCTCCCATTTGCAAACAGCATTTGGCAGAGATGGAGGGAAGATTCAGACTCTGACCCCGTGGAGGGAAGGAAAGGAGCCGGTGTAAACACATCCTCAATTTTCTCCTGGCACATGGATCATTGCAACCACACTGTGTCCCCAGCTCTGTGCCGCATGCAGAGGCCCTGTTCTGACCAGGCAGAGGCGGCTCCGGCTGCCCTGACCAGCTTCTCGTTTCCTCTTCTTTGGTTTCTGTGGTTGGACGTGCTGTGGTTATGGAAGCTATGAAAGTGCTGAAGTCCGGCCGGTTCATTCCAAGCCTTCTTTGAAGGCTGACCTCGGTGCTGGCACAATCTCCATGCTGGTGGGAGAGATCAATGCCCAAATCCTAGTCCAGGTGGCAGAGCTTCAAGACCACATGGCGGATACAACCACTTCGCTGGCTTTGCATCTCGGCTTCTCACTTCCTTCTGTACCTGACCTGGTGGCTAGAGGGGAGTGGCAGAAGGAGGGCCAGAATGACCAGCTGTCAGGCGGCCAGGCAGGTCTGTGCCCTTTCCGCCACACATCCTGATCTCTCTCCAGAAGCAAAGATCCCCATTTTTCTTATTTTTTTCCCTGTTTTGGTGCCACTTTGGGCAATGTTCAGGGTTAACTCTTGGCTCTGTGCTCCAGGGATCACTTCTGGTGGGGTTTGGGAAACTCACGAGGTTCCAGGGACCAAACCCAGGTGATCCATGTGCAAGGCAAGTGCTCTACCCACTGTAGTATTGTTCTTGCCCCCAAGATTCACATTTGCTAGTCACTGGTATTAGAATCCAGAGCCTCTGTTCTTCTATCCAGGATTTCTCATCCACATTCAGGGTCAACCAAGCCAGATGGGCAACTTCTATTCTTCCCAGTACTCCCAAGTGGAGGGTTGTTGTTGTTGTTAGTGTTAGTGGGGGAATACCCCACTCCATCAGGGATTCTCATCTTGTGGTCTTGTTAAAATTCAGATTTGACCCAGTCAGCTTAGTGTCTGGTTCATGGGTCAATATAACTAATGAAAACTGTTAATGGTTGCTAGGTTGATATTCTCTGCCTGCCCTCAGAGCACAAGAAGTTAGAGGATTTGGCTTGAATGGAGACCACCATCATGAGCAAAGTCAGAGCCGAGAACTGGATATGATTGGTGGAAAGAGAGCTGTGAAGGAGAGTGACCCGAGGAATGAGCCTTTCTGTAGAGTTGGGGGACAGCACATTGTCCCGCCAAGCTTGCATTTCTCAATGGGGAGAGATAGAGCCCACCCATGTCTCCTACCTGGGTCCTGTGCCAGTTCTCTACTCATTCACCTCACTTTGCTCCTCTGGAGAATGTGGTCATGTCCAGGCTGTTCTAGCCAGCAAACCCTTCCCTTGGAGGAGCTGTCCAGAAGATCCTTCTGTTTTTAGGTAACACACAGCAGTGCTCATGGCTAACTCCTGATTCTCAGGAAACAGTTCTGGGGGGACTTGGGGACCATATGTGGTGCAGTGGATTGCACCAGGATTGGCCACATCCAAGTACACCCAGTATACTATGGCTCTGGTTCTAGAAGATCCATTTATATTTTTGCCACTGTGCAAACGCTCAGGCACAACTCCTCAGAATTCCAGCCCCAAATATTTAAAGACTGAATATTGTATAGATTATTTGGAGCTGTCACTAGGGTGATTGATAGTGAATTTCATGAGAGAAATTCCCCACAAGGCCTGGTTCTTCAAGATGTCAATCATACAGAATTTTAGGGGATGGAGATATTCTATGGATTGGTAGAGGCAGAGGCATGAGAGTAGACCCTCGGAGAAGGAGCTCTCCAATTAGGGGGTTAATTTAGCGCAAGTACCTCTCACTGGAGGGTGCTTAGGACGCCAGGCTGATGAGGGCTGGAGAGAGACCTTAATTTCCAGGTGTTTGGCTTCCCTGTAGTGCCATGCAACAAATCCTCCACTACCTTTGTGAGTTAACAATGGACAGGTCTTATCCTCCAGTTTTTGTAGGACATGAAATCTTCACCTCAGCTTAGCAGGGCTCTGTCTAGTCTGTATGGAGAATCATGCTGTTGACTGGAGATGCCCTGAGGTGCTCCCTGGGGCCCCTTGAGTTTCCCGTACAGGTTTCCTCTGTTAAGCCAATATCACAAAAGGAGTTGTCCTGAGGCTCCTATGGGGATTTCAAAAATGCCCCTTGACAATAACCACCAGGCACCATTGGGAAAGTTTTGTTTCTTACTTATAAGGCCTGGCCATTACAGGACACATTCAGAGGTGGGGAAAAAACACAGTCCTAGGTCCTGCTTTTATTGGATTGAGAATGGGGGGCCCTAGGGTTTTGTGGATTCACTTTATTGGTAAATTTGATAATAAGAGCCATGACTTAAAGTATGCAAGAAAAAAAAAGAAGACAAAGGAAGAACTTCAAGCCATTCCAAGCAATTGGTGATCTGAAATCACCAGGATCTACAGAACAATGGCATCTCCATGGGGCAGTGGACAGGCTGGCTCCTTCATCCTGAGGAAGGTGTCTGAGGGAGTCACTCCTCTTTGGCGTGGGCGCCAGGGTATCAACACTTAAATCAGGCTCTTGCATTCCGAGAGCACAAAGCCAATGGTCAAGGTTTGCTTCACTGAGTCTCTGTTCACAGTTCATCACAGGACTGCTCTGGAGATGTCTGCTAGTCTGAGGTACCATCCAAAGGCTCCACAGTGGGTGCAGCCACTTCTGAGTTCATGTCTGTGGTTTGCTGGCAGATCCATTCATACCAGAGCTCATAGACTGAAAACCTCAGCCTTCACAGGTAGTTGACCAAAACCACCTTTGGTGGTTGACCCCTTCAAAGATTGGGACCTTGGCAACATGGCGGCTCACGCCATTAGTGTGTCAGCTGAGGTAGCAAGAGGCAGACCGCCCACCAGTACAAAGTCACTATTTTTTTGCAGTTGGATTCTAGTGTTGACATTCCCTCATTGTTGCCATGTTATAATCTTTAAGAGCAAGTCATGGACTCAGAAGGACTCAGGCGGCTGGTGGGGATGACTGGAGAAAGTGAAGAAAGTAGGGTTTAAGCAACTGTCCTCATCCAAGCATTTTTATATCATTCTTGTAGCACATTATAACACACAATATAAAATAAATCATTGAGGGCCTGCTATGGAGGCAGGATTAAGGGGTAGGGGGAAAATTGGAGATAATGATGGTGGGATGGTGCAATGGTGGTGGGATTGGTGATGGATATTGAATGTCTGTAACAAGATGCCATGAACAACTCTGTAAACCAGTGTTTTTGTAAGGTATAATGGGAAAATAAAAGAAAAAGAAAAGATAAATAAATATATTTTATCTCAAAAAAAAAAAAAACAAAACAAAGAAACTGTCCTTATCCAAAAAATCCTCAGAAGAGAATTCTGAATTCCATGTAGAGCTGTAATCTCTCTTGGGTGGTGCCTGGAGTTAACCACATCTGAATTGCCGGGTTATCACAATTACTAAAGACAGCCTTACACTCTGAGAGTGCTTATTTTAAAGGTTATCAGCTGAGAAAGTAGAATTTTCTAGAACCCCACTTAGGGACAAGCCTGTGGATTTTTTAAAGAAATTGTTCTGATAAGGCATTGGGAGGAGGGCTGACACTCGCTGGGCATGTGGCCAGTGGTTCCTAATTGTCTGAGCAGGGCCAGCTACAGAGATGGGCAGCAACAGTAGAGCTGCGGCCGAGTCAAGGCAAGTATGGATAGATGGAAGGGAGTGAGGAAGGACCCCAGGAGCTTGGACTGGACATGGACACTGGCAAAAAGAGCATGTTTGGGGGGAAATATTGAGGAGTTGTAGTGTGTGTGTGTGGGGGTCAGGGGAGTCAACGTAAGTGGTCAGTGCGCATGCCTAGCCTGTGTGAGGCTTCAAGTTTGGTTTCTGGCACTACAAGTTCCCTGATCATGGCCAAGTGGAACTCTGACGGTGTGTGGGGCCAAGACCCACCATTTTGCTATTCAGAGACCGGCTCAGCAATTTCTATCCAAGAATTTATTGAGGCAACAGAGCTCAATGCTGAAGGTTCACAGCTGGGACCCGCTCCTGGGCTTGGAACTCGAACCAAGCTAAAGGCACAGCTTTTACAGTTTTTTGTAACAATAAGCTGTTGGTTAAAAACAGGGTGTATATCCTTTTTACCCAAACCAGAGGAAGCAAAGTGGGGTACAGAGCAGAAGGTGAGGTTATGCCGAGACAAGCGCCTGTTAGTTCAATTTTTATCCCAGTACCTTCCCAACCCTAGGAAGACTTTGCACACTTTGTGGTTTGGTTCCCCAAGTTCTCCCTTTCCCCAGCCAGGGCTTGAGTCCCTGGTTTTCCCTTTCCATGACTTGAGCCCTCTGCAGTCTTTGGTCCTGCCCTTCAACACTGACTCTCACTTGGCACCCAGAAGTGAGGTCTGGGAACTAAATAGGGAGTGAGCAAGGAACGTGCGCACATGCGTGCATGCGTGCGTGTGTGTGTGTGTGTGTGTGTGTGTGTGTGTGTTGTTAAAGTAATTTTGGGCTGGAAAATGGTACCCGAGCATCTGCAATGGCCTATTCTCAAACTGGTTTGGCTTGATGCGGGGGAGAAAGGAACAGGATAAGTCCAGGCGCCGGAGAGGGCTGTGCAATGCGACAAGGAACCTGCATCACTGGGTGTTGCGTCCCAGCCCACAGTTTGCGAGTGAGTTAATGAGATGCTTCGATTCACTTCTGCTGCCTCAAGTGTTGGTACAACTCAGCGTTGACTTTTGCCCCTCCTCTCGAGAAGACCGAAGTCATGCATTTTTAATTGGAGTTTTTCAGCCAAAGAGCAGGCTGGCTCGCTGCCTAACTGGTGGGTGAGGATGTAGGGAGAGAAACACTCACCTTCTGTCCTGCTGGCAGCAAATGAAAACAAACCACTGTTCTCTCCCCCAGCTGCTTTCTTCTCTCCTCTGCAGGTCGACTCTATTTAAAGCGCTCACTCCTTCACAGGGTTGATGCCAACCGCGAGATCTGCTGGCTTAGCCTGTCTTTCTCCGGAGACCATGGGCTAGGAAAGCCGCCCAACTTCCAGCGTCCTATTTCTACCCACTTCCCACCTTGGGGTTCTGGTGAATTCAGCTTCAAAGTTTGTTGTTGTGTTGATGGTGGTGGGTGGGTGGGTGAGTGTGTTCATGGGAGGGGGAGGTGTCACAACACCTCAAAAGCAGTAAGTCACTTCATTGAAAACCACAGTCGATAACGTTTATTTCCAACTCTTTCAAGTCATCTTAAAAAGAAAATAAAATGCCCACCCACACAGCAGTTTCTTAGGGACGGACTGTAGGGGCCTTAGGGATGGTCTTTCTTGGACGCTTGCCAGGTCATCCCACTGTTAGTTGAAGTTGTACAATCAGAGCAAAAAAGAGAAGAGGAGGGAACAGAGGAGAAGGGAGGAGGGGAGCGAAGCCGCCTGTCAGCAGCTGTCATGGAGCTTGTGGAAAGTGAAAAGTGCTTACCCGTGCCTGGATAGTAAATCCTCCCCGCTTTATTAAATAAATGTAGTATTTCACTCTGAGTGGGAGACCTTTGGAATATCTGGAAAATCGTGCAGGCTTTGAAATGGAATAAAGATTGATTTATGTGGCGGTTCTCATGTAGGGGTGTTTTTCTTCCCTAGACGCAAAGAACAGGAATAGAGACACGAGATTCATTTCTAAAAAGACCAAGAGAAGGAGTTAGGTACAGGGAATCTGGTTGTTTTATTTATCTTATTTCAAAAGAGAGAAAGGATCACAGGGTTATTGGCTGGCCGGGGATTTCATTTATGGGTCCAGGCATTTGCAAAGCACTCCTGGACTCTGCCTGTTTAACAAATAGCCCTTTTGGTACGTGATGCCTTACTCCAACCACACCCAGGTCAATTGCTTGACTTCAAGGATGGAGGACATGTGTGTGTGTGTGTGTGTGTGTGTGTGTGTGTGTGTGTGTGTTTGCTTGGGGCATGGTTGGGTGGGGGCACACACAGCACTCCTCAGGCCTTACTCCTGGCTCTATGCTCGGGATCATTCCTGGTGGGTCCCAGGGGACCTTATGGGATGCTGGGGATCAAACACGGGTCAGCTGCATGCAAGACAAGCACCTCACCCTCTACTATCACTCCAGCCAAAGGAGGAATAGATATTTTGATGTCAGGCCTGCGATGATTTTTGCCTGAGGAATCTGGTTTGCATTGCTGATAGAAGCTTCATTTGCAAATCTTGATACTGACTTCAAATCTCCCAGCTTTGGTGGAACCAATAATATGATTTTTTTTTAATGGCTAGGGCCATGCCAGCAACGTCGGAGACCTGGGGCCACTGTCTGCTCAGCAGCTGCCATGGCCACACCGGAAGTCAGAAGTCAAGGGCAGCCTTCTGCAGCCTCACTGCTAGGGTGCGCGCGCACACACACACACACACAACACACACACACACACAGAGGAAATCCTCCCTTATTGCAGGGCAGCGGTGCCCTTAGGTGGCACTCATTTCCCGGTGGCTACTCAAGGTTGGGTCTGGCCTCTGGGATCCTCTGCCTCTTCTCCAGCCTCTTCCTGCTCATCTCCCAGCTCCATTGTTCCTCTACTTCCAAGCACCAGCTCTTTCCCAGGACTAGGAGACATTGATCTTGCGCTAAGGCAAAGCAAGGAGAAATCCAGCCCCCTCGAGTTTGTACCCCAGGGAGGGTTTGCATCTCATCTCACCCACACCCTGCCCTTCCCTAAGAGTTGAGGGTGCCGTGGGCTTGTGCTATTAACAGCAGACAGTTTCTCCTGGAGGGCTGGTAGAATATTGGGATTCTCACAACAAAACACCATTGGTTACTCTTCCTTTTCTCTCAGTTTTTATCCTGACCCCAGGAAGTCCCATCCCAGGTCAAAAGACTTCAAGGCTACTAAGAACAGAAAGGTTTTCTCCATATTCAAAGGTGCATCTATGAATTGCTAGTGAAATGGTCGGAATGCCGAATTTGTAATTACACACTTGATTTGAAACCCAACCCAGCCAGGTAGATCAGCCACAGGACTTGGCCACATCTCTAGAACCCTCTGCTGTTTCTCTGTCTGGTGACGTCTGTTCACTTTTATAGAGTTTTGAGGGGGATCAGATGAACTAGGGGACGTTTGTAGAGCATGTCAGAGAAGATGACAATTTGAAGGCAACGTGCCAGCAAACAGCCCACATGGGTAGGAGCATGTACCCACCTTCTTCGGACCAGTGTTCTGCTGTGTTCTAGAAATACCGCAGATGTGAACGATTATTCAGTCTGTGCCCTTGGTCAGCCCAGTCTCATAGAGGGGCAAGGGGGTGGTTGAAATAGGCATGGGGAGGGTCAGGGCTCTGAAAGGGAAAGTCCACAGTCCAGGTGGCTGACACTAGGTCTCTAATCCAGCCTGGGGAGACGAGGTGCTGCGAAGGAGGTGTTGCTCAGTCTGACCCCTAAGTGAGGAGCAGACCTCGGTCAAGACTAGGGGTGCTGGGAGGGATTGGTGGGTGGTGGGGGGACTTGCTCTGGCCAGGTGGAGCGGCAGCTGTGACGCTGACAGCTGTCCTGAGTCTGTGCCACTGAGCTTGCCTGGATGTTTTATTTTAGTTTCACTTGAAGTAAAACTGCTAATCACAGGTGATTTCAAAGTGCTTTTTCCATTAGGGCCTTTTCAATAGCACCATTTGACATGAGGCTTCTGAGCAATGAAGTGACATTAGCATATCTAAGGAATTCCTTTGGGAGAGAGTTTGGAGAAGCCATTAATGTGGCAGAGAGGAAGGAAAAGACGTTTCTAAGTTCAGATCCCCATTTCTGCTAGCTGTG
This sequence comes from Cryptotis parvus, assembly GCA_021461705.1. Lineage (NCBI taxonomy): Eukaryota > Metazoa > Chordata > Mammalia > Eulipotyphla > Soricidae > Cryptotis > Cryptotis parvus. Next base: position 221,946 of record JAJIBD010021616.1, read on the forward strand.
TTTGGACCTTTCTCTGCTGTTTATTGAAAACATTATACTTTGGACGGGACAATGGGGAACTCTATCCTAGCAGATGGAGTCAAGGCCCCATCCTGACCCGTTCTCTCGAGGTTTCTAAGATCCAAATGCGGAAGCTGCTTGTTCAGCTGCAGGCCTCAGGCATGGCCTGCCCCTTCACCCCCCTCTTTCTGCCCACTTGGAGCGACGGTGATGGCCAGTAGGCCTAGCATTGGGTGGCTTCAGGCTTGCTTTCTTCATGCAGGGTCTTCTAGCCCCTTCTCCATATAGTATATCTCCAAATTCCACCTTTGCCTACACATCTTTGCTTAAAACTTCTTAATGGAGGGGCTGGAGTGATAGCACAGAGGGTAGGGCATTTGCCTTCTACTTGGCAGACCTGGGTTTGATTCCTGACATCCCATATGGTCCCCTGAGCACTGCCAGGGTAATTCCTGAGCGAAGAGCCAGGAGTAACCCCTGAGCATTGCCGGGTGTGACCCAAAAAAGCAAACAAACAAACAAAAAAACCAACAAAAATACAGAACTTGTTAATGGCTCCCGATGGCTCATAGGTCCAAAAATAAATTCCTCACAATGACACAAAAGCCTTTTGAAGACAGCCTTGATGGCTCTCTCAGGTTGCTCTTACCTCTTCCTGCAACAAGACAAGCCTTTCTGCCTCAGGGCCTTTGCACAGGTGGCCACTCTGATTTAGGGTGATCAACTGTCTCAGTGGGCTGGGGGGCTAGGGGTCTTTGGGTACTAAAACCAGGAAGTCCTGGGCCGAGCAGGGCAGCGTGACCGGCTCATGTGGGAGATCCCCTCTCTGTTTCCTTTTGTCTTTTCTTCAGCTACCAGTTCAAGAGTCACCTTTTCCATGGAGCCCTCGCCGACCTCCTGGGCTGGAAGGGAATGTTTTATCCTTTAGGACACTCTCAGTTCTCTCCAAAGCCCATAAATTCATCTGTAGGGAAGAAAGCATATCGCTCCATTACCAGTCTGAATCCATTTTCATCCCCAAAAAACAGATAAAGGGATTGTGCCCATTTTGCAGTTATGGACAGTGAGGCTCAGGGTGATTAGTGTCCAGGGCTACTTAACTGAAAATTAATTTCAATCAAGCAGTTCTCATTCCAGCACCTACAGGACACATTTTTTTATTTTGCTTTTTGGGCCACACCCGGCGATGCTCAGGGATTACTCCTGGCTCTGCACTCAGGAATTACTCTTGGCAGTGCTCGGGGGACCATCTGGGATGCTGGGGATCGAACCCGGGTTGGCTGCATGCAAGGCAAACACCCTACCCACTGGACTATCACTCCAGCACCCCTTCATTCAATTTTTGACCAACATTTGTGTTTCTGCTTTAAGGTCTTAGCAGTGGTGGAGAGCCATGTGCTGCCCTTTAAATGAGCCAGATTAAAAGAAGTGGGCGATAATAAGTCAGCAAAAGAATAAGCAAGCAGGCAAACATTCCTCTTTTGGGCTGGGTCCTAAGGAATTCAAGACAGGTATTTTAATTTAGTTTAGGTTTTGGTTCTTGGGTCACACCTGGGCATGCTTAGGGGCTTAATTCTGACTGTGCTCAGGGATCACTCCTATCAGGGCTCCAGTGACCACACCAGGTACTAGGGATGGAAGCCAGCTCAGCCGCATGTAAGGCAAGCACCCTACCGTCTAGGGTGCTAAGGTACATCTATACGGCCCCTAAGGTACGTATTTGGGTAAGAATCTGTACGCTGATGTTCCTAGCAGTGCTAATCACAGTCGCCGAAGGATGCAAACCACTCAGTTCCTCCAGCCAGTGAAGGGAGACGCTGCATCTGGGGCACGTGCATTCAGACATTCTGCCACAACCTGGACGAATCTTAAAATCCTTGTGCAAAAGGGAAAAAGCCAGAACTAGTGGTAGAGTTGGAGTTGGAGTGGTGTGAACTGTCTAGAATTCCAGCAAATTCAGTGAGACAGGCAGCACATTAGAGGCTGCCGGGCTGGCCGAAGTGGAGCGGGCGAGGCTGTTGAAAGGGTCTGGGGCTGTCCTTGGGGGTGACGTGACTTTTGAAGTAGACAGAGGTGATGGTTACATAGTGCTGTGAATCCTGTCAGCGAGATACACGTTGCTCTTTGCAACGGTTAATTATGTTGATGTGAATTTTGCCTCAACTGAAAAAATTAACACTGATGTGAATCATTGCACCAACAAACATATTTTTTAATTGCTATGAAAGACACAGATAAATAAGCTGAGGTCCTAGGGAATGGAGAGGTGGGTGGTGGGGAGTGGGGTTCACGAGGGCACATCCCAGAGAAAAAAAAGACGTGTGGAGTGGAGGTTTCCCTAGTCAGAAGATGAGCAGGACGGAAACACCAGCGGTTGTTCTGGAGGGGTCCAGTCGCATGGGGATAATTTTCTTTTTCTGAATAATTTGCTTTTAACGAGGCAAAAGACAAACCATCTGAAGAGAAAGCAGAGTACAACAATTTGCTTGAAATTCCTACATGTCTTTTTCATTTTGTTTTCTAAAGAATTGTTCTTTATGGAGAAAATATTAAACTGCAAAAGAGTGGTGTGTAATGTAGTTACTCTGTTTCAGCTTTATTATGTCATTGCCGGTCTTGTTCCATCTGTGTTTCCCCATCTCCCTTCATGATATTTAAGAGAAATCTTATTTTATTTCTACATATTCTAGACTCGCACCTTTTAAAAAATGTGTAGTAAATTAAAAAGAGTAAATAAAAAGTAATTAATAGTCACAGTTTGATGTTTGATTGGATTGAATTTTGATTTGATTGAATTATGAAAATTCTTCTTAAAATACATTTAATTGGGGCTGGAGCAATAGCACAATGGGGAGGATGTTTGCCTTGCACACGACTCACCTGCGTTTGATCCCCGGTGTCCCATATGGTCCCCTGAGCATCAGGGGAGTAATTCTTGAGTGCACAGCCAGGAGGAACCCCTGAGCATTGCTGGGTATGACCAAAAAAATCAAACAAAACAAACGCCATTTAATTGTTTTTGTTTCTGTTTTTAAATCCCTGAATATCACATATTAAGGTTTTGTACCCAGAGTCCCCTCTGCTGTTCTCACCTTGGACCCTGAGTGCCTCAGGTCCATGGCGAGTTTGTGGGCTTTAGTGAGGGGCAGTGAGGTTCAACTCTCACCTCTTCTGCTTCCTGTCTGACCATGGGCAAAACTTCTGCCCTTTGAGTTCTAGTGTCTTCATCATGGGCATTGATCTCATGGAGGTTCTTGTGAGAATGGAGTGAGATTTTGTAAGGAAAGTGGTGGGAGAGTCTATCAAATCCCACGGTCTTTGTTTTATATGTCAGTCTGGAGCTCTTTGGTTGCCTTTATCAGGTAGAGGGTGAAATTCCCCAACCCTGCTGGGTTCTTAGGCTGGTTGAGTGGATATAGACATGTTAGATAGAGGAGGAGAAGAGCTAGCACAGATTTCATCACTTCTGGCTGGAGAATCTACAGGATGGTACAGCCTAAAGGAAATGGGGAAGGCAGGAGTTTTCTATTCCATGTTAAGAAATGGACGGGAGACCTGGAGAATCAGGGCAGCAGAGGGCTTCCGTGAGGAGGAGAGCAGAGCTTCTGCTCTAGGCTGTTTCTGGGGCCAAAGAGCTAGTCCTGGAGGTGAGGCGCTTGTCTTGCATGTGGCCAACCCTTGCTTAATCCCCAGCACTGCATAGGGCCCACTGAGACCCCCAGGCGTGATCCCTCAGTGCAGCAGGCCTTGGGCACTGCTGGTTGTGGCCCCCAAAGAAAACCAATCAAATATTTGAGAGGACCCAAAATAAACTAACCTGTATCCTTTGAGGTTATGGTAAACAATTTTCTCAAGATCTACTGGACCCAGTTAACCTAAAATCTACTTACCTGGTTAGAAGGAGCTGCCTCTGGATTGCTTGGAATAAACAAATCTGAATATTTTTGGGGAGAGGGATTCTGTACCTGTTTGGCGTCTGTTCCATGTTCTGACTCACTTAATGAATTCTTTGATAAAAGGGTTTGAAACCCTTTTATTAAAAGGATTTCAAAGGTGCATCTATCTGTCTTCAACTGAAAATCCGGCCGCTCGAGTCCTTGCTCTCTGCTGGGTATGTCGCTGCTTTATATGGAAAAGTCCAGCTTCGTTCTATTCAGGATGGAAGAGCAGCGAGTTCTCGGGAGAAGTTGAGGTTCAGTTCTCACAAATAGCACTGTCAGATTGAAAAATAAGACACTCGTCCACTCTTGATGGAATCCATGCTTGAGCTCCTGGAGAGATGAGAGGAGAGGGTCAGTTCTCTGCTGCACCCCAAGTAGCCCCTCTCCCGGGGAAGACTCTGCGGACTGGAAGTGAGGGCATGGAGTGCTCCCAAGTTGGCAATGCTGGGAATTCGGTGGCACCATCACCCCCAGGCAGCAATGGCTCCTCTTCCTTCCCTGCAGGCTGCCTTTTGTATCCGTGTTCAGAGACTGTCACTAGGAGGAGGCTGGCGTTGCCCACCAGGGGCCATGCCTCGAAGTGAAGAGACGCGTGAAAACACTTAGCGCCCAGCCTGACGCGGAGCACTCAGGCAGAAAAGGCAAGTGTTGTTCCAATTTTCACTGTGATCGTGATGGGGGCACTGAGAGCTTATGACACCGGTGCAGAGCAATAAGCATCTTGGAAATGCGGAGATGAGGCGCAAGTCCAAGAAGAAAAGGTTTTTCTTCCGACTTAACTGTGTAGATCAGGGTCTCCAGGGAAGGAAATGAAAAATGACTCTACCCAGAGGTGGAATTTCAAATGGCTTTTGAACAGGAGGCTGGGTTTGGCCCATGCTGATGCGGAAGGTCGCTGGGGGTAGACGTGAGGCCGGCATCAGAGCTGGAGTGTGGACAACTTGATGCGGGAATGGGAAGGATCAAAGTGGGTAATAGAGAGCCGGGCTGAACTGGGGCGGGCCTGGTAGGCCAGATGGAGAGACTCAGGATTTGGTCTTTGGTCAGTGGTTTAGAAACAGTTTTGGTTTTGACAGACCGGGTGGTGAGCCAGCACAGTGCCCCCTTTGGGGACACTTGGGAATTTTCAGGACCCAGTGTAATTCCCTCCCTCTTCCATTTGAGGGGACGTACTGGAGTATGCTACCCAGCACGGCAGAGCCTGGCAAGCTACCCGTGTCGTATTTGATATGCCAAATACCAGTAACAATTATAGACCTCATTCCCATGACCTTATGGAATGGTTTGAGGCTCTTTATGTTCCTGGAGCAAGCAGGTGCCCTTGGGCTCTACTTGCATGAGACAGGTCATATGGAGATGTTACTGGTGCCCGCTCGAGCAAATCGATGATGAATGGGAAGACAGTGATACAGTGATACTGGAGGCCAGTGAGGATGAAGTTTCGTGGGATAGATCCCACCCTCACTTGCTCAGTACTTTTGCCGGGTAGGATAGATGGGGAAGAGGATTCTCCCAAGCAGTGCTCAGGAGACAGCCAACCACATCTGTGGTTCAGCGTGACAGCCCGAGCTTGCTGTGCTGTTTAAAGCCTTGGAGTATTGGGGCTTTCTCAGACCACCCCAACACTGCTGGCGGGCATCCAGGGCTATATCCGGTGAGGCAGCCAGCGGGACCATGTGCAGTGCTGAGGATCGGACTAGATTTGGCTTCCTCCATGGCCTATACTTTCACCTCTGTACAATTTCTACCCCATTGCTTTACTTTGAACAAAAGAATCATTCCCACATGTTGAACGGCTCCTAACAGCTGAGGAGCAGTAAATTAATATCTTGGGTGACTGTGATCTCTGGAGGCTGGTCGATTGGCTTAATTCCTGACTCCCAGACCTGCAAACGGGCTCAGCTAGGGCACGTTTCCTGATCCCCTCTGAGCCTGGGTGTTTTCAATTGTGAAACAGAGGAGAGATCCTACCACCATTCAGAATAGATAGGAGGGTTAAATGAAGTATCACCCGACACGCTTGGCATAGAATAAGGAGTAAGCCAAGACTGTGGAGTAGGAGACACGTAAGTGACTGACTCCCCATGGGGGGGGTGAAATTCTCTTCACTGGGAAGTGCTCCCCTGGGAAGAACTTCCAGTGGTGCCTTGGCAAGATTGGAGGGCAGCGCAGAGCAGGCGAAGAACGTGGATTCTGAGGTCAGCCTGAGTTTGGACCCTACTTTCCTGCTTCTGCCTAGGTGGCCTGGGGTAAGTCGAGCCAAGTATCTAAGCCTCTGATTCCTTTCTCATATACAGACCAGATGGAATAACAGCACTAGGCTGCCCCTGAAGCATCACTCATGGTCTGAGGTGGGTCTATGGCTGGGTAACAAATCACCTTAAACTTCTCAGCTTAAAACAAAACCCCAGTACTTCCTCTGTTAATCTGGTTTTCAACCTACTAGGGCTTGGGCAGCAGTGGAGTGAAGGGGGTAGCCGGGACTGAGCTGCCCTCCCAGGGAAGGGAACACCCTCTGTGGCCACCATGGTTCCATTTCTTGTTGGCTAGAGATAGAATCTGCAGTTCCTAGCTGGCTGGAACTGGGGTCACCCTCAACAATCTCTTGATCCATGAACCTTCTGCAAATAATCACACGCTTGATGGAAGTCAGCAAAGGTGAGAAATCACTTCCCACAGTGGACACCACAGTCTCCTTTAATGTCACACAATTCCAGGCCTTTCTGTCCACCGGGCCATCTTTCATTGATTAAAGCTACTCTCAGATCTTGCCTGGACACGGGGCTCATGGGAGGATGGGCAGAAGGCAGGAAGCTGGGCAACTGCCGTGTGGTTTCAGCTCTGCACACACAAAATGCACCGCATTCTTTCTGACTCTTCGAAATGAACTCGGAGGATTTGTTTCATTCTGGTATCCACAAACCTGACATAACGTGGATTCCCGTCAAATACCATTTGCAGAACTGACACATGCCAAGTGTCCCTGGCCAGTAAGGAGGCTGGTTCCAGACGGAGTCAGACCCTGCAGTCGGTCTGGTCAGCTGTGGTAACAAACAGCCCCAGAATTTCCATAGCTTAAACCTACTGCTTGTTTCTTGTGTATTCTACACATCTATTGGACAGGGGTGGGGGGCATCTACTTCTGTCTTCAATCAGCAATTTCCTTTGCTTGGACTAACCATTACCTGGAAATACGCTGATAATGGAGGAAGAGGGTACTGAAGGGGTTAGCCTAGTAAACAGGCCACTGACTCCAAAGCACCTCATTACTTTCTTGCATGCTCACCATCCAGGGGTCATTCCGAGGCCCCACCCACCATGGAACAGGGCAATACAGTCACGGGTGCTCAAGAGATGGGGAATGTGGTGACTGTCAGCCCCGATCACAACGGCAGGCAGCGTGCAGCTATATCAGTGCTTTTAAGTACTTGGAGTGATATATCCATGGCCTAGAGAGTCCCCACAGCCACCACCACTCAATTCTCCACACTTCCCTTCTGCTTGGTGCCCCAGGGAGAAGAGTCCCACAGAACATCTCTAGATCCTGCTTTCTTGGTTGGACCCAGTCCAAAGATTGGGTCCCCTCCAGGGAACTGGGATGAAAAAGCGAAATGCAAATTCCCTGCTTCCTCCAATGCACAAGTCACACTGCCCCTTCCTGCAGGCGAGCACTGGGGGAGTCCCACTACCAGCCCCCGAATTTGCTCCATGTCCCCTAGGCTGGCACAGTCCAGCCACTTAGGTTCTGCCTGGGTGCCTCGCTCTCTGCTTGGTACAAGGCTTTGTAAAAAATCCCTTGATCACGTTCTCTTCCACCACCCTTTAAACAGGCTGTTCTCTGCTAGAATCCGGACTGATGACTCACTTTGATTTGTTGCCTTCTGAAAACAATGAAACGATGCAAACATTTTGTGTTTCCCGTGGTTGGCTTTTACGCCTGTGAATTGCCCAAGTTACACGGAGGCTGCTGGAAAATGATTATGCTGAACAGATCCCAGAAAACACACTTGCCGCAAGATATGATCTCATTGACTTCCAATTTAGATTTTTTTGTCTTATTTTGTTTATTTTCAAATGGGAAGATTCCCTTAGAGCAATCTGTCATCTATCTGAGAGATCTCTGATTGTGTTTATGAGACACTTATTTTGTTGACCAGAAACTTTACATTTTTAAATATCTGTAAATAAACTTTACATTTGTAAATATCTGGACTATACATACACTCAGGGTCTTGGAGTTTGATGTTGATGGGAAGGAACCTAGAAGCCTAAAGGGCTATGATTAAGTTCATGAGTGGCCCCAATCCTGATCTTTCCCTTCACTGATTTCCTTTGTGGCCACTCTGTGTCTGAGCTCCAGAGAGAGACCACATTTCTTGTCCCGCCATTAGCCTTATCTGTGTGACCCTTGTGTGCCAGTCCACGGGCCTGGTGCAGCTGGATCCTACCTAACACCAGGTGGTTGTCTTTCCTCTCGCACCTTCCCCTGACCTTGGAATGAACATGCCTGAGTATTCTGCTATATCCAAAGAATGAAGACACCAAAGTGGACCAACCTGCCATCGGAGACTAGCCCTACCCTTCTGTCCACTACACAGCAATGAATGGACTCACATATGGTCAACATCCATGAGCCATGGAATGGAAAACACTGGCCATTGGCTCTTTGTTCTCTTTATTCCACTGCTAAGCCTGAAATGCACAGTCTGTGCATAGTCTGGAGAGAGGAGAGAGGTGAGCTGAGACCCCGCCCTAATATCACAATCCTTAATGCTGTAGCCCCAGAGCCTCGCACATCATGGGTGAGACTTGGTCTTAGGGTGCATCCTGCCACCCTGTCCTGCTCTTTATCTTGGTCCTTGCTTTGGTCAATGTCTTGGATGGCAACGAAGAGAAACACAACTGGGTGCACTGAAGGAAAAAGAGAAGGAACTTCCTGGTGCTGGCCACAGAGACACCAAAGTGGTGTTAAATCATCCCTGGAGCCACGTGTCCTGAGGGTGCCGTGTCTATTTCTATCCAGCCTGTGGCTGTCCAGCTGCCCATCCTTCTCAGCCTGACTCAGGCTTTAGGGAGGCTCTCGCCAGAGTCTCTGCGCTGATGTCCCCCACAGTGGCCTGGTCACTATATGGGCAAGGATCACCTGCTCACGTTGGGACTGGTTAAGGCAATGGGCCTGTCCAGAGCAGGTGGCTGGCCCCATGCTGGGCAGAGTGGGGCCAGCCCGTTGACCCACCTGCTAGCTAGGTGGCAAGATTTCCAAAGTGGCAGAGAAAGAAAAGAAGCATCTTGGTATGAGTTGGAGAAAGAATGGGTGGAGGGGAAGGAAAGTCCACTGAGTTGTAATACATGGTGAGCTGATTCCTTAAGATGCATGCCTTGCCTTCTCCCGCTGACCTTCCTATTCTTTTGCCCCTTCCCTTTATCCCTTCCCTTCCTCTTCCTTATCCTCTGTTTCTCTCCCATTTCTCCTTCTCTTCTGTTCCGTCCCTGCCCTGCCCATTTCTTTCTTATCCTTTCCCTTTCCTCTTTTTTTCCTCCAGACCACACCCAGTGATGCTCAGGGCTTATTCCAGGAAGTTGTCGGGGAACCATGGTGCTGAGGATAGAGCCGGTCCACCTGCCTTAACCCCTTTCAACTTCTCTGACCCAGGTTTCTTTTCTGCCTTTGGTCCTCCCGGTGGTCTCCAGGCTTCAGGAAGGGCAGGTTGTGCAGCTATTTCACTCATTTCTAGAGTCCTGGACAGCCTGGTGCCTAATAAGAGTTCATCGAGAATTTCTCAAATGAGTGAAGAAAACATTCATTTTGTTAGGAGAAGATTGAGGTGAAGCCCATGAGAGAAATTAGGTGTGAGTTGCTAAGAAAGTTAGGCACAAGAGTAATGCCATAAAAGCGCTCTACCAGGGATATTCATATGAAATGGCACATACTGAATGTGAAGCTACTCAAAAGCTTATTTGAGAGTCTGGAAGCCCCTAATGCATCTGCATTTTCCACTTCATCTTGCCATTAACAACTGATAGTATAATCAAATTGGTGTCCAGACACCATCGGGATCTGCATCCCACGGGATGCAGATCTGCATGTATATGCACACACATGTAGGTAGTCATGTATTTACACACACATAGGCAGCCATGTATATGCACACACACAGAGCTATATACAAAATGCACCAATACATGGAATGATTGTAGAACTACCCGGGCTAAGGGAGTTGAGTTCAGGTTTGGATTTTCATCTGTGGTAGACCCTTGACGATCATTCCCATTGCGATGAGTCTGTATTACACACTTTAAGGGCAGGCTTCCCTCCTGGACAGCATGGAGACCACCCTGCTATTCCCAGAGTCTCTTACTTCTGAAACACAGAGAAAAGGAGGCTGGGAAGAGCTGGGATTCAGGGAAGGCTTCCTTGGCATTCAGAAGATTTTGTCTCGGGGATGGAGGAGCATCTTAAGCATCACAGTGCTGCAACAGGTCCTGGGGCATAACTGGCCATAAAGTGTTTCATGGCCCTACTGCATTTCCTGCTAGAGTGAAACCCAGCGATCTCCATCCTGAACACGAGTCATGTTTTCAATAGATTTACCAGATCTAATCTAAGACAAACTGTTGAGTGCCTTCCTCTTCAACAGGAATATTCTATTTTATAAGATTTTTTCCCCACTTGAAGACTTGCAGTAGCCTATCATTTGCTTGATTTGCAGGATATCCTGAAAATCAAACTCTCATGCAAATAACTAATCCACTGACACTACTGAATCCTTACAAGGAGTGTGCAGGGGAGAGAGTGCAATTTGGGATGCGAGCTGCAGCTCCCGCCGCCTTACTCTGTGGGTGAACATGACCGACCACTTCCTCTCCCTGGCTGTGGTTCTCTCACCAGTAAAATGCAAATAAGGGAGCATGTGGCACAGAGTCATCACTAAGACAGAGTCATAGGGCCCCGGGTGTGTGTGTGGGGGGGTCTGTGTTGTTAAAGCATCTGCCTTGTAAGCATGACACCCCAGGTCTTGCAGCTTTGGTACCAGAGCTCTGTGACTTCTGGAGCAGTGGAACTAAAGTGAATGACCCTGTTGAGCACCACAAACACTGGGGTGTGTGACCTCAGTTATTGCAATAATGTCATAGGAAAAGCAAGTAGGGAAGAGGAGGGTCTGGGTTTAAAAGCCCGATGTGTTGCAAATGTGTGTGTAGGGGGAGGATAGGGAGAGAGAGAAGGGACCAGCTTGACAATAATAATTAGGAATAGTAACACTACGCTAGAGCTGAGTATTGCAACTAGGTAAAGGGATACACATGACAATGTCTGTACCGCAAACCACAATGTGCAAATGGGGAGGGTGAGAGAGAGAAGAAAGTGCCTGCTGTAGAGGCAGGTTGTGGGGAAGTGAGGGGGGGATGGGGCACATTGGTGCTGGGAAATGTGCACTGGTGGAGGGATGGGTGCTGGAACACTGTACGACTGATACACAATCAGAACAGCTTTGTAATGGTCTAGTGCATGGTGACTCAATAAATAAAAATTAATTAATTTTAATTAAACATGCCCCTCGAGATCTTGCAGGTATGGCTGCAGTGCCCAGCTGCGTCAGCAGATGGCAGACCAGACAGGAGACAGGCTTGTCTACACCCCAGGGCTCTGCCCTGTGGGCCCTGGATGGTTGATGGTCTGACATAGAAAAAAGACTGGGTCCCCTGGGATAAACCCAGAGCCATGGCAGAGCCTGGCAAGCTACCATGGTGTATTTGATATGCCTAAAACAGTAACAATAATGGATGTCATTCCCAACGAATGGAGACATTACTGGCACCCGCCGAGCAAATCTATGAACAACGGGAAGACAAGTAATACAAGTGAAGTGAGAATTAAATTAAAAATATGGTGTGTTAATAATAATAAATCCCTCAATCTTGAAGGGCACTAAAGTCCACTATTGGGGACAGCTGTAATGAATGCACCAAGACACTATGAAACTTTTCCACCTTTCCACTTTTTGATCCTCCTCCAATGCCAGCATGGGTGCTGGTGAGGATGGTGGGTGCTGTGAGGATGGTGGGTGCTGTGAGGATGGCAGCTGGGGTGCACACGAAAGCAGAGGGGAGACGAGGTTCCTCTCTCCCTTTCACGGACTCTTCCTCCATGCTCGGGACATTCTCTCTCTCCCAGACAGTGACTGGGGTCACCCACACGTTCTCTCTGATTCCAATGTAAGTTCTTTCCAGTGCCTAGAATTGAACCAGGGCTGGCCACATGCAAGGTATCCACTGTATTATCCGCTCTGGTCTGTGTTTTTTGGTTTTAAGTCTGAAAAGGAGCCAGCAACATCCAGCCAAGCCTGGCTTGGAGCTGGGGCAATCTGTGCTGGCCCTGCTGTCTTTCTCTTTGGCTACAGCCCCTCTCAAGAAGAACCCTTGAGAGCAGGTCAGAAAAAAAAGGCCCACAGAGCAGCATGTGATTCGCTCAACCAATCGATAGCGCTTCTCTGTCATTCTGTTCTGGAACTGAATGTGAGCAGGCCCTGGAGGGGACAGATTTACATTTTAACATGGTAGTGGAGAAGGAGACTCAAGGCAAATTTTGGTTATAATTTATTGCATTAATATCCCAAGGATTGGGTTTAAGTTTGGTCCCCTAGAAATGTCTTTAAAAGGCATTTAATTAAGCCACTTAACTGCTTGGACTTCCCGGTGCTCTGAGTATATTCAACAGCAAGTGCCTTTGGCCCTGGCTGCCAACTGTGCTCAGGGTTCTCAGAGAAGTTGGGGGCTGGTCTAAATTTTTTGAAACCTTGTGAGTGGTGAGCTTAAGGTTCTTCACAGTTTGACATTAGGCTCTGCTTCCTTTCCTTGATGCTAGCCTGCCTTTGGGAGGCTGCATTTCAGACAGTTGGCCAGGAGAAAAGAAAGCACAATGTGAAAACTGAGCTGCAACAACATGCGGGTCTGTGCACAGTCTGATTCTAGGTGGGAGAAGTCGTACACTTGCCAGTAGCTGCCAATATCCTATTAGCAAGCAGTTACGGTTTAGAGGGAAAAAAAACCATACTACTTTCGGGGCTTGTCTGGCTGTGCCCAGGGTTTTCTCCTGCCTCTACTCAGGAATCACTCTGTGTGGTGCTAAAGGGACCACACGCAGTGATGGGGGGGTGGGAGAGGGTCAGCAACACGCAGTGATGGGATGGGAGAGGGTCAGCAACACGCAGCTATGGGATGGGAGAGGGTCAGCAACACGCAGTGATGGGGTGGGAGAGGGTCAGCAACACGCAATGATGGGATGGGAGAGGGTCAGCAACACACGGTGATGGGATGAGAGAAGGTCAGCAACATGCAGTGATGGGGATGGGAGAGGGTCAGCAACACGCAGCTATGGGATGGGAGAGGGTCAGCAACACGCGGTGATGGGATGGGAGAGGGTCAGCAACACACAGTGATGGGATGGGAGAGGGTCAGCAACACGCGGTGATGGGATGGAGAGGGTCAGCAACACTCAGTGATGGGATGAGAGAAGGTCAGCAACATGCAGTGATGGGGATGGGAGAGGGTCAGCAACACGCAGCTATGGGATGGGAGAGGGTCAGCAACACGCAGCTATGGGATGGGAGAGGGTCAGCAACACGCGGTGATGGGATGGAGAGGTTCAGCAACACGCAGTGATGGGGTGGGAGAGGGTCAACAACACACGGTGATGGGGATGGGAGAGGGTCAGCAACACGCAGTGATGGGATGAGAGAAGGTCAGCAACATGCAGTGATGGGGATGGGAGAGGGTCAGCAACACGCAGTGATGGGATGGGAGAGGGTCAGCAACATGCAGTGATGGGGATGGGAGAGGGTCAGCAACACGCGGTGATGGGATGAGAGAAGGTCAGCAACACGCAGTGATGGGGATGAGAGAGGGTCAGCAACATGCAGTGATGGGGATGGGAGAGGGTCAGCAACACGCAGTGATGGGGATGGGAGAGGGTCAGCAACACGCAGTGATGGGGATGGGAGAGGGGCAGCAACACGCAGTGATGGGGATGGGAGAGGGTCAGCAACACGCGGTGATGGGATGAGAGAGGGTCAGCAACATGCAGTGATGGGGATGGGAGAGGGTCAGCAACACGCAGTGATGGGATGAGAGAGGGTCAGCAACATGCAGTGATGGGGATGGGAGAGGGTCAGCAACACGCAGTGATGGGGATGGGAGAGGGTCAGCAACACGCAGTGATGGGATGAGAGAAGGTCAGCAACACACAGTGATGGGGATGGGAGAGGGTCAACAACACGCAGTGATGGGATGAGAGAAGGTCAGCAACACGCAGTGATGGGGATGGGAGAGGGTCAGCAACACGCAGTGATGGGGTGGGAGAGGGTCAGCAACACGCAGTGATGGAATGGGAGAGGGTCAGCAACACGCAGTGATGGGATGAGAGAAGGTCAGCAACACGCAGTGATGGGATGAGAGAGGGTCAGCAACATGCAGTGATGGGGATGGGAGAGGGTCAGCAACACGCAGTGATGGGGATGGGAGAGGGTCAGCAACACGCAGTGATGGGGATGGGAGAGGGTCAGCAACATGCAGTGATGGGGATGGGAGAGGGTCAGCAACATGCAGTGATGGGGATGGGAGAGGGTCAGCAACACGCAGTGATGGGATGGGAGAGGGTCAGCAACACGTGGTGATGGGATGGGAGAGGGTCTTGTCATGAGGCAAGAAACCTGCGAAGTTCATCATTTCAGTTTATGTGTATTTTTCAAGTGTCCTCTGTAATTTTAGGACATAAAATGCTTATTTTGGGGAACTTACAACTACTTAGTAAATGAAAAATTTAGGTGTTTCTTTTGACCTGGGTCACCTTGACAAAGTTTCTGAGAACAGAGAAAGCATGAATTAATCGCATGCTTGAGCCGGCCCCCCCCTCAACCCCCGTGTTGAAAACCAAATCTCTGACGGGTGGATTTGGGGAGGTGAGGTCACTAAGGGGGATGGTACGTAGGCAGGCGCAGAGAGACTGTCCCACTCTGCCACACTGGATGACAGAGACCAGGCGCCTGTGCTGAGCTGAAGGCGGGCCCCAGTGGGAATCAGATGTACAGTCACTGTGGCTGGACTTCCCAGCTTCCCGTACTATAAGGAAAATTCTCGTGTTTCAGTCCCTCAGTCTGTGCTGTTTAAGCTCGCAAGTGCAGCCTGGATGATGGGTGCTTGAGGAAGATGCTTGAGGCAATCTGCTCGGTGGGTCAAAGTCAGTTTTAGCAGGTCAGGTTGCTTGATTCTCTTGCTCATGTCCACTGTGTTTCGAGAGAGCGATGCAACAAGATCTCCTGCCTGCCACCTGCCAGGCCCAGCAAGATCAGAGTCTGGGCAAATGTTCCCACATTTCTCTGCTTCCTGCATTCATTGCTCACATTGGACTTTAGTGCTTGCAACAGGCCCAAACTCACTGGGCATCTGGACTTCTCTCTGTGCTTAGAACGACCTCTCCTTTCCTAGGGGATGCTAACGAATCCTTTAGAATCTGTCAATGTGACCTTCTCAGTCAGAACTGGCTGGCCCCTATATGGCCCCACAACTTTCTGGAACCCAGGCACACTGTTCATCATACAGTCCTGACAGCGTTTCCAGTTTTGCTTTCCTTGAGTATAAGCATCATGAAGGCAGAGATTCCATTGCTCTTTTTTCTGGTCTTTGCCTCACGTAGATCTTGCTTCTTGGTTAATCAAAATGTTCATTGAATAAGTTTTCAGGGTATCGCCATGATTGCAAGACTGCCGTATAGATGCATAATTGTACATATCATTTTTGGTTTGTGTTTTGGCTGCACTGGTGGTGCTCAGGTATTGCTTTCTGCTCAGGGACCACTCCTGGAGACCCTATATAGTGCCCCAGGATTGAACCCAGGCTGGCCACATGGAAGGCAAGTGTCTTGCTCACTGCCCATCTCTCCGGTCCTCTAATAATTTAAATTGTACTTAATGTTTAATGACCAAAGAACAACCTGACACTGGTGGTGGATTTGGATTTGGAACATTGTAGACCTGAAACTATCATTAAGAGTGTTGTAAATCATGGTCCCCCAATAAAAGTTTAAAAAAGGAGACCAACAAAAGTTCTCTCCCCAATGCAGCTCTGGGATTCCCGGCAAAGTCTCACATTTGCTAAAAAGCAAAATGTTTGGTTCTTGTTTTGAAGCAGAATAAGTCAGGAAGGGAAGCAGCTCCTCATGCCACCCACTGCCTTTCAGTTCTTGGATGAACACCGGAACAAACTGCCTCAGGACCTTCGTAGCTGCTGCTGCTTTTGCCCGAAACGGTCATGTTTCAAAATGATTTTCTTCCTCCACCACACCAAGCCTTGTCCCTGAAGCTTTAACTGGTCATCTGAAACCTCTGTGATGCCAGCTACTAGCAAGAGCAAAGCAAGGAGGCAAAAGCTGAAGTCCAACTGTATGTCTGCCTTTTGTGACTTTATGCAGAAGGTGAGAGAGGAGAAACATTTGGTCAAATGAATCCACTTTAAGGGGGCCCTGAGACCTTCACTATGGACTCAAAGATTTATGCTGTGAATAACCCTGAGGGTTATTTAAAAATGGACTCAATAAACTTTTTTACTTGCCTATTATCTTTTGCTGCTGAGTGCAAACTTGAGGCTACCATGGTTTGTGCAAACCTGGGTGGAGAGCTTTCTCTGAACACTCCGGGTGATCACGTGTGATTAGAAAGTTGGTTGGAGAGAGTGACATTGCAGCCATCTGAGCATGCAATTCCATTGGCACGAGCGAGTGGTCTGAGCCATGCAAACAAGCTCAGGAAGCTCCGGAGGCTATCCTCGAACTAGAAGAACCCAGAACATTCTTGGGGTTGGTTGTCTGTGAGAGACTCACAGACATAGGGGCAGAGCTGCTACTGGCTCTCCCTGTGCCCAGCCGCTCATGAGGCGCCCAGGAGGGATGGCAGGTTCGAGCCCTGGCCAGCCACCCCAGCAGAGCCTTGCAACAAGCCAGAAGATCCCCCACTCCATGAGGGCCTCCATTTTCCACATCCCGGACTTCCCTCTCGTCAGAACTCCACCCAGCAGACCAGCCTATCACAGCCTGGCTCGCGCGGCTGCTACGGCAGTGCAGTTCTTCAATAAATACTGGATTTAGAGATAAGTACAGAGTATGCTTCCTGCACGGCAGAGCCTGGCAAACTACCCGTGTCTTATTTGATATGCCAAATACCAGTAACAATTTTAGACCTCATTCCCATCACCTGATGAAATGGTTTGAGGCTCTTTATGTTCCTGGAACAAGCAGGTGCCCTTGGGCTCTACTAGCATGAGACAGGACATATGGAGATGTTACTGGTGCCCGCTCGAGCCAATCGATGATGAATGGGAAGACAGTGATACAGTGGTTGTCCACTTATGGGGGGGGTGGGGCTGTTCTCAGAGCAAAAGTTCTGGTGGTTTTGCTCAAAATCTGGAGAAGGCATGAGGCTGTGGGTGGGATCCAGCTGGTGTCTGAGATTGGCCCCACTTGGGGCTCAATGTAAGGCCCTATTTCAGATCTCTGTTACTGGGACTAGCAACTCATTTTCAATTCCGTGGCACCTCTCCGCACAGCTCCTTTCATATCTTGGTGAATAAGAAGTTGAGCTCTGGCAAGGACACCTTCATCTCTGGGTCAGTAAGGTCACCACTGTGTCCACAGGCAGAACATCTCTGTTGGGCGGTACCAGGATGATAGCACGTTTACCAGGAGGTGGGTGGGTTTCTGCCAGGAGCCTCGGCATTAAGAGGACCACTGGACACTCAGCAGGTGTGGGACCATTGAGTCACCTGACACACCAGGTGCTACATGACTATTTTGCAACAAAACCCCAACTCAGCACTAGCTTTTTAGGCGACAGTCTGATTTCTCCTAGTTTCGTTTCATTTTTATTTTGTTTTGCGACTCCGCCTGTGTGATCCCGGAGCTTGGGCCGGGGCAGCTTTCCAGCTTTCCTCCACTTCACTTTCATTTAGAGATATGGAAATTGACTGATGCTTTTCTTCAGTTCCTCTTTCAAGGCCTCTCTCTTTTCCCTGCATCAGATTTAATGGAAATTCTAATAATAGGATGAAACTATCACCAGGTTATATGATGAAGGCACAGTGGCATAAAAACTGCCACAGAACGAAGATAAACTTGAAATTCCATCTCACTGCCTTCATATGGAAAATCATTTCTTCTCCAAGGCTTCCTGAGAGCTTTCCTTTTTAAATACAAGTTTGCCTGGAGCAGCCTGGCTTGAGAATAAATATTTTCTGAGCAGCTTTGGGTGTTTGGCTCAATTGACTGTATTTTTTTTTTAAATTGGTTCTCTGCTTAAGAATTATCCAATTTCCTTGAATAAATTTCTATGCAACATTTTCAACTGGGCCTTAACATTGGTGGTTTGCATGACCTATAACAACTCCTATGTTGAAATAGCCCCTCTGTACCCCTCAGTTGTGGAGGGAGTGACCCATTAATTATAGAGGCTTAAACTCCCAGAGACTCACAGACATGGGGCAGAGCTGCTACTGGCTCTCCCTGTGCCCAGCTGCTCATGAGGCACCGGTAGGAATGGCAGGTTCTAGCTCTGGCTTGCCACCCCAGCAGAGCCTCACAATAAGCCAGACGACCCCCCACTCTATGAGGGCCTCCATTTTCCACATCCGGACTCCCCTCTCATCAGAACTCCACCCAGCAGACCAGCCTATCACAGCCTGGCTAGCACCGTTGCAAGCGGCCACACGGTTCATCAATAAATACTGGATTTTGAGATGACTACAAGAGTATGCTACCTGCACGGCAGAGCCTGGCAAGCTACCGTGTCGTATTTGATATGCCAAATACCAGTAACAATTATAGACCTCATTCCCATGACCTGATGGAATGGTTTGAGGCTCTTTATGTTCC
Organism: Cryptotis parvus; assembly: GCA_021461705.1. Classification (NCBI taxonomy): domain Eukaryota; kingdom Metazoa; phylum Chordata; class Mammalia; order Eulipotyphla; family Soricidae; genus Cryptotis; species Cryptotis parvus. The sequence goes on from JAJIBD010021616.1 coordinate 240,801, forward strand.
TGGAGCAAGCAGGTGCCCTTGGGTTCTACTTGCATGAGACAGGTCATATGGAGATGTTACTGGTGCCCGCTCCAGCAAATCGATGATGAACAGGAAGACAGTGATACAGTGAAACTCCCAGAGACAGATAAAACTATTTGGGCTGAAATTCAGTGGCAGTTGGAACGATGCTGGTGACATTGAAAGATAATTCCTAGTCTATTAGCCTACTGTCGCCCGCTAAATTTCCTCCTAATGGAAAAGGTGGAATTCTCCAACCCGCCCCTGGAGACTTAGGAAGCCTGGTTAGACCAGAGCTAGGGCCTCTGTGGCCTAAATGCCCCTAAACCGATTGCCTTGGTGTCTTTGGAAGGCTTGGGCTCTAATTTAATTGACTGCTGAGTGCAACCCCAGGAAATAGCTAGGAAATCCATTCAAATCCTCACTGTTAAATAAAACCTTCCAGCAAGTTATTGGCTGCTAGAAGGCTGGCAAAGCAGGGTTTACCAGCATAAATCACATTCAAAGGGGTTCTTTCCCCACCCCTATAAAATACATCCTTTTTCAGCTTTCCTATCTGGTCGACTGGTTGCCACGTTTGGCTGTAAAAACTCTCAAGCGATTTTTGTGTTTTATGTCAAAACTGTGCTTTGCAGCAATCAGGTCTGTGGCGCATTCATATGTGTCTGCTTTTATTGGAGTCAATCAATGACATTGATTTTCCTTTAAATGCAAAGATTGCACAGTTCAGCCTTAATTGCGGATCTGGTTGCAAGGGCCTTGTCTGGGAGGCAGGTTGCTCAATTTTTTCTCCGAATAAATCACCTTGGCCCGAACAACACTGGCTCAGTTGGGCCTTCTTGGTTAGCATTTTCCCCCTCCAATGTTGAACCTGGAGGCCTGCGAGGCTGCCGGGGGACATAGCCGTGTGTGACTGGGCTGTTTTTTGTTTCCCAGATTTTAATGCCAGGTTAGGTGTGTGATTACGTCTTCCTAAAGGAGCTGCAGACAAGATTAAGCTCCAGTGCCTTGGGGGATTATTTTAAACCTGTGTAATTGTGTTTGAAGTTGTTATATAAAACTGCCTGTCTAAAGGGGAGGGGGCCTTGGGGCCCTTAATGCCTCCATTTTCTTAATAAGCGCCCCTCCCCGCAGCCCAGAGCCCGCTCTTCTAGTCTACCAACATATTATTGCTTTATTTGGGTCTATTCGTTCACTAAAAGAGTGACTCTTTGAGCAGAAGCCAGAACCGAGTGTTTAATGCCGGTTTAGAGACTTATTAGCTGGTGACCTTGGGCACTATGTCCTGTGGATTTGATGGCATCAAGGGGAAGGTTAATCCCTCTGGCTGGCTACAGCGTACATGAAAAGGATTTGGCGTGATGTCTGCCTGGTGAGGAGGGGCACACGAGCTGTCAGCGGTGCCATTAGATGGTGCAGCTTGGGGTCTGGACCGGAGCCCCCCATAATTGGTGTTTCAAGTCATGGATGCGCTTTAGAAGCGGAACTCCCACACACTCGGTTGCAGGGGAGCTCAGATTTCTTACAGCTGAGGCTCCCTTTCCAGTGCTCGCCTTGACAATTTTCCTTTGGGGAGGGTGACATGGGGGATGTGTTTCAAGATGTCAGCATTAAACTCCGCCCCCACCCCCGCCCCGCTCCTGCGCCTCTCTTGAGGCGGGGGGTGGGGTGGGGGTGGGGGAGAACTGAAGGTTTGGGGTCTGAGTTCCGTCCCTCTGGACTGAAACCTCTGCGTTCCGGAGAATATTGCATCATGGCCCCTGGACATGATCACTCTGAAATAAAACCGTTAAAAAAAAATAATCAGCAAACAAAAGCCGTGAGGTTGCTTTTGCAGTTACCCAAGGTACATCCCTAAACGCAGTCTTGAAATCTGTCCACCCTGAATGCGGTGACGGTGCAGGCAGGGCTGGGCGGACTAGTAACTAGTATCTCTCTGTCTTTTTCCTTTCTTGGTGCCTTCTCTGATGCCTGGGCTTGCAGCAAGCTTGAATGTCTCCAGGTTTAAGGTTGCTGAGTTACACAGCAGTGGTCTCCACCAAAGGGTTTCAACCTTATTTGGCCTGTTTCCTGCTTTTCAGACACACACACACACACACATATGAAACAAACACACCAACAACTTCCCTCTTCCACACACCAACTCTACCATCTAGAAGAGAACCAAGGGAATGAACCTCCCCAGTGTGGAGGCTCTGACTGGCCCTGGGTTGTTCCAGGATGTCCCCCTAGGGGCGTGTCTGCCACTTGGAGAAACGCTGAGCTCAGAGTTTCTAACAGAAGGAATTCCGGAAGATTTGACCCCTGGAGACCTGTGTGGACGCTGCTCTGTTCACACCCACATACTGATGAATGTGAGGCGGGGGTCTCCCGAGGGCCCAGTGCCATTCTTGCCTGGCAACTCAGGACTGGCAGGTGCAGTGATGGCCGAGTAACGCCAACCCCGTGAGGGCACTCTCTAGCCCTCTGAGTATTGAGGTGATGTTGGGGAGCAGGTGACTCCTGGGGCACAGATAGGCCCATTTCCTTCCTCACAATCATGGCCAGGGGCAGCGCATCTGCCTCAGCGCTGGTTCTGCAGGTCAGACTTCCCGGCCCTGCACAGACAGTGGGGCAGTGAACAGCCACATCCAGGATGCAAAGAAAATTCCTCTTATGCCTCCGGGTTCACCAGGGGCTGGGAAAAGAAACACGTCTGAGGCCGGTGGATAAGAAAAAGCGTAAGGAAAATTCATTAATGGCATTTCATTTCTACTCCTTCTGGACATGGCAGAGACCCAGAAAACCAGAGTGACTTATGCGGGGGAGGGGGCATCTTTATTCTTAATTTGTTTTGCTTTGCTTTTTGGACCTGGCAATGGTGTGGTATCTCTTAGCACTTGGCGGCTCTGTGCTCAGAGATTACTCACGGGGTGGGGGGACTCTATGGGGTGCTGGGGGTCAAGCCCGGTGGGCTGTATGCAAGGCAAGGGCTGTCCCGGCTGTGCTGGCCCCAGAGTAACCATCTGGGAATAGATCAACTAACAAGGGACAAATGGGAGGAAATCGCTCATGAAGGTCAGCAGGCACAGGGCAAGAAAGCCGTCCACATTTAGTTCTACCTTTCCTGGACACCAGCTCTTTCTTGGGAGTGGCCCTTCAAGGAGATATTTATATGTTAAGGGACTTTTCAAATTGACTTTCATCTTGGCTCTGCCCATGAAATGAACCAAAGACATAATCTGGGGTTGATGGGTTTTTGGTCGCTCCAGTCTCTTGGTGGTGGCTGGATCTGGTGGACATACCACTGAGATCCTGAGGCTGCTTGGAAGCTTATCCAACGCTTACTCTCCTAGACACTATGTCATTGCTGACACTGATGAAATGAGTCTTCAGAAAATAAATACATTGGAACAAAGTTGAGCTAATAGAGACCCCAGTAGCAGGTTTCCAAAATACTATGTCCACCGTATTCCAAGAAGCCGTGAGGTTCGGCAGTCATGGCTCTCCTCGGTGTTCACCACTTTGTACTCATTTGGCTCTCCCTGCCTCTGACTCTGCGTGTGAAGCCAGATCTGAACTCCACCCAGCAGCAGACTAGGCCATCACAGCCCGGATCATCGACACCCATCCTGCAGCACTTTTTTTTCAATCCAGCCCAGGTATGCTGATCCAGAGACTTCCAGACATGGGGCAGAGCTGCTACTTGCTCTCCCTGTGCCCAGCTGCTCATGAGGCGCCTGGGAGGGATGGCAGGTTCTAACCCTGGCCCGCCACCCCAGCAGGGCCTCACAACAAGCCAGACAACCCCACCCCACTCCATGAGGGCTGCTATCTTCCACATCTGGACTTCCCTCTCGTCAGAACTCCACCCAGCAGCAGATGAACCTATTACAGCCTGGCTCGCGGCCACACGGTTCATCAATAAATGCTGTATTAAGAAGTGACTACAAGAGTATGTCACCCACATGGCAGAGCCTACCCGTGTCGTATTTGATGCCAAATATCAGTAACAATTATATTAGGTCATTCCCATGACCTAATATAGTGGTTTGAGGCTCTTTATGTTCCTGGAGCAGGCAGATGCCCTTGGGCTCTACTAGCATGAGACAGGACATATGGAGATATTACTGGTGCCCGCTCGAGCAAATAGATGATAAATGGGAAGATAATGATAGTGATAGCACTGCAAGAGAGGAATTCCAAATTTAGGAAACCCAAATCTTTTAGAATGAGCCATAGCTGTCCCTTGTCCCCAAGGAGGCCCATTATTTGTGGGGGCAGTAAACAAAGTTGCCCCTTATCCCATTGGGCGATACCATCTCTGTCTTCTAAGGCTGTTTTCGGCAAAGAATTCTTGAAAGGACGGCCTGTTACAAAGGCAACCCTCCCCTGTTTACCGGGCATGAAGAAGTGCAAGAGACTCGTGCAGAACTGTTTCTTCACAGCACGCTTCATATTTTGCATTTTAATTAGGTTCAAAACAGAAAGCAAAATAGAACCCAGCTACAATACTGCTGTTTTCAGCACCAGAGCAAGTGGACCAGAGGCTTCTTTCAAGACAAAGAACACCCCTGGAGCCCTGGCACAAACCCCCTTTCCAATCACTTCATCTGCTCCCGCCCCAAGCTGACTGTCTAGTCTCCGTCCACTTGCTTTGGGGGTTAGAATCATTTTTATCCTGGAAAGGGCTGTTTTCACACATTTTCAGTTTAGAGAGAGATCTTTGTTGTAAACAGACTTGATAAATGATCTCTGAACATGCCAAAGCGTTCTAACCAAGAATGAATCATGTTTGAAGAATGCTTCTATAAAATGTTTTGGGAGAATAGCCGTTCTTTTCAGACCCGAGTTTTAAGCCATTGCAGAATTATCATGAGTTATCGGGCCGTTGGCTGGACAGTGGCAGTTGGGCTATTGCACAGTCTTCAAAATTTCTAAGTCCTGGTTACATGGACTTTTGTGTTTTATTGGGGGGCCTATCACCAACTGGGACTTCAAAGAGGGCTCCAATCAAAGGGAATCAGTAATAAAAGATAAGGCGCAATGGTATGCTATTATTATTTGGGAATATGTGATGAGAGTCTCTTTAAGTCAAAAGAACTCTTGAAATTTTGACAAATTCTCATTAGAAATAAGCTAGATTGAAAGTATTTGATGGTATGGATGAACTCTGTTGTTTTTATCTCTCCCTTGAAAGGGCCAGACATTTAGTGATGTGTTGAAGGTTGCCGTTCATGGCTTTTTGTTTGGAGTAAGAAGCACGCGTTAAGATCTTACCCAGTATGAGCCCTGGAAGCATGCATTTGCGGGTCCCTCTGCTGATGCAGTTAGGGGGCATAATGCTTCTAGTTGGGAGTTGGAATTTATGGGACCCCCACTTTTTCTGCTGCAGGGTGCCGTTTCTTTCCTTGCATGAGATCTGACCTCCTCAGAAGACCCTCTGGGATGTGAGGGGGGTCAGTACTGCTAGGATTACTGTTGTTCAGAGGGGAGAGCAGAATCTGGAGGAGGCAATTGTTGTTTGAGTTGCCCCAACTAATGACTGATGAAGGATGGACTAACCCATAGACGCCACCTGTTCAGTTAGAGCCCCCTGTGTCCTTGTAACTCAAGTTTCTGACTTTATTGCTAAATCGTGGTGAGGGGAGAATATATCCCGTAGTCTTTTTCTCCCTGGTAAATGGAATAACAATTGAAGAAGTGAATTTCTTCATAGTGTCATTTGAGATCCCAGCTGTGGTGAGAGTGTTGGAGTTGTCCCGGTGCCAGAGGAAGGCCTGTGCCTCTTGAGAGCCTCATTCTGAAAATTAGTGTAGCAGTAGGAGGTTAAAGTGCCAGTAAAAGCCAACAGGTGAGGAGACAATCGCCAAGGAAAAGACTGTGACTTGGAGTCCCCGAGGAGGGCACACCACATATTAGGGGTGTCTGTTCATTTACTGGAGCTGGCACAATGGGGCGGGGTGAGGAGCCAGCACTGTGGGTACCAAGGAAGAAGGGCAGGAGTAGGAACGTGTCAGGACTAGTCAGTTCCATCATTTCAATGAATTTGGAGAGATGCTGGACATCTTGGAATGCGGCCCTGTGAATCGAGGGTGGGAGCCATAGCATAGCCATAGCACCTGGTGCCTTCCAGTATATATTTGCACATATGTTAAAGCATGACATTTATAGGAACTGGAAATCAGGTTAACACCACATCTTGTTTACAACTGCTAAGATTCGAAACAATGGCATTGCCCAGTCATTGATAATTAGAATAAAGATGTTTGACATTTATACAATGCAATATTATTTCACTGTGAAACAATGAAATTTTGCACTATAGAAAAATTGTAGGAACACCAGGGAATTAAGGGACACTAAATTCACCAGCAGGAAAAAAGACAGGGATTGGAAGATTTTCCCTCTATGTGCAACGTAAGGGAAATAAACATGACAAACAGATCAAATGAAGTAAAAATTAACCAGTGAACACACCGATCACACACAGAACAAAGATAACAGGAGAGGAGTGTGGGCAGAAGGGAAGAGTGGAAGTAAGTCAGGATGGTGGGCTTTATTTGCTTTGTTTTTAGAAAAAAATAATCAAAAACCTACTCAAGCCCTGCTAAAATGGAAATGAAGGAATCGCAGGCATGAGACATCCATGGCAACCAGGAGTCCATGAGCACTACGTCTCTCAAGAGAAAATAGCAGTCCTGACCCCTCTTCTTGGAGGCCGGAGGGGAATTCTCTTTTCCATCCCACTTGGAGTCTCAGTGGACGGTGTGACTCATTAGTACCCACATGTGGCTTGTTTTAGTTAGCACTTTGCAGAGGTGGGCACCACACAGTCTGGTCGTTTGTGCTGAGTCCTTGCAAGAACCCTGGCCTTCAAGGAACTTCTTGCAAAAGGGATTTGGGGATTGAAAAAGCTTTAGAAAATACTGTAACTTATTATCCGATTTCTGAGATTCCTAATACACACTATTGCATGGAAGGTTCTGGAAGATGGAGTTTACCAAATTAAAGATAGTGGAAAGATGAGCAGTGTGCTGGCAGAGTGAGGTAGGTGTGGAATCAGACAATAGCAGAGAGGGGTCAGAGACTTGACCTTCTACTGGTTTATCTATAGGACTGTACACACATTCTTTTAGTTTCCTCTACTGAGATTCAGTCTGCATGTGTAAAGGAGGAACAATTTACCAAATTAACATTTCTTTCCTAAGAGTTGGGAGATCCTCTCATTACTGCAACATGAGATGACTTCAGGCAATAAAGAGGGTATTAAATAACATTAAATCACAAAAGCTTATTTACTTTTTGGTTTCTTTCCCTCTAATTGCCCCAAGGAGCAAGTTTTAAGAATGTGCCATTGTACCGTGAGTGTTCCTCAGTCACTACCCTTTTCATTCCAACAGGTGCCAATAGGTCACACACACTGACAGGCTTTTCAACCTGTTCTTGATTGCACACAACAGAAGCCACTTAAAATAAAGTTAGTAGCTTCCAGAAGGGGAGCCCAAAATGTTAAGTATAAATAGGGTAAATAGAGTTTTAATCCACCATTACAGCTGAGATAAATGGAGATCTGTATCATCAAGAGAGATACCCCCAAGCCCAAAGCATTAGTTTCCTAGATTGTTGTAACACATTACTACAGAACTGATGGTTTGAAGAACACATGTATATTCTCTTCTGGTAGCGGAGGCGAGAAGTTTGAAATAAAGATTTTGGCATTGACTTGCTCCAGCTCAAATTTTCATGGGTGCCTTCACTCTGGACTCTTCTGAATTCTGGTGGCTCCTGAAATTCCGTGGCTTGTCCAAGCACCCTCCTACCTCGCCTTCACCACACCTTGTCTTCTTCATGCATCTCTGGACCTTCTCTCCTAGGAAGGACACTCTCGTTAACTGGATTTAGACCACACCCCTGTACCCTCATTCCATTTCAGGGGTTCACCCTGAGATCCTTAACTGTGTACATCTACAAGCTCATATTCCCAAGTAATGTTACTTTTGAGACTCAGACATCAGTTTTGGAAGGACACTTTTCAACCTGAACACTAGCAAATAGAGGAAGTCTGAGGAAGTTGCGGAATTAGCTAAGTGGCCCAAGAATGGGCTGCCGTGGCACTGGGGCTGACCTTTGGTAGGTCACGACACAGCCCTCTGCTTGGGGCCCTTTGGTAGGTCACGACACAGCCCTCTGCTTGGGGCCCTTTGGTAGGTCACGACACAGCCCTCTGCTTGGGGCCCTATGTGGAGATTCATTAATGTTGTCTCTTTGTCCTTGATTCTTTTCACATTTCAAACTCATGAACCAAAGCTTCGGGGCCAGGAGAAGGGGAAAGGTGCACTGCAGCCTTCTTCAGCTCCTCTTCGCAATTCCAGGTCCTGCCTGATAATTTCTCATAAAGGAAGGACTTTCAGAGGCAAGGTAATCCAAAACTAATAAGTAGCTAATATGACATCAGTTAATAGCTAAATCCAAGACTTTTAACTGCTGTGCTCTATTGATAACACGATATAGAGATATTAACACCCCCATCCCCAGGTTATGGTAGTATCTGCCAGTTACATTATCTAGCTGGAAAAACCTACCTATTTGCAGAGAGGAGAAATCAACACTGGTATCCAGGGGGCTGTGTTGCTATGAACGGTGTTACCCAGACATGGCAAATGTCCCAACTTGGGGCTGAGCTGGAGGATTTCCCGGGCACTCCCAGAGCATAGGATTCTTGCACTCCGTGCTATTTGTTTTAGGAAGGCTCGGGTGTCTATAGCCAGACGGTTAGAGATCTGTAATTCAGTGCACCATGGAGAGCCGTGAGCAGATGATTCGTAAGCTGGGTAGGTCTCAGCTGAGCACCGCAGGGCTGTGTGTTTCCGTGAAGTCCAAGCTGCTTTAACAAATACCAGGCATTCTATCTGGACCCGGTTCCTGTATCTCTAGTAACCTACTGAGCATTTTCATTTCTATGTACTGCTGTGATCCCCTCCTTGATAGGCAGAGAAGCAAATTTCTTATTATCCACCTCCGAGTCCCTGAGGCCTCCTGACTTCCCTGACAATCTACCAAGCCCCCAGACTCGAATTTCTTTCTTTCTTGGTTTTTGGGTCACACCTGGCATTACTCCTGGTTTACTCCTGATTCTGTGCTCAGGGATCACTCCTAGTGGGGCTGGGGGGACACTATAGGGTGTAAAAGATTGACTTCAGGTTGGTCATGTGCAAGGCAAGTGTCCTACGCACTGTGTATTACTCAGGCCCCTGCTGGAGATGTTCTGACTGTCTCTCTCATCGTCTAGTGCACCCTGTCATTGACTGTCAGTGAATTCCCACTGGTGGGGGGCTTCTCTTAGCCTTCGTCCTCCCACTGTGGCCATCACATCCCCAGCTTCTTCCAGCTGCTTCTAAGAGCGACATCTGACATCTCCAGTTTCCTTTCTGCTTGGCCATCAGCTTGGCTACACTCTGCCTTCTTCTCTGGAAGGAGCAGGTGGTGGTAAATGACAGCCAGCCCTTCCCTGAATGTCCATCAGACCCACACGCCTGGTTTAGCAACTGGTGTCACATCGGCACCGCTCAATCTGAGTCTCCTCATGACCCTCCAATCAAATCTGCTGCCTTCCAGGTGATGTGTGGAAACGGAGCCAGCCCTGTCCCGTGATGGCTCTTTGAATCCCAGCACTCTCGGGACCTTCCCCCTCCACCTCAACTTCCTCCTTCTCTTTCTGGGCAATGTCCTTCAGTTCTTAGCTCTGCATCCTTGTCAATCCCTTTGGCCCTTGACCTTTGAACTTTATCACCTAGACCTTTGAACTTGGTGCCCTCCTCATGTGTTCCTGGAAAATCTTCACACAGAAAAATTTGAGTGGCTAAACTTTCCTTTTAAATGGGCCCATTCTCTCTTCCCCATTTCTTCCCAGTTAATTTGCGTTTGAGAGCATCTGCTTTATTTATTTATTTTAATTTTTTCATCACACCCAGTGAGACTGAGGAGTTACTCCTGGCTCTGCACTCAGGAATTGCTCCTGGAAGTGCTCGGGGGCTATTTGGGATGCCAGGATCAAACCCAGTTTGGCCACATGCCCAGCAGGCACCCTACCCACTGTACTGGCTCTCTGGCCCCTGGAGGCATCTGAGCTGGAGAAGCAGGAGAAAGGTGAAGAACATGTGTTTGCTTCTAGCTCAGCAGATTTCTGGGGTTTCCTGTGTGGCACCAGCTGCCCTGCTGAGTCCTGGTTTGTCCCCTCTCATGCTAACAATCCCAAAATGACCAGAGCTGGCAAGGAAGAGATGAGAGAGGAGAATACTCCAGAAGAAGGGAAGAGAGGAGAGCGAGGAGGAACGCAGTCTGGCTGTTCCCCAGGACGAGGCTCCTTCTGCTATTTCAGCCCCCCCAAAGGACATGAGTCAGGCTGGGAAGGTGCCCGGATGCTTCTCGCAGCTGTGGGGACTTCGGTGTTCTGGGCGGTTGCTTTATTCCACAACTGAGCTGGCTTGGGGTCCTGCCAGGATTCCTTGGTACTGGAGACATGCCAGAGACAATATGATGTTCTGATACCCGTTAGGAAAATGGTCTCTATAGTTTTGACATTACTTGAGCGCCACCAGTACCATCATGGTATGTGCGTTCCATTGCTTGACTCATCCTAACTGGTAATTTGGGATGGTTCCAACCTCTACCAGTTATTTTATGAGTATTCAGGGGCCCATCATTGGTCCAGTCTCCACTTTCTGTGATGTTCCTTCTTTCCTCCCTAAGTCAGCCAGCAGCTGGGCCATCTGTTCCAGGTGGACATTCTCTCTCCTCAAATAGAATGTGGCAGCTCTCCTAGGCACAATGCTCTACTCCAGGCCTGTAACACAGTTCTCCCCACTCCCATCAAAATGTTGCTTCCCAGCCCGGAATCCATAAATGTGTTTCTGAGTCTTGTGTCCGCCAATAACTTAGTGCTCCCATGTCTCAACTGGGCCTTAGACCTTGGGGGTTTGTGTTGGGTTGACCAGGAACAAGAGAGCATATTCCTGGTCCCACACGGTAGAGGCAGTTAAGGGACAAGTGTGCCCAGGGACAGAGACCAAGATGCACATTGTGAGGGGAATAACATTCCCGCAGTGGAGACTTGGTCGGCTCCAGGGAGACTCTCCATGAAGTAGCCCCGAGAAGTGGGGCTGCTAAAATCCAAGGAAAAGAAAAATGTGTGCAGTGGGGGCAGCAGTGGGGAGATGAGCCAAGGTCAGGGGTGTCTCTTGGCCTGCTCTAGGCCCCCTGCCTGATCGCTGGCCCTGCTGTCCTCACCTCTTCTCCCAACACCACTGCGTGTGGCCCTGTGGCTCCAAACACCCCTGGCCCGAGCAGCTCTCCGTTGCCTATGCCCTGAGCAGTCACATGGGCATAGCCAAATGGCTATTTCTGGGAAAGGCTGAAGGGCTTCCTGCACTCTCTGGGGAGCCCCCACCCCAAGGGAATATGAAGGAAGTAAAGCAAATGTTGGAGAAGTGGTGAGTATCTGGGATGAGAGGGATGAAGGGGAGTGCGGGGATGCTGGGACACCTTCCTGTAGACTCCACTAAGGAGATGGGGCTCTGCTCTGAGTAGAGTAGAAAGTAACTGAGGGGTAAAGGCAGAGGGGCGAAACTGCAGAATGATCGAGGGGCAAAGGTCAGATGGGGGAGGAGGGTGAGTGGAGTCTGCCCCAGACCCCGTGAGAGATCAGGTGACACCTGGGACAGGTTAAAGAGATATTTGGAGCCCGTGAGGTGGGCGCTGGGCAGGATGACTCTTTGTTGCTACCTTTGGGAGATGGGGGGGTCATTTCTAAGATGGGGAGACTGCAGGAGAGGACCAGAATGGCCAGTCCTCCTTTTTGCTTTGGACACAGAAGTTCAAGATGCCCCTTGGACCAGGTGAGTAAAGATGTGGGTTTGTGTGGGTGATCTGAATCAAGGATTTAGACAGAGTTTAAGAGTTCTGGACAGAAGCCAATGTTGGCATCTGAAGCCACAAGATGAGGCCAGGTCCACACAGGGCAGATGAAAGCCAACATTTCTCCACTGGGAGGCCACAATACTCCAAGGGAACCACAGATTAAATTGCCTCAATGGGGCAATGGCTGGAGACTAGGGGTACAGGAAGGAAGCAATGTTGGAAGGGGGCCATGGTTGGAAAAAGGTGGAGAAACAGGGTATATACTCCAGTATTGTGTGTGTGTGTGTGTGTGTGTGTGTGTGTGTGTGTGTGTGTGTGAAGTCAGTGGTCCATGTGCCTGGTCTGTGAGAGCTGAAGGGTGACTTACTCCATAGCAGAGCTCCTCTGCTCTGAGTGTGCTGTGTTGGTTGATCTGAAAAGACCCCTGACTGTTCCTGACTGTGCGTTCTGCAGAACTATATTTTGGATACACTGCTTGGTCGCAAGAGAATAGTCCCACTATCAATGTCACATTCTGAGCTCTTTATGCAGACTTGGAATTGAAACTGGGTTAAGGTATTAGATGAAAAACAACAGAACTCATCAGTGTCATTGTGAAATTTTTTTTTGGAAGAGAAAAGAAAGTTGATGATAATTTCCCAACAATACGCAACAATTGCGCCAAACCTGCTTTTCACGTGGCAAGAGCATTCCAACTGAGTGATGAGTTGGAGGCAAGATAATTGCACTGTGAATATGGGACATAGTCAGTTAAAAGCAAAAGAGAAAATAAATAAATAAAAACCATTTAAGAAAAAATTTCAGTCAATCATCTTGTTTCTTACCTTTTGTTTTATGCCTTAGAAAGTGACTGTGACCATTTCATGTTTTCCCTCGGTCATTTAGCACCGAGACGATTAGACAGTTCGTGTTTAGCTGGCACTAACCTAAGGTAACTCAGATTTGCCTTGTGTTTCCTTTTTGGTTAACTTTTTTTTTTTAATTTTTTTATTTTTACAATTACAAAGATATACAATTAAAAAGTTCATATTTGGGTTTTGGTCATACAGTGTAGCAGCACCCATCCCGCCACCAGTGCCCATCTCCCACCACCAACGTCCCGGTTCCCTCCCCCTCCCCCAGCCCTCCTCCATGGCAGGTTCTTTATTTCTTTCCATTTCTCTATCTTTCTCTTTTCCTTCCTCTCCAGACTATGGATTACAGAACATACATTAAAGGGTAGTCATGTGTATCCTTTTGCCTCTATTTAATGCTCAGTTCTAGGTTGGCATTAGTACCCTCACAATTGTTAGCACACTGTTCCATTTTCTGTCTTACCTAGCCTCTGACTCCCACACGTTTGTGATAATTTCCACCTTTGACAGGACCTCCTGATGTATGTTTCACTTGACCTTGGATATTGGTATCATAATATGTACCTATATATTTATGTTATGCAGATAAATGCAGTCATTCTGTAACTGTCTCTCTCCTTCTGGCTAATTTCGCTCAACATAATCTTCTCCATGTCCATCCATTTGTAGGCAAATTTTATAACTTCATTTTTCCTAACAGCTGCATAGTATTCCATTGTGTAGATGTACCAAAGCTTTTTTATCCAGTCATCTATTTTCGGGCACTCGGGTTGCTTCCAGATTCTGGCTATTGTGAATAATGCTGCTATGAACATAAAAGTAGGGATGGTGTTTCCGCTGCGTATTTTTGGTTTCCCAGAGTAGATTCCCAGGAGTGGTATGGCTGGGTCAAATGGGAGTTCAATTTCTAGTCTTTGGAGGAATGTCCATATTGTTTTCCAGAAAGGCTGTAGCAGCCGGCATTCCCACCAACAATGGATGAGTGTCCCCTTTTCCCCACACCCACGCCAGCACTTGTTGTTCTTGTTCTTTTGAATATGTGCCAGTCTCTGTGGTGTAAAGTGGTATCTCATTGTTGTTTTGATTTGCATCTCTCTGATGATTAGTGATGATGAGCATTTTTTCATATGTTTTTTGGCCATTCGAATTTCTTCCTTGCTGAAGTTTCTGTTCATTTCTTCTCCCCATTTTTTGATGGGGTTGTTTGTTTTCTTTTTGTAAATCCATAGCTTGTTTCTCATTGCTAAGAATTAAGGCAAATGCCAAATTCCAGTAACAATTATATTAGGTCATTCCCGTGACCTAATATAGTGGTTTGAGGCTCTTTATGTTCCTGTAGCAAGCCGATGCCCCTGACTCTACTGGCATGAGACAGGACATATGGAGATATTACTGGTGCCCGCTCTAGCAAATAGATGATCAACGGGAAGATCGTGATCGTGAAGAATTAAGGCATAGTTGATATGCTTGTTTCTCTCTTTTTTAAATTTTATTTATCTATATATCCATTTATTAATTTATTTATCTATCTATTTATTTATTTTTGGACCACACCCAGCGATGCACAGAGTTATTCCTGGCTATACTTGGGACCACATGGGAAGCTGGGGATCAAACCTGGATTGGCTGCGTGCAAGGCAAACGCCCTACCCACTGTGCTATCACTCTGCCCCCTTAAGTTTTATTTTTGAATTGTGCACTCAATGTGGTGCTTCAAGGAGGTTTGTTTGAGCATGCCCTTGGAAGTGTGTATTGAATGTACATTTCTAAGAGGGATGGAGAGAGTTGTATATCCTTCAGAAATGTATAAGGTTTTATTCTCACATGTGGATTGTGAGACATGCTTTAGTGTCAGAATCCAGCGAGTTAGAGTTGTAAGCCACAGTACTTCCAATTGCACCTGTTGAATCCTTTTGTTTGTATTTGTTTTGGGGCCACACATTGTAGTGCTCAGGGTTAACTCCTGGCTCTGCACTCAGGGATCACTCCTGGCTGTGCTTGAGGTACCATATGGGGTGCTGGGGGTTGAATCTGGGTCAGCTGTGCACAAGGCAAGCACGTTACCTTCTATACGATCTTTTAAGTCCATTCATTGAATTATTGTGCTGGAGCTGTGCTTAGCTAGGTTTCTCTCTCTCTCTCTTTCTCTCTCTCTTTCTCTTTCTCTGCAGATCTTCAGATGGTTTTCAGGGTTTTGTTATTACAACCAGGCTTCCTGGAACCACCTTGGCGTGCTTCAAGACTCCAGGTGAGTTCCTGGAAGAACTTGCCAGTCAATACGCCTTCTCAGAAAGTTCCTTCCCTGCCCCTAGAGGCAGGCAGAACTTCGCCTTTGCAGACTCTTCCTTCAGGCCTTGGTGTTTGGTGTTAGAGCTGCCTGCACTCACCGTTTCATTGATGTTTACAGAAACTGGTGAGGCCAGACCCATGCTCTGGTTCCTATCAGGGAAGAGGAGCAAGGGATTACCAAAGCCTAAGAGTTGTTGCAAGGCAACAGTGACTCAGGCAGGGTCACGCTTGAAGTCAGTTTCATGAAGTTGTCCCCCGTATGGCCCATCGTGAGGACAAGAAAGGGCTACCTAGAGCCCATGTTTCCATGTCTGCTCCCTTCTGGCTCTCTGACAGTAATGATATCTGTGCCTGGACCACACTTTATGCTAATGTTATGGCAGGTTGCAGTGTAGAGTGCCAGATCTCTTTAAATCTCCGTCCCTGCACATATCCAAAAGAGCAAGAACAACCAGTGCTGGTGTGGATGCAGGGAGAAAGGGACTCTCATCCATTGTTAGTGGGAATGTTGACTGGGTTCATCCTTTTTGTAAAACAATATGGAAATTCCTCCAAAAACTAGATATTGAGCTCCCCTTTGACCCAGCAATACCACTCCTGGGAATATACCCTGGAGACCCAAAGACACACAACAGAAACACCATCTGCACTTTTATATTCATCACAGCACTGTTCACAATAGCCAGAATCTAGAAACAAACTGAGTGCCCCCAAGAACCGAAGACTGGATAAAGAAACCAGGGTACATATATACAATGGGATACTATGCAAAAATATAAAGTCATGAAATTGATCTACAAATGGATGCACATGGAGATTATCATGCTGAGTGAAATCAGTCAGAAGAATAAGAACAGATATAGAATGACTGCATTCATTTGTGGCATATATATATATATATATATATATATATATATATATATCAGTTTTCTACTAATTGTTGGAAACAATAATGCCAGACTAGAACTGAGCATTGAATTTAGGTAAAGGATTTACATGATAATCCCTAAATGTATTTAGGGCAAGCCACAATGTGTAAGAGAATGGAGAGAGACAGAGAGAGAGAGAGAGAGAGAGAGAGAGAGAGAGAGAGAGAGAGAGAAAAGGGAAAGGTGCTTGCTCTAGAGACAGGCTTGGGGAGGGGTAGGGAATCTGGGGACATTGGTGGTGGAAATGGGCACCGGTGGAGGGATGGGTGTTGGAACACTGTATGACCGAAACCCAATCATGAATATCTTTGTAATCATATAACTCATGGTGGTATAATAAAATAAAATAAAAAAAAGAAAGTAAGTAAATTACCCAACACTTAAAAAAGTCTCCGCCCTTGAAACAGGATGCCAATTAGGACGAAGAAGGGGCTGGTTGTGGGTGGGATTTGACTATAGATACTAGGCCCCTAGTACAGCCCAGAGAGAGAGAAGGAGAGAGAGGTGGGAGGCTGGCTCGGCTCCATTTTTCACCAATCCCCAAAGAGTGGGCTCTCTCCTCCATTCTTTTGGAACAAGGACTCCCTGGGACCCACTGCTGTCTCTCCATGGGCCCTCCAGGTCAGGTAAAGCTGCTTGTGCCAACTCAGGGCTTAGTACAGGTGGGCACCTCAGAGCCAGACAGGGACGGGACACGGGCTGGGCTTGGATGTGGTAACTCAGGTGTAGGCTGGGCTTGGACACCCGGAAGGGATAAAGTGCAGCCAGGACTCTCACCCATGCACACAGGGCCGTGGTTGGAGAGTGGGAAACCCGGGACTAGGCTGCAGGAACTGTTGGGGTGCAGCTGGGAAGGCCCAGCAATGGTTTGGAGCCAGGGATCTGCCCCACACAGGTGGCCGTGGCCATCTCCCGGAAAGCATATAAGACAGAGAGAGCAGTGCAGAGACAAGACCAGTGACATCGTTCATGGGAGGCAAGTAGACAGCGTGGGACAAGACAAGGAAGTCATACACTAGGCCCGGCAGCATTAAGGACAGGACCAGGGCATCGTAAAGGATAATAGAGAGGCCTAGACATCTGGGGAGGGACCTGGAACCATCTGTACAATAAACTTTCTTTCTTCCAAGTTTTGTACGCAAAATCTAATCTTTCATACAATTCTCAAGAACTCACAAGCACAGGAACATCCACTTTCGCATTAGCACTAAAGTTTTACTTGAAGTACTAGGACTCTAAGTTTCAAGTCCCAAAGCCTTTGGCTGTTATGAGCACAAAAGGTAATAGATTGGTTGGTGAAGCAAATTGTCCCTGTTCATATAGACTCAGGTATGGCTGGATCCAGGGACTTACTCTCCAACATGAGACTAAACAGGATTCAACCTTATTCCCTTCAGGGTTTTGATCAATGTTCCTCTGGGTCATAGTCTTCTCCTCAATTTGAGTCTCCCTGCGGTATGATATGGCTGCCATCTCTACTGAACTAATATCTTATTCTCTTTTTCTACATTAAGCTAATTATTCTTTCTCCCTACAAAGTGAAATAGAGTTTGTTGACTTGGGCCTCTTTTGGCCTGATTAGTCTAGGTTGGCCAATAAATCTGTCCTTAAACAGATTGATCGTGGTCAGAAGATGAGCTGTTTTGATTAGTCAAGTCCAGGTCAATACTCATACTTGGAATCAGATATGGAGAGAGAGAGAGAGTTGCCGTTCAAATCTCCGGGACTGAAAGAAGAAAAACCCAATTCTGGAAGACAGAAAAATCAGGGGATGTGATAATGTATTACAGTAGGCAGAAATCTCAAGTGCCTCCATATAAATCAAGCATCCCATTTAGTTCTCTCAATAATTCCATGGAGTAGCACAGTCCTCCCTGGTTAGATAAATATACAGGTGCTCTGAGTGGTTAACTCACTTAATCACCAGTAATTGAAATGAGCAGTAGGTGTGTATTGTGTGAGTATATAATTATCTCTATGTGCATGTACATGTCTACGTATATGCTTGCAAGTATATAGGTGTGTGTGTGTGTGTGTGTGTGTGTGTGTGTGTGTGTGTGAGTACAGGTATCTATGTTGCTAGTAATAATCTAGCTAGTAAGTGGGAGAGCTGGACGTGAGTTCAGATTTGACCGTATTCTTAATCTTGCTCTAGGGGCCCTGTGTTAACTTTCCTATCCTACCCTTTCCCACCTCTTCCACCTTACCATCACCCTTGCTCTTGGCTGCTCCAGTGCTCCTCAAATCCCAGTAGCATTATTTGTGACATTCTCAGAGATGCTGAAAAAGTTAGTTGGGCTCACAGTTGTGATAAGGAAAATCTTTACTAAACCAATCCATGAAATAAGCAAAACCAATGGTCTTTCCAACTCCCCATCAAGTGGCCTGTGCTTAAGGGTAAAGCAAGGAGCCATAAATCATAGGAGAGTCCCCCTCAGCACATTTCTACTGCCAAAAACATGAGTACAGTCTTTTTACTTTGTCCAAGACCACAATTAGTGAAAATCAAAATGTCCACAGATATACTCATTGCTGTAAATTATTAGGTAATTAACCTTAATTCTCCCTGCTTGGAATCACCAATTTCCTTTTGCTCTGCAGCCCTGAGAACATTGCCCAGGCCTCAGAATCCCTGATTGTATCACAGCTTACTATAAGGTACAATAAGGCTTGAGTGGAATGGAAGGCATTTAGGATGGGTCAAATTCTGAGGGAGGGAGGGGGACCATCCCGGCTTAAGAGTCCAGTAAAAATGCAGACTTCCGGTACAGAGCCCGTATGCCATGCTTGGGCTATTTTAATAGAGAGCTCCCAGTGCTTCTTTTCTCTTCCTCCCCTTCAATTCTTTGTAGCAAATTAATCTTCCTGAACCAGGACTTACGGTGACACCTGATTCGTAAGGTGAGTGATTTTAGTGGCTCCGCTTTTCTAACAAACAATATCCAAGCACCTTAGTTTTAAATCTGGATTCTTTCTCAACCTTGTGTTCTAAGCATCATGGTAGAATGGCTCAATATGACGGCCCCGACCTCTGACCTCTGTGCAGATATCCCTCCCGGGTTTCCTGCCTAAATTCATGCTCCTACCTGAAGCCTAGGAAGATGTGAGCTGGTGATGGTTGAGAGCATAGGCCTGCGGCGAGGCTACGTGGAATTTAAAGTCTAACGTATCAGTTGTTGATTTTATAACCTGGCACATGTTAGTCTCTAGCCTTGATTTCCTCAGCCAGAGGAACCCCCACACCATCAGGGCTGCCATTTTCAACATCTGAACTTCACAGCTCATCAGAGCTCCACCAGAAGAAAAGCTGATCTTTCCCCAATGTGATTCATCGATAAATGCATGAGATGAGAGCCTACTAGTATCCCACCCACATGGCAGAGCCTGGCAAGATATCTGTGTTGTATTTGATATGTCAAAAACCAGTATCAATTATAGACCTCATTCCCATGACCTAATGGAATGGTTTGAGGCTCTTCATGTTCCTGGAGCGAGCTGATGCCCTTAGGCATGTGACTAGCATGTGACAGGACGTATGGAGATGTTACAGGTGCCCGCTCGAGCAAATCGATGAACAACGGGAAGACAAGTGATACAAGCGTAACATAGATATAGGATCTTGGCAAGAAGAACCAAATTTATAAAAAGTTTAAGCAGATTAAGGATCTGAGGCTGCTATGAGCTTTCCAAAAAATCCTAGCAGATACGATCTGCTTCTCTCTTTCTTAAATTGAAGATATCACTGGACAAACTCCTTGAGTGACATGAGCAGAAACATCCAGAAACTTTATCTATCAGGGGCGCTGAAGGAAACCTGCACCGACAGGCACACACAGATCGTGTCTGTTTGCTGTGAAGCCAGGAACAAGCCACATGCAACCTGGGCACAAATCTTCCACCCAGCCCTTGAAAGGTCTTCATTGCAGAGTTGTCCCCATTTTGATGCGAGACGAATCATGCCATTTTACAAACTTAGGGCAACTAGAAATACATGCAAAGTGTGGTCAGAACTTGGATCCATAGTTTGGGGATTGTTCCCATTCTCCCCAAGCTGGGAACATTCAAAAGCCAAGGATGATGGTCAACAGGTCCAATTGTTGAATTTCAGTATGTGATTGCATGCCTGGTGAGATGAAATCAGGGGTTCAGAATTCTGGATCTGGTGTGATATGGACTCAGGCACAATTCTCAGAGTCACTCTGGCTTGTATTGTGACACCTGTCAATTCTTATATCCTCTTTAACTTCTTTCCTTTTGGAGGAGGCACACCTGGCAGAGCTCAGGGCTTACTCCCACCTTTGTGCTCAGGGATCATGTCTTGCGGGGCTTGGAAGATTGAATGCGGGTCTGCCACATATAAGGCATACACTCTACCCACTGTACAATCTCTGGTCCCCTTAGCCTTCAGTTTCTTTGATGAGTTGGGGATAGTATTAGCATCTTTCCCAAAGGTTCAAGTAAGGACTGAAGGATCCAAATCAGGAGCAAAGGGCAGTGTTGAACACACAGTTGATCCTCATTATTCATGGGGCCTGTATTTGCACACTTGTGTCCACTCCTGAAACATTGGCAACCTGAAAGTCAGTTCCCATACACTGCCAAGATCATTCACTGACATTAGCGGGAAGCAAGAATGGCGCGCTGGGTGCACGTTCTCAGCTGAGCTTGAGCCAGCTTGCACTCTGCATTCCTGCTTCAGCTGACTCCACAAGCAAGTGTTCTTTTCATGGGTTATTTAGTGCCGTATCATTTGTGTTCTGGGGGAGATCTTGCTGTTTGTAATGGTCCCCATTATAGAGCAAAAGGACTATCTAGGATCCCTAAGTGCAAGAAAGCTGCGATGTATCTTATGGAGAAAATGTGTGTTAGATAAGCTTCATTCAGACATGAGTTATGGTGCTACTGGCTGCAAATTCTGTGTTAATGGGCTGGTCAGATACCAGCCAACAGAAACACATGGAGCAAGGCTAGGTACGGATGGGCTGATGAAATAGTCTCACCTTCAGACTTGAGACACTTGGGTGCCTAACTGTATATTTCTTCTGGGGAACACGGCTTAGTATTTGTTAATTCAGTGTTGTGGCAACTTAATTACTGCCAGAACGGAAAATAGTTTGTAATGAAAATAGTTTGTAATGGAAAATAGAGAACAGTTTTCAGTCCTTAAAGATTTCTATGATGATTATTATTTAACTGTTGCTCTTGAGTAGTCTTTTTTTCATTGCTTATCTTAGTCTTTCTTTCCGTGGGACAATAGGGTGTATTGCCAATAATAATTACATTACATTCATTATATTCCCTCACCACTGGGCTGGGGGCCCAGCCTAAACTGTAGCAGAATTTTATGTGTCCTTAATTTATGCATCTTGGGGTTTCCAGCATACATGCGTTTGGGCTGCTTTTGGGTTAGAGACACAATGGCTTCTTTAACCCACATCTTTGTTATATCAAAAAATCTTTTATTATATCCAAAAATCTCATTGTCACCCTGCCTCCACACCCAGCCCCTGCTGCCTGCACAGAAGTCTTTTGAAGTAGTCTGGTCTCCACTGTACCTGTGAGGAAGCATATTCGAGCAGTATCACCCTCCCAGGGGCTCAGCCACCAGAGGAGTATCTCCTATTTATGAGTGTCTAGCTCCTTACAAGAACTAGATACTAGAGATACTAGTGTCTCTAGATGTTAGAGAGTATCCCAACTGCAGGGAGAGCCTGGCAAGCTACATGTGTCTTATTCAACATGCCAAAAACAGTAACAATAATATACCTCATTCCCATGACCTGAATGAACGGTTTGAGGCTCTTGGTGTTCCTGGAGCGAGCAGATGCCCTTGGGCGACACTAGCACGCGACAGGGACAAGGGAGACCTTACTGGTGCCTGCTCGAGCACATAGATGAACAACGGGAAGATAAGTGATGCAAAAACAAAAGTGATTGTTATCTTAGGAATATTGAAAACTCATTGTTCTAACTGCCTGTGTAAGACTGGATTCTGCCTTTGAGATGAATTATTCCCTAAATCCATTTAAAAATACTTTAATAAACCACTGATGCTCTCACTTTGACCTCACCATTATCTTGTAATTAGAACCATACCTACTTTGGTTAGTGGTTTCCCAGGAAATATTAGGGTTGGATACTGGAATCCTAGGCATGGGTTTAGGGTAGGTAGGCAAAGAGATACAGGGTGGAAATTGGCATGAGTCAATAGGAGGGAAATGAATGATACACAATCAGAGCAAAAGTCTTAGGAAGAGTAAGTAGGAGAAAGAGCTTCCAGAGACGCCTAGAAGAAAGATGCAGACAGGGGCGTTCCATGGGCCTCTGCCTTTGCCTATTGATAGTAAGGGCTGCTGACAGTAGAGTTAAAAGGAAGAGATCTAGGTAACTGTCGCTGTTTGATGCTAAAGTGATCTTAATTACATAAGAAATAAATAACAATATTCATATCATCCCTTAACAGAATTAGATGAAATTATATATAATAGAATTAAATGAAATTATATGTAACAGAATTAAATTATATGTAACAGAATGAAATGACATTACAGTTAACATTACAGTTAAAACTGAAGTATCTACTGACCCACTCTGCATCTCCTGAGAGGTAGCTTTCCTTAGGAATTTGCTTCCACGCACCATCTTTGTGTAAATGTGCACATTCATAGGAATTCACATTCATATTCATAGGAATTATAGTTCATGAGGAAATACTCTAAAATGTCCTCCCTCATTTAATGTCATCCCTCACCACTGGAACAAGTTTATGGAGGAGCTTGGGCAGTAAGCACCCACGGCAGTGTGACATCCTTACCGATCACTGTATCTTGTAAATGCCATTACTGGTTCTGCTTTCAATGTGGTATAAAGTGTGATTCCTGTCACAGACATGACCTGGAACACATTTGTGGGTGTGCCGCTTTGTAGGCACAAAGTATCTGGTTCCGAGTATATTGTAATTTTGGTGAGATGTAGATTCTGCGCCTAGAATTTGAATGACCCCTCTTGGAGCATCCTCTGTTCCTCTGATCTTTGAGGGAAGGTGTGCCCTTCCTCTTTCATCAACATTTTTACTTTTGAAATTTAATTTCTTGGTCAATTTTGGTAGGGCATTGGTGCTGCTCTGTTGTGGAACGGTCCAAGGTACCATAGTTGGTAACTTGACATACCATGATTTGGCTTGTCTTCCCCAAATCACAGCACCAGCTGGATGCCAAGGAAGGGCTTTATTGGTAAAGAGACAACTGTGATTGGGAAACCATCTAAAGCGAGCTCCGGGATGAAGCCAGCAGTGGGGAGGGGTGGGGGAAGTGTCTGTTTTTTTGACTGAGTAGGACTAGGATGACAAATAACGTGCACATGCTCTGGAGCTCACCAGGAAAAATCAGGCATGTCAATAAGAAAGAAGGTATGTGTGTATGTGTGTAATAAACACTTTCACAAGTAGAGAGAGTATACACAGTTATATAAAACACAGTCACATGTACAGAGACTCATGGAGAAATGTCAGGATGTGCTTGCAATATGGAAATGAGAAGATGAATGGCTGTCAGTGAGAGAGAGAGAAGAAAAGTGGCTGCCATAGAGGCATGTTAAGGGAGGGAAGATAGAGGTGGTGGGAGTAAAACTGGTGACATTGGTGCTAGGAATTGTGCACTGGTGGAGGGATGGTGTTGGAACACTGTATGACTGAAACCCAATCATGAACAACTTGGTAATGGTCTATCTCATGGCCATTTAGTAAAGAATTAAAAAAATAAGAAGAAGGAGGAGGAGAAAGAGGAGGCAAAGAAGGAAGAGAAAGAGGAGTAGAAGGCAGAAGGAAGAAGAAGAAGGAGGAAGAAGAAGAGGAAGAGGGGAGGGGAAGGTGAAGGAGGAGAAGGAGGAGGAGTAGAAGAAGGAGGAGGAGAAAAGGAGGAGGAGGAGAAGGAAAAGGAGGAGGAGAAGGAGGAGGAGAAGAAGGAAGAAGGAAGAAGGAAGGAGGAGGAGGAAGAGGAGGAGGAGGAGGAAGAGGAGGAGGAGGAGGAAGAGGAGGAGGAAAAGGAGGAGGAAGAGGAGGAAGAAGAGGAGGAAGAGGGAGGAGGAAGAAGAGGAAGAAGAGGAAGAAGAAGAGGAAGAAGAAGAAGAAGAAGAAGAGAAGAAGAACAAGAAGAAGAAGAAGAACAAGAAGAACAAGAAGAAGAACAAGAAGAACAAGAAGAATAAGAGGAAGAAGAAACAACAACAACAGCAGCAACAACAACAACTCCATTGTATGGTCTCCACTGATCTGTTTTGTCGAGCAGTGATCTGAGGTACTGAGAAGTTTTTCTAGATTTAATTGAAGCCCAAAAACAACCTCCTAGAGAATGATTGTTACATTATCCAGACTATAACACTCTAACATGTATGTGTGTGTGTGTGTGTGTGTGTGTTCACTCCTAATCCTGGAGAGTCCTTCAGGTCTGATGAGAAGAAAGAGTAACACGTAGCATGAAGTCAAAATGACAAGATTGTACATTTCATCTACAGTTTTGAATCTTTACAAGTAGAATGAACATAGGCATTGTGAAATTTAAGTTTTATTCAAAAAATGCTCTATAAAACACAACCATGTCTTAAAATTTGATGTTCACCCTCCCGGTGAGTTCATGAGTCTCTGGGCTGTGAACACCAAGATGGCATGAAGAAGCCAAGGGCAGACAGAGTGAAGAACTGCAGAGAGTTTAGGCTGGTGGCCAAAACTTGGTGCAGAGACAGAAGCGGAGTCAGGGCCCTGCTGAGGTGAAACACTGAGACAATAGTAGATAAGACACAAATCGCAGACGCCCAGTAGTGAGGAACTTAGAACCTAGAGCAAATCACCCCATCGACAGTCCCAGGGAGTGATGAGTAAACAGAGTGGGAAGTTGGAAAGGGGCTTTGGGTTCAGACCCATCTTTGAGAACAGAGCTTCTTTGGCAGTACAAAGAGAAGAAGCGCCCTTGAAAGTCAAAAGTCTACCTCTGGGGGTACTCTTAAAGCCAGGGGTGCTGCAGTATGCAAATGATATCACTGGCGTCTTCATTTCTCCCAGTGTCTCTTCTGATCTCGTTTCGACATCTGAAGCCTATTTGTATTAACACATTTATAGGTTTTCTTCCAAACCTCATGTGTCTAGTCTCAAGGTTGGCCAACTTTCCTGTGAAGGACCGACCACATAGTAAATATTTCAGCTTTTGTAGCACAATGGTCGCTATCCCAAGTACTCAGTCCTGCCTTCAGACTGAGAAGGCAGCTAGGACCAATATGTTTGTGAATGGGCATGGCCGTGTTACAATAAAAGTTTTAATTGTAAAAAGTGGGTTATTGGATAGACTGGGGCAATAGACTGTGGTTTCCTAACCTCTGGTCTAATTAATTCAGCTGGAAAATGAAAATAAACTGAGTTATTTGATGTATAGTTCCGTAAGAACCTAAAGGCAAACTAATGCAGTTCTTGGCATTTTCACTACTTACTGCCATTTTTCTGAGTTCAAATATTTTAAAAAATTTTATTAAACTGCTGTGAGATATACAATTACAAAGATGTTCATAATTGGTTCTCTGTCATACAGTGTTCTAACACCCACCAGTACCCCATTCCCACCACCAATGAGCCCACCCTCCATCCCACCCAACCCCAGCCTTCCCCTATAGCAGGCACCTTTTCTTTCTCTCTTTCTCTGTCTCTCTGTCTCTGTCTCTGTATTTCTCTCTCTCTCTTTCTCTCTCTCCCATACACTTTGTGGCTTGCCCTTCAGATATTTACGGTTCATGATCTAAGTCTCTATGTGTATATTCAATAGTGAGTTCTCGTGTGACATTATAATTTCCCATTACCCATCAATATTCCCATTGTGTTGCAACTACAATGATCATCATAGTGAATAAATGTGAAAGACCCTGGGAAGGACCTGGTACTAACCTTCATTATTATCTAAGTCTATTGCGCTGCTGAGTGGCCACACATCGGGCGCAGCTGTGGTTCTGGTCTGTCTCTTGTCCTGCCTTACTGCTTGTGGAAGCTGCAGGCCCATAGCCAGACCCGCCAACATGGAGGTGGAGAGATGGGGGAGGAGCCCGATGTCCGCTCTAAATCCAGCTGAAGCAGCCATCTCCACGTGTCTGCTAACCCTAGAAGCTATGTTGACTCGGCCCCATTTATGGCCCTCTGAAACTCCATGGGCCGCTCCACTTGTGGGTCTGGTCTCTCTGAGTTTAAATAATAAATAGAAACCATTTTGTTATAATCCTATCATTTTTCTTTTAGGTAATTGTAATTTCTTTTTTGGTGCAGGACACACCTGATAATGGTTGGTGCAGGACACACCTGATAATGGCTTAGGGATTACTCCTGATTCTGTGCTCAGGGACCACACCCAGAAGTGTTCAGGGAGCGTGTGTGGTGTCAGGGATGGATCCCGGGATGGCTGCTTGCAAGGCAAAGGCCTTACCCACTCTACTATCTCTTTGCCTTCCTATAACTCTTCTTTATAAATGTTTGTTCATAATATACAAAAATGAAAATGCCAGTGGGATTTTCTTCCTTGCCACGAGCTCTAGCTGCCTAGGTCATTCATTCTGATGGCATTCTAGGTACTAAAATTTTTCTTCCTGAGGTGGAAGCCCAAGTGGTTTCAACAAAGATTAAACATCTCCCTTAAGGCAAACCAATGATTCTCCTTGATAAAAGAGGCTCGGAAGAACTGAGTCTGCTAATTGCTCTTGGCTGAGGACATTACCTGGCATTTGATCTTTAGACAAGCCTTGTACAGTAAATGGATTTCAAATCCAATTGGGAAACTCAGTGATCTTGTAGACACATAATGAAGACATCACTTGCCCAGAACCCCCTGAGGTTAGAGTGTCCTAGAACTGATTAAAAGTGATTTCTGTGAGAGTTATTCTTCAAAGTGAATGAATATTCTGATAAGCACAGCTCTTTGAACTAAACTATTTTTTAAGTAATAGCTTGATTCCGTGTTTTGATAAGTCTGATGAAGTGTGTTTGAACATTAGCAGAGATTTAGCAGACTTTCCAACTTGTTTGTACAATCTTCCCCCAATTATAGGAATTACTGGCTCATTAATACCGTTATTTGATACTGGGGATAAGGCATGAATGAGTGCATTGTGACTAGGGTAAAGCTGGAAATAAATGAACAGATTATTTAATTGTCACAAGCAAATTTGTTCGAGTGGTTTTATACCATATCAAGATGTGGGGGAAGTGGTTGCTGCAGATTAGATACCAAGTGTAGATCCTATAGCTTTTGAGTTAGATCATTCTGTATAATTGGTGTCTTTTAAGAATTCTACAGAAACTCATGCCATTGGCTCTAAAGAAGAGTTTGTGATCACACACAAGGATATGACACCACTGATGAAAATAATGGTTGAAGTTCTTTAGTTCCAAAGTGAAAAGTTGGGATGTTTTCCCAGATGCTCTTTGGGACAGAAGATTCAGTGTAAAGGAGGGGTGGTGTTCAGAGTCTAGTTTTTGAAGACCTTGTTTTAACAATTATGTTCTAACCCTGAGCTTTCATGATATGGTATGGGAGAGGCTGTGAACTTTAAACACTGGAAGGTGTGGCACGAGAGTCTCCACCCACTGTTAATTAATGGAGGGAACATAGGCCTCAAATAAGCAAAATATATGAATCAGTTTGCCAGTCTCTGGGGTGTCAGCATCTTGGGGAAGTTCCTAGGATGTAACATTTGGCCTAAAACCACACCAGCACCAGGAAAACCAGGAAGCTGGTCCCCCTGAGATAGTTAAGACAGAATTTGGCTCTTCACTTCATTAAAAGTCCTGCCTATAGATTCCTCAGAGAACTTTCCTCAAGTCCAAACACTACCAGCCCATACATTCTTAGGGGCTAGGTCTGTCTAGTCTGTCTTCCCGTTCATCATCGATTTGCTCGAGCGGGCCCCAGTAACATCTCCATATGTTCTGTCTCATGCTAGTAGAGCCCAAGGCATCTGCTTGCTCAAGGAACATAAAGAGCCTCAATCCATTCCGGAATGAGGTCTATAATTGTTACTGGTATTTGGCATATATATCAAATACAACACGGATAGCTTGCCAGGCTCTGCCGTGCAGGTAGCATACTCTTGTAGGCATCTCTAAGTCCAGCATTTATTGATGAACTGCACGGCCGCTTGCGGCTCTGCGAGATGGGAGCAGAAAGGCTGGTCTGCTGGGTGGAGTTCTGACGAGAGAGAAGTCCGGATGTGAAATTTTTTAAAAAAAAATTTTTTATTATACCACCTTGAAACATACAATTACAAAGGTGTTCATAATTGGTTCTTGGTAATACAGTATTCCAGCACCCATCCCTCCACCAGTGACCCATTTCCACCACCAATGTACCCCTTCCCTCCCGTCCCCCAGGCCGCCTTAATAGCAGGTACCCCAGTTTCTTCTCTTTTCTCTCTCTATCTCTCTCTCTGTCTCTGCATCTCTCTCCCTCTTATTTTACACATTGTGGCTAGCCCTGCAGATATTTAGAGTTTATCACTTAAGTCTCTTTGTGTATATTCAGTGGTGAGTTTTAATCTGCCATTACCATTTCCCATATTTAGTAAAACACTGGTATCTATTTATATCCTATTAATGAATGCAGTCATTCTATATCTGTCCTTTTCCTTCTGACTAATTTCACTCAGCATGATAGACTCCATGTCCATCCATTTGCAGGTAAATTTCATAATTTCATCCTTCCTGACAGCCGCATAGTATTCCATAGTGTAGATGAACCACAGTTTCTTTAGCCAGTCCTCTGTTCTCGGGCATTTAGGTTGTTTCCAGATTCTAGCTATAGTGAATAGCGCAGAGATGAATAAAGAAGTACAGATAGTGTTTCTGCTATGTGTTTTTCGGTCTCTCGGGTATATTCCCAGGAGTGCTATTGCTGGATCAAATGGGAGCTCAATATCTAGCTTTCAGAGGAATGCCCATATTGTTTTCCAAAAGGGCTGGACCAGTCGGCACTCCCACCAGCAGTGGATGAGAGTCCCTTTTTCCCCACACCGGATGTGAAAATTGGAGGCCCTCATGGAGTGGGGGCCTTGTTGTCTGGCTTGTTGCGAGGCTCTGCTGGGATGGTGGGCCAGGGCTAGAACCCACCATCCCTCCCGGGCGCCTCATGAGCGGTTGGGCACAGGGAGAGCCAGTAGCAGCTCTGCCCCATGTCTGCGAGTCTCTATGAGAGAGACTCGCAGACATAGGGGCTAGGTAATCTGGCTATTTGAAGTCAAGCTTCCTTTTCCGCAAGGAAGAGGAGAAATTCTAACCCTGCTGCCTTTATAACATCCAACAGTGTCTTCTGTAGGACTTCCTGGGGTGATGGCAATTAGTGTACTGCCATCTTGGACCAGGTGCTATTGGTCCACCATCTTGGGCCAAGTGTTATTGGTCTACTATCTTGGGCTAGTTGCTATTGGTTCACCATCTTGGACCAGGTGCTTTTGGTCTATCATCTTGGACCACGTGCTGTTGGTCTGCCATCTTAGACCAGGTGCTCTTGGTCCGCCATCTTGGGCCACTTGCTGTTGGTCCATCATCTTGGACTAGGTGTTGTTGGTCAGCGATCTTGGACCAGGTGCTGTTTGTATCCCCTTGGCAGGTATCTCCTGTTATGCCAAGTATCTGCCATGCTCTGGGCTACAGCTAGACATGGACAGATTTGTGAGTACTTCATGATCCTGAACAACAGCTTCTGTCACTGGAGTGGGAGCTGTCAGTTTGAAGGATGCTTTTGACTCCACAAATGAGGCCAAAAGCCGAAGAGGCCACATGTCCTTACTGCTTCTCTTGTGCTCAAGTGTGAACCTCCTCCCTGCCCTTCCTCAAGCACTTTTCCCCAATCAACTTTGTCTAGGGAAAAGAATTCTGACATGCTCTATTAAATTAATTGAGTAAATGTTTGTGCTTTGAGAATCAAAGAACCTGGTGAATGTAATGACCCTCTCGGAAGAGAGGTTAGAACCACACACGTTGGTAAAAGGATGAAGTCAGGTGACTGTAACGACCCTCTTGGAAGAGAGGTTGGAACCACACACGTGGCAAAAGGATGAAGTCAGGCTTGGTGAGAGTCTAGTTTGTCAAAGTTAGAAAAAGTTATTTAACTGTTCCGATGTTGTGTTGCCTCATCTACAAAATGAGCCCAACCCTCTCTCTGAACTGAGACTGTCAGACTCACATGTCTGGACTGGCAGCCCCCAAAGCCAGCAAAAGTAACCTGGAGCCTTTTTGCTGTCAATAAAGATAAAAAAGAACATATGGTGAGGCCTAAGAATGGAGATTAAACTGAGTTGGGGGAAGAGAGAGAGGTGAGAGAGAGAATGTATGTATGAATGTGTAGTAATGAATGTATACATACACCAACATGTATGTTTTCTTCACAAATCTGCTAGCTTCTGGTTTTCTTTACAAACCTGATAGCTTCTCAGGGAGGCCAGATGATACAAGAAAGCTGCTACAAACAAATGGAAAATTAAATTCTGACCCTGAACGAATGATTTGAGGCTCTTCGTATTCCTGAAGCAAGCAGATGCCATTGGGCTACACTGGCACGTGAAACGTTAAATGGAAACGTTATTGGCACCCACTTGAGCAAATTGACGAATAACAGGATGTCAAGTGATCAAGTGATAAACTTACAAAGAAGATGGCAGCTTTTTGTGGGAAGATTTTATCTGGCCAAGAGAGGGTGTACAGAGAAGGTATTTCATGAGAGGGAGAAACTTAGCTAGGCTAGAAGTAAAGGAAGGAACAAAATACTTGCTTGTGAGGAGATGATCACTTGATCACTTGACATCCTGTTTTTTTCTTCCTGGATTCAATAGCTCAATTTCCTTTGGGGAATCTCACCTCCTATATGTGTGCATGACTCCAACCTAGCTCTAGAGGAGGGAGATTTAGCCAATCAGAAAGCAGCATCACCTTTACGGATATGGAGATTGGCTCACAGAAGACAACTTACTTCTTTTGAGCCAATGAGATTCAGACATGGAACTTTTGCTGAAAGTTTTGGGAAAAAGAACTTCTCATGTTCTGATGGGTCTCATTTTGGGCCTGCTCAGCATAAAGGAGGAAGGTCAGTGCCGCTGGAAGACGTTTGCCACCTGGGGAGAGTGGCTGGCTGTGTAACGTGATCGTATAAGAAAGCTTGGCAGTGGTTGGAGAGCGCAAGACATTATTAAACCCCAATAGTGTTATGCCGGGCTCAGATTCAGTCAGACTCTATGATGGACTCTATGATGAGGACACTTAGTTTTATAAATCAGTTCGTCTGTCTTCTCTCTCTCTCTCTCTCTCTCTCTCTCTCTCTCTCTCTCTCTCTCCTTTGCCCAGATTCTCAGTTTTTTTTACCCCCAACTGGATAAAATTTGAGCAACAACAGTCTAGGAAGTTGTGAATCTCTGTCACAGTGACAATCTATATGTACCTTTCCTTTTAGCAGCATTCTATAACTAGTTTTTTTAGCTCAAAATTTTCTGCCAAAGTTTAGTTTCTATTATATACTCAGCTTTTCCCTCCCCCCTCTATAAATCTTGCTCAAGTTTGAACATATATGCCCATAAACTGCTTTAAAAAAATGGTAACCTGGTATCCTATTGAAATCATTGTATATGATAATCAGTAATCTGCAAGATAATTTTAGTTAATTTTAAATTTAAAACCCATCATGCAAAGCTAGCTGGATCAGAGTGGAGCTCCCAACAAAAGAAATGAATCAGGGGATGAGCGAAGCTGCGTACAATCCGGCAAATAAAGATGAGCTCGTTTCCCAGAGAATAATCATTGTCTCGATTTTTACTTGTAATTATAATTTAATTATGAACCCACTTTTGCAACATTTTAAAAAGTACATAGTTAGCATTTAAGTACTTTCCATATAATTATCTGTTATTGAACCTGCTCATTATGTAGGGGCTGCTGAATAAATTACTGTGCTTTGTGTAAAAATATTTTTCACTTCAGGTTGACTTGAAATGAAATAAGACAAATCATTTGAATGGTGCTGGCTGGCTCCCCAATATTGCACAGCTGCGGCAAACCTTAATGTCTTAAAGAACGGGGTCCATCCCAACTCCGGCTTTGTTTGGCTATTATCTGTGGAGATCATTTCCAGGGAGATGGAAGATCTCTTCCTTTCTTTATATATATATAATTCCTAGGAATTTACTTCTTTCCTCCTTGTTTCTCTTGAGATGTTTCTAGAGAATCCAGGAAACCCTGTTTCCGACACCTCCCTAGGCCCTTGGACACTCTTGGAGGGTCAGTGAATTGTAGGGTTGAGTCTAGGAAGGTGTGAATCTCGTCACAGTGACAACCTATATGCACCTTTCCTTTTGGCAGTCATTCTAAAACTAGTTTTTTTAGCTCAAATTTTTTTAGCTCAAAAGGTGGGCTCTGGACCCCAGTGAGACATAGAAGTAGAAAAGAGCAAAGTGAAGCTCTGCCCTTTCCCCCAGCTCTGTGCTGAGACCAGCCTCCTCTCGGTCGCTCAGGAAAGCAGTAACCAGGCTCATGTGCCACTGTCCTCTTTGATGGATGCAGAAAAAGGCAGAGAAAGGGAGCAGTTGGTTCCAGGATGCGTGGTTGGAGGGAGTCAAACTGGGAATGGTCAGGGCCCGAGTAGCTGCAGCCCCAGCTGCCATGACTCAGCCCTGGGGATGGAAGCCTGGGGCCAGGCTGGGGCCCATGCACAGAAAGGCAGTGGGGGTCAGTGCAGGAGAGGGTGAGCCCCAATTCTACCTTTGAGTGACTTTTAGTAGCCTCA
Source organism: Cryptotis parvus (assembly GCA_021461705.1). Taxonomy (NCBI): domain Eukaryota; kingdom Metazoa; phylum Chordata; class Mammalia; order Eulipotyphla; family Soricidae; genus Cryptotis; species Cryptotis parvus. Next base: position 273,561 of record JAJIBD010021616.1, read on the forward strand.
GACCCAAAAGGGCCAAATGGAGATGTTTCCTGCTGGATATCTGGACTTTAGTTGTCATGGAGCTGCTCTTGGCCCCCCCCCCCCAAGCAGCGAGCCCCATGTGTTTGCAAATAGGAAGTTCTGGGCCTGGTGCTGGGACCGTTGAACACCAACTTTCCTGAACCTTTAGGTCTTGGCAGCATATCAGGACTAGAAGTTCCATTGAATTCTATCCTGTCTTAAACTCAAAAATCCTCCCCACAGATATTTGCTGATGTCTGGGGACATTCTGGCTTGTTACTGGAAAGAGGTTCTACTGGCAGTGGGCAGAGAGCCAGGAAGCATCTAGATCTTCTGTCAATGTACAGAACAGCTCCCCACAGCAACAGTTTGGTGCAAAATGTGAGCGGAGCTGACGTGGAGAAATTGCTCTAAGAACATTCCCACTGTGGTCCAAGCTGCCATCTTTTTTTGTTGTTGTTTTTGGACCACACCCAGCAATGCTCAGGGGTTACTCCCAGTTAAATATTCAGGGATTGATCCTGGCAGTGCTCGGGGAACTGAACCTGGGTCAGGACCTGCCAGGTGAGGACCCTACCAGGTGTTCTATTGTCCCAGTTCTTCAAGCTGCTGTCTTTGCTCATGCCAGAGGCTTGGTGGGTTTCCCAGTCCATCTCTCTGCCAAAATTCCAAATAACTTTTCCATTCTACTTCCCAGACACTAATCTCGTCACTTGTTCCTGTGCCCTGTAGTCATTTCCTACTGCTGTAACAACCAATCTCAAACTTGGTGTCTTTAAAGAACAAATTGTTCTAATATCCCCTTTTTACCCATGTTAAAGCAAAGGAACTCCATTGAGAAATGCAATGTGTTTATGGTTCTTATTTCCTATTAAGGGTTGTGTGGGCATAAGACTTGTTCCAGTACCTCGGTCCACACCAGTTTATGGTGAAATGTAGAATCATTAAGGCTGATATATTAGAATTTTAGGTGTTTGCTGTGGTTCAGATTTAAGTATGCAAGCTCTGTCATGGGCTACAATTTTCAACTTTCTAGTCAAGTAAGGGTTTTCTGCAGATGAATGCATGGAAGGGTCAGGATCTGTTGGGGGTAAAAGAGCAAGAATAGAATTTTCTCACTCTTTCCTTTGATTCTAAAAAGAGAGAAGTTTTAAGCAAAAGAAAAATGGAAATCATCCAGTAACTTTCAAATATATGGCTCCCCAGATTTTCTGTCTAGATAAATTTGAGATACTCACAACTATAGATAATGAGATAATTAAGAATGAGTAAATAAGAATGTGACATGTCTCCAACCATTAAACCCAAGAAATGTACCTGATTATAAAACACTGTACTTTGAAATGTCAAATCAATTAAAAGAGACACTTTTACATATCTCCTTGAGAAATATTTACATAAAATTATATTTGTGTATACTGTATAAAGTACTGAGCTATAGCTATAATCAGAACTATAAATAAAACTAAAGGTATACTGTGGGTGTGAAATACGCAGACAAAATTGAGCAAAAATTTAAATCAATTCATTCCGAATTATGTTGGGTTACTGCTACCTTGCACGTCCCAGCCCCCACCTTCTCTTCCCCTCTTGAATTTAGTACTCTTTTTTAAAAAGATCAACCTGATTTTGTGTTTTTCATTTGTTGGGAAAGAGGTGTTCATTTAGAATGTGCTTTTGCATACATTGTGAGTGTTGCCAGCCCTTCTCTGCTTCTGGGAGCTCCATTGATGACTATGACTCACATTTTGGTGTTGGGCTGAGACCTCAGCTTAAGTCCTCCTCTGAGCCTGGGCAATTGACTGCATCACTCTGGTCTTAGTTTCCATTTTAAGCTAGAGGGATTCATGGTACCCATCTCTTGGGAGTGGTAAGGGTGGCATGAATGGGTTTAGGGGAGCACATCTACCATTTCTCTGCACTATAATGCTGACCTTGTCTCTTTCTGGTGTCACTGAAATATTTTGGTAGTCTAGTTCAGAGACTGACACTCGATTTTATGGAAGGAGGGACATGTGTGTGTATGATGGGAAGCGAATAATCTGTCTGTCATCATGGTGTCCCAGCGATTAAGCTTCTGGAGCAGAAGGCCACCCTGGTAGAGTGCCATCGCCCCACTCTCTTCCACTCAATGTGTTGTATGGAACTTGGGGGTCTAGGAAATGCCTATGGTAATATGATTCGACTCATCAAAGCAGGAGATTCCAGCAGCAGAGGTCAAGTGAAACAAGAAGGCGGGGGCAGACTAGAAAAGCTTGGCTTAGGTGAACACTGTGTCCTGGCTTCCCCAGGAGATCCTCGGTTTAAGGTAGAGCATCCCTGGCTACTGAGAGTCCATCAGTTCTGGTTCTGGAGGAGCCGGGTGAACCGGGAGGACTGGTCACTTTCCACTCGAGTTGGGGGCTGAAACTCTGGGGCTGGCAGTTAGAGACAGGAAAACTTGTAGTGATCCATGACGGGAGGCTGGAATGCAAGTGCAGAAATGAGCAGGAGGGTGACAGAAATGCTTGAAATGTAGATGATAGTGATGACTGGAAACTGCATAAGTACACTGAAATCTGTTTTGTCAAAGGAGTGAATTTAAGGCATGCAAATGATATCTCAATAAAGCTCTTTAAATATTGATATGAAACTATTTTCATCGCAACACATTTGCTTTTTTTGATAGAAAGACACAACACTTTGTCCATAAAATAAATGTGTTAAGAATTTAAACTGAATTAATTGCTCATCACATCAGACAAGACTTATTAAGGTTGACAAAACTCAGGGCTGACAAGGAGTGGAGGAAAGTGCCTCATTCCACTTAGTTCAAGGAAAGACTAAATAAAATATTTAAGCAGGACTATTGGCAGAATGGTTCGAAATGTAAAGGTAAATACTCAGTACCTCCTTTTCAGAAACCCACTCTGAGCAGATATTTGCCAATTGGCAAATTTCTGTGCAGAGAATGTTCATCACAGATGGTCTGCAATAGAACAATGGCATCACATGAGGCACAATGCAAATCTACGTGAGCGATGGGCTGTTTCCACCAGCGGTGGCCAGTTCATACTCAGTCACGGGTACCATGGCACTGAGGTAATGGTGTAAGCCCATATGCACATGTAGTGTGACCATTCTCCTGGTTTGCCTGGAAATGGTGGTTTACAGAACTTAAGTCCAAAGTCGTGGGAACCTCTCAGCTCTAGGTAAATAGAAAAGGTTGGTCATTAACAAATCTCTATGAAATCTCTATGAAATTAACAAATCTCTATCAAATCTCTATGACAGTGTCACCCAAGGCAGCAGGAGTTCTCTTGAGGTGATGAGGCTTCAGATCTGATTAACTTCTCTTTGCAGATGGTGGGAGAATTTTAAAAACATTAGCTGCATTTTTTTATAGTATCATTTTATATCTGAGAAGAAAATGTAAAAAATTGCAAAAACTTCTGCTTTAACAAGTATACAGGCATATTAAGTATATTATTTATTTATTGTATAGGATTTGGTTGACATTTATAAATGGGTCTATTTACAGAGGTATCTAAGTATGTGCGTGATACATATATGTGTGTATATCACTCTACACTCAGCAGGAGCACAGTGCTTGGCACACAAAATGAATATACATATTTGTTAAAATTTGATGAAAACAGTAGATCAAAATTCTTATAAAATATCAAACTAATATATTTATATTAAATTATAGGCCTCATTCCAGAATGGATTGAGGCTCTTTATGTTCCTGGAGCAAGCAGATGTCTTGGGCTCTACTAGCATGAGACAGGACATATGGAGATGTTACTGGGGCCCGCTCGAGCAAATCGATGATGAACGGGAAGACAGTGACAGTGACAGAAAGATAGGCTATCTTTATCTTTAAAATATCTTTATCTTTATTTTAAAATATAAAGTAATGTCTTTATATAAAGATAGAAGGTAATATTAGTGAAGAGGTTAGTCTTTTTAAATGATGTCCAGTGACTGAACTCTCCTAACTTCACTTCATGATAAGTTGGCTATTTTTTTAAAATTGAATCCCCATAAGATAGACCATTACAAAGTTGTTCATGATTGGGTTTCAGCCATACAGTGTTCCAATACCCATTGTCCACCACTGCACATTTCCTGGCACCAATGTCCTCAGTTTGCCTTTCACCATCCTCATCTCCCCCCCAATCTGTCTCTATGGAAGGCACCTCTCTCTCTCTCTCTCTCTCTATCTTTCTCTTTCTCTCTCTTTCTCTCTCTTTCTTTCATTTTGTGCATTGTAGTTTGCAATATGAACATTGAAGGATTATCATGTGTATCCCCATACTTTCAACACTCAGTTCTAGTCTCGAATTGCTATTTCTAACTATTATTGTCAAACTGGTTCCTTCTCTATCTTACCTACCCTCTGCTCCTCATACACTTGTGGTAGATTACAACCATCGACAAGTCCTCCTGGCCCTGTTTCCCCTGGCCATGGATATTTGTCTCATATTATTTTTTTTAATATCCTGCAAACAAATACAGTCATTCTATATTGGTTCTTCTCCTTCTGACTCGTTGCACTCAGCAGGATACTCTCCATGTCCACTCATTTATAAGCAAATTTCATGACTTCTTTTTTTCCCTAACAGATACATAGTATTCCATTGCATAGGTGTACCATAGTTTCTTTATCCAGTCATCTGTTCTTGGTCACTCAGGTTGTTTCTAGATTTTGCCTATTGTGAATAGGGCTGTGGTGAAAACAGAGGTGCAGATGGTGTTTCTGAACCCCCAGGGTATATTCCCAGGAGTGGTATTGCTGGGTCAAAAGGGAGCTCACTTTTTAGTTTTTGGAGGAATGTCCATGTTTTCCAAAAGGCTGGGCCAGTCGGCACTCCCTCCAACAATGGATGAGAGTACTGTCTCCCCGTATCAGTACCAGCACTGGTTGTTCTTGCTCTTTTGATATGTGCCAGTCTCTGTGGTGTGAGGAGATATCTCATTGTTGTTTTGGTTTGCATCTCCCTGATGATTAGTGATGAAGAGCATTTTTTCATATGCCTTTTGTTCACTTGTATTTCTTCTCCTTGGAAGTTTCTGTTCATTTCTTCTCCCTGTTTTTGGATAGGGTGGGTGTTTTGTTCCTGTAAAAGTTCTAGCAGTGAGTTGGCTAATGATTTGATAAGAGTGGCTTGGTTTCTTCCCTAAATGATTTTCACTTTGACTTCCCCCTCACAACAATGCCTGCCCATTATCCAAAAGTCCATTGCTGTCAAACAAAAATATAAATGCTTATCTGGAGAGAGTCTTTGATCACAGCTGCTCCTTGCCTTTCCTAGCATTCTTGCAATGTGTGTATGCATGAATATTTGTGCATGCAAAACATTTAGCAAAAAATAAAATCACAGCATATTATGATCCTCTTTCTGTTTGGCCACATGTTACCGCTTCTGTCTGTGTCTCTGTGCAATCTGAAGACAACTTTTACAGGATAACTGATGGCTTCATGCTATTCCAGATTCCAGAGCAGCCATGCTTGAGCTGGATGGACTCATTATACGAAGGTCATACTCACACTGACATTGTCCCATTGGGACCTTCTTCGGGGCCTCTGTATCTGGTCTCTCTGTGAAGAAGCACATCTAAAATGTCTGCAGTAGAGCCTGGTGTATAGCAGGCACTAATTAAAATATGGGCACTAATTTCTCCCATCCTCTAGTCAGAAAACAATAGATTTTAGAAGTTGGAAATAGGAAAAGCAAAAGCTGTTAGTGGAGATTTTCTGAGATCCACTGAAGCTGCCTGCTTCTTATTATCTTCCATAGCACCTTGACCAAAAGGAAAACCATTGGAGCTAATTCCTCTGTATTCAGGAGGATGGTTGTAGAACCCCACTCCATACCCCAAATCCACTGATGCCAAGTTATTGATATAAAATGGTACTTACATATGCCCATGTGCATCTTCCTGAATATTTGAAGTTATTTCTAATTTATATATGACACCAAAGTCAATGTAGAAATAATATAAATAGTTGTAATCCATAGTTTATGGAATAAGAGCACGAAAAAATTGTCTGCACATGTTCGTCACAGAAGCCACATCATAGATATAGCTGTAGAGAATATGAGTCTCAGCTGAAGTTGATTCAATTTACAAATATGCAGAGTTCACAAATATAAGTCAGAGAGTCAACTATTTTCCTATAACCCCAACTTCTTTTCCCTCTTGAATTGGGAATGTTTTCCTCTGAATCACCTTCTAGGTGATGAGCCTCTCCCAGGCAAAAAGAACTGATCTGTCTGTTTACCTCAAGAAGAGGGCAGAGAGAAAATCAGGGAGCAGAGATGCTGATAGAACATAATTTTATCCACCATGAGGATGAAATAACTAGTTCAGAAGAAGTTCGCTCAGTGCATTGAGTTAAACCGGATTTGGCCTTATCATCAGGGAAGCAGAAATTCAGAGTTTCTTTCACTTTGGTGAGCATTTCTCTAGAGACTCTAAAATATAGTTTATAGAGCTATATAGTTCCCTGAGGATTCTGGAGGGGGCAGTGCACTTGGCAAAATGTCCAGAGGTTTCCCCGGCTGGGCAGATACAGGATAACATTCCTCTTGGTTATTGAGCAGCCGTCAGGCAGGTCCCAAAACTTCTCTAGGTCTTTCCTTGCTTTCTCTGAAATAGGGAAAGTCACAATTGACTTCTCGAAAGTCGCAGAGTCTCTGCTGTGACCGTCCAGAGAAAGCTCTCTGGAAGCGCCAGGCAGTCCCGAGTCCCTCGATTGTCATTTGTTAACAGTTCCTGGTGGCAGGGGGCAAACAGTTTCTGGAACATTAGCACAATCATGTGAGTTTTACTCCATGCAAGCCCAGCAGTTAGTGATATGATTGGTAAGGATTCCACGTGTGTCACACCTGAAGATTCCTTTTTTTGCCGTGACTTGGCTGACCCGAGTAGAGACCAGACCAGGTAAGATAGTTTGGAATTACCCCGAGTCCGTGGGGCTCTGCTCATCTTCACACAAAGAAAGCCAGTATTAATAAAATATTACTCCAGTGCCGTGGAAGCTCACATCAAACAAAGCCTCTGTGATTATGTAACTAGCTCTGCCGAGATACTTTTTGGCCAAAAGCAAACCTGAAGCTCAATTATGGAATCAGGGCCAGGCTTCAAAATTACATGTTTGGTACCTGCCACTCAGGGGCAAAATTAGCGCCTGTTGAAAGCTCTGCTGCGGCTCTTGGATTCTATTGTTTCGCAGGTTGTTCTGCCCTCTGTTCAGGTCTCTGTGACTGTGCACCCTACCCAAGGCCAGTCTGCAAGCACATTTGAGTTTTATTGATTTTGAATAAGTTTCCCAAGTAGAGGCATCGAGCATTAGAAGCTAACAGTGACTTGAAGGTCAGAGTGGCCGAAGGGCTGGAGACCTGCTGTGCTGTGGGAACCCCAGGGTTGGTCGCTGCTCCCCTGGGGCCCCCAGGCTGGTGGCTGACTCTTGTGTGTCTGTGGGAAGCCCAGGTGTGATGAGCGCTGCTCTGTAGTCCACACCCAGGCCAGCAGCTGACTCCCTCTGGAGAGACAGGACAGTGGGTAGGGCACCTGCCTTGTGCAGCCAATACAGGTTTGATATCCAGTGTCCCATATCGCCCGCCCCACTAAAAGAGTATGTTTATCACTAATTTTATTGGTTTCCCCTTATGGGAATTCTTCCATGTATCCAGCTAATTTTTGTTAAGTGCCTGGTAGGTGATGCATTCAGAATGCTGATGATGAAATGATGATAAAATACAATCACTGTTCTGAATCTCATGGGGCTTCCAGCAGAGGAGCAACACGAACCTAATGGCCATGTGTGTGTACACACATACTCATGCGATAAGGCAGATTTCTTGGAGGAGCAGGCTCAGAGTTAGGAGCACTGAGAACCACAGCCCAGAGAGGTCATCTGGTAGACAGTTATAGCAGTTCTGTGCTGGACTTGAGGGAGGAGATGAGAGCTAATTAGGAGGAGGAAGAAGAGGAGAGAATGAGGGGGAAGAGGGTAGCTAGTGCTGTCCTGAGACGGAGCAGTAATCGGTAAGAGGGACAGAAAATCCTCTGAGACCAGGGCAGAGAAAGGGGCAAGAGTGGAGTGAAAGGCAGGGGCAGTGCTGGGCAGGGGCCAGAGCGTTGTCGGCACCTTTAAGGAGTCTGAGACGATCCTTGGAGAGAATGACAGGCACTGTCCAGCCTACGGCAGGGACAGCGTTAGCTGAAGGGAAGAGGAGGTGAAAGGTGGGGTGCGGGTCGGCAGCAGGTAGCCAGAACCCAAGTGAGGGATGCTGGAGGCTTGAGCTGAAATGGGTGTTGGGTTCAAACCAGGGGATCAACAGAGAAGTGTTTTATTCTAGGACTCTGAAAGGAGGCCAGGAGAGTGGGGTGTGGAAGAGCAGGTGGACAGAAGGACCCAGTGTCAACAACTGGAGCTAACAGTGTGTGGACATTTGTAACATGGGGCAGAGCTGGCTGCCATGGGGGAGGAGTTGCACTCTCCCAGGACGCGCCATGAAAGGAGGAAGAGACGCTCAGAGGGTATTGCAGATGGGTAGGAGTGAGGGAGAGAGAGAGGGAGAGGGAGAGAGCGAGAAAGAGAGAGGGAGAGAGAGGGAGGGAGAGAGGGAAGGAGAGAGGAAGACAAAGAGAGGGAAAGAGGGAAATAGGGGTGAGGGAGGGAGAGAGAATGAGAGGAAGAGAGAGAGGAAGACAGAGGGAAAGAGAGGGGAAGAGAGGGGGAGAGAGGGAGAGAAGCAAAAGAGGAAGAGAGGGGAAGAGAGAGGGAGGAGAGAGGAAGAGAGAGGGAGAGAAAGAGGGAGGAGAGAGAGGAGAAGGAGACAGGGAAAGAGAGAGGGAGAAGGGGAGGAGATAGAGAGGTGATTTGCATCACTTGTGAAAGGAAGGAAGCAGAGGGGCAAAGGAGCAGGAGGCTGGTGTCCCAGCAGCTGTGCAGCTTATGCGGAAAGTGATTATTCATGACTCTTTTAAAGGCATGGGAGAAAAGCAGCTCAAACCAACTCAAAGCAAAAAAAAAAAAAAACATTTATATGCTGACCTAAAGGAAAAGTGCACGGAAATGGCTTCAGGTAAAGCTGGATCTAGTTGCTCAAACAATGGCACCAAGACCTTTTCTCTCTTTTACCCATGATGCTACTTTTAGAATAATGCTGGCACTTGGTATATCCATTGCTGCTACATGGGTAACTGGGTGAGTGTCCTCAAATTTGAAGAGTCCTTCTTGATTTAAAATAAATGAAGTATGGTAGCCATTTTGGGACACGCTCAGCTGTGAGAATAAAGACTTGAAGGAACTCTCTCTCATGGAACAATCACATTGGCTGGGTGGGGCTGGGCGGGTGGATTCCCTGCAATTAAAGAATCATAAGCGCAAGTTGTTCCTGAGGTTGGTATGCTCAGACTAGGGCTTTCTGTTCACTCACTGATAGGACTTTTTAATCTGATGTTTTATTAAAAGCAGCAAGGAAAGCGCCATAGAACTGGGAATTGAGCCGTTCCAGGAAGGTGAAAGGGAACCTAAGACATTCTTTCCTTTTTTTCAGTAGTGTGAGATTGATAGAGGCTTTTGATCATAATTCAGGTGAGAGCTGGCCTTGACAGTGATTCGAGAGAGTCTAATTTAGAGCCTCTATTCTCCCACAAGTTATTTTTATGTTCTTTTCTGAATTCTTTCATCTTTCAGCAGGTTTTTTTTAAAAAAAATTTAATTTTATGTTCCTTTCATTTTATCTTGATTAAGCTTTGAAAGGCCTTTCTGAGGGTCTTATTCTGGCTGATAATTAATTTCAAGGTATTCTTTTCTGCTTCGTAATAGCTTTTGTTAGTGTATAATTAAAAACAAAATTAAAATATTTCTGCCCCCTCACTTTGCTGAAGCCTGTAATCCTGCTCCCAGCGACGACCAGAACGTCACAATCAGATGCGAAGACTCAGCTTTTCACTGTCTGGCAACTAAATTAAAACCCCAGCTACAGAAACAAAGTAAATATCACATCAGTTCACAGGATAATGAAACTTGATTGTGCATGAATTCCCGCCACCTTCTCCTCAGTCGTTCCGGGGTTCCAGGGAAATAACTGGACGTCGCCCAGTGCAGCACTGGGTCTCCGGGACTGGCTCAGGCCAATGCAGCTGTGCCCACACCTGGGCTATGAAAGGGAAGACCAGGGAAGGCTCTTCCCAACCTTCGCCCCCACTTCCTCAAGGCTTATGCTGGACGGACCCTAGCAGTGTTCCAAGATTCCCAGAGTCACCTTCTTTCCTTACACACCCAGCCAGAGGTTGCCGGGAATTCTGCAGCTGGAATTACAGCCCAGGGAAGACAGAGAGAGAACCTGAGTGGGTCTGGCCAGTTGGATGCTGTCTGTCGCTGACTCTGGAGCTCTGGCATTGATGAGGCAGAACCTTGGGGATGGAGAAGAATGTAAGGCTCTTGGAAAATGCGTTTCCCAGGTGCAAGGGCCAGCAGGCACCGACAAGAAGCTGAAGCTGCTCGGGCTGAGGGACACCCAGGAACAGAGGTCTGCCAGCCAGCGGAGGGGCCCAGAGGGGATCTCGCCCCGCTCCTTTCCTTCTGGCTAATTTCACTCAACATGATCCTCTCCATGTTTATACGTTTATAGGCAAATTTCATAACTTCATTTTTCCTAACAGCTGTATAGTATTCCATTGTGCAGATGTACCAAAGTTTCTTTATCCAGTCATCAGTTCTTGGGCACTCTGGTTGTGTCCAGATTCTGGCTACTGTGAATAGTGCTGCTACCGAATCGAATCATCTTTTTAAAATGGACAGTAGGCTTAAAGATATCACAGCAGGTCAGTCACTTGCCTTGTGTGCCACTGGCTCTAGGTCAGTTGCTGCACCTGTCTAGTTGTCCAAGCACTGCCAGGGGTCACTCTTGGGCGTACAGCCAGGAAAAACTCCTGAACACTACTAGGGATGGATCATAATCTGTGGGGCACTGCAGGGAATGATTGGGAGTCTAGGGTGAACCCCAAGACTTGGCCCAAATGGATGAGGTCGGCTGCCCCTCCCTGGGCAGGGGCCTCCTTGATTTCCAGGCAGCCAAGCCCCTCCTCTCTCTCTCTCTCTCTCTCTCTCTCTCTCTCTCTCTCTCTCATCTCTCAGTCAGCAGGCCAGCAGGCTGCAGCATTCGGTCATTGTGCCTTGCATGTCAGAGACCACTGAGTGAGCTAATTGCCAGCCAGGGAGAATAAAAAGCCAATGTTTCCCATATTCTAGCTCAAAACACCATGTTTAACTATTTGTGGGCTTGTGTGGGAAAATCCCCCCTGCCCCACTCCAGATGTGTTTTTTCCTTGTCCCTTTCCTTCTGTTAAGGTAGATAAACAAACCTAAGCCTGTCTGGGATAACCTGAGTCCTCTCCTGCAGAGGCTCCCAGAGTGCTTGCCTTTCTTGAGAGCTTGTTTGGAGATTCTAGCAGGGGAGCGCAACTACTCCTACACCCTTGACCCAAGAACGGTGGGTCTCTATTTGGGGAAGTCCGTCCTCTTTGACCGATAAAGTGAGCAGCTTCGGGAGGGACGTGCTGGAGCAGTGAGGGAAGAAGGGGCCACCGCCTACCCAGTCAGATGAGAGTGCTTGCCTTTCTTAAGGCTCTTCAGACTCACTCTCCCTCAAGAGACTTCCCCTTCCCGCCACGGTGCACAAGGAACCAAATGGGTGGACAGTCATGGGCAGGTCTCTAGCGGTCCTGTAGATCCAATGTGTTGGAGTGACAAGAATCTTCCTCCTATCCCATTCCACAAATGGACATTGGATCTTGTCTCATCATCTTGAATACGGCCATTTATTGGCAGACCAGGGATAGAGCTCTAAGGTGTGCACACATGCTTTATATGCATGAGACCCCAAGTTCTGTCCCTGGTATTACACGGCCCCTGAGTACCATCGTGTGTGGGCTTGGTCCCTGTGGCACTACAGTGACCTAGCACTAACCCTTAGACCCTTACTGTCAGGTTGAGTATCATGGTGCTTAGAAGCAATGCTGGTTCCCCATTTAGAAAACGCTCTCCTTGGTGGGAGGCTTCACTCACATTCATGCACAGACAGCAGCTCAGGATTGTTGTTGCTCTTGGTGTGATTCTTCCTTCCTACTGTGATTCTTCTCTTTGGCAAGAATAATACCATTGTCTGGCTTGTCACAACAAGCCAGATGACCCCACTCCCCATGAGGACCTCCATTTTCCACATCTGGACTTCCCCCTCGTCAAAACTTCACCCAGCAGACCAGCCTATCACAGCCAGGCTAGTGCGGCCGCAAGCAGTCGCGCGGTTCATCAGTAAATGCTGGATTAGAGATGACTACAAGAGTATGCTACCCGCACAGCAGAGCCTGGCAAGCTACCCGTGTCATATTTGATATGCCAAATACCAGTAATAATTATAACCTCATTCCCATGACCTGATGGAATGGTTTGAGGCTCTTTATGTTCCTGGAGCAAGCAGGTGCCCTTGGGCTCTACTTGCATGAGACAGGACATATGGAGATGTTACTGGTGCCCGCTCAAGCCAATCGATGATGAACGGAAGACAGTGATACTGTGATTCTTAGCATCACTTCCTGAATATTTGTCAAATGAAAACAAAAAGGAGTGAGAATCCAGGAGTGGATTCAAACAACGACTTCCTCATTCCATTCTGAGACTCCTTGTTCTGAACCAAGTCCCCAAGTGACTCAGGAGTCAACATGGCAGCCCAGCTATGGATTGTTCTCTCCCCACCTGGAGCAGATTCTCTTTTTTGCAAACCTCCTCCAGCTCTCTAGCTCCATTGCTCCCTGTGTATGTATTTGTTCATCAAACATATTGAGCCAACATCAACCATTATACTGGGGCCTGAGTGTATGCAAATAAGTCACCTTATCTGTCCTCAAGGAGTTCTGAATAGCAAAGGAAATTGACATTCAACAGATTTCACAATGGTATTATTCTTGCCAAAGAGAAGTCTGAATAAAAGGTGAGGCTTTGGACCTGAGTGGTAGAAAGTGATTGTTTCTGGAACAAATGCTTCATATTGTCTTTGCTGACAGGCTCAAAACACACACCAACAGAGAGAGAGAGAGAGAGAGAGAGAGAGAGAGAGAAGAGAGAGAGACAGAGAGAGAGACAGAGAGAGAGACAGAGAGAGAGACAGAGAGAGACAGAGAGAGAGAGAGAGAGAGAAGATGCTATGCTACCTTGAGTTTCTTGTTTTTTTTGGAGTGTTTTCAGCACTATAACCTTTTAAGCACTATAGCCGTCTTTCGAACTGAGACAAACTTAGGGCCTGGCAGGCCAAGTATTACCGGCAACGTTTAATCAACAAATGAAGAGACACACGGGAACTGTTTAATCAACAAATGAAGAGACACACGGAACTGTGTTCTGTTACTAATTAGTGTTGCTGGTTACTTTCTATTAATCTGGATATATTTCAACATTTTATAACTGGCCTGGGGTGGGGCAGGTTCTGAAGAGGTTCACAATAGGTGGGCATGCATTTGGCACTTGCTTTGCATGCAGCCAACCCTGCTTTGATCCCTGGCACCCTTTTTCCTGAGCCCTGCTGGGGTAATGCCTGAGCACAGAGCCAGGAGTAAACCCTGGGCACCGCCAGGTGTAATTTCCAAGCCCCCAAAACAAGCAAACATAAGCCTCTTATAATTGGTATGACCTTATGACCGTCTGCCTAACATCTAACCCACTTTATGTTACTACCCTTAATATATAAATGATTAAATTTTTAATACCTTTCTTTTAGTAAAAACTATAACAGTAACACAGTTACAAACACAAAGAACATTAAAAACATGGATATAGGAGCCTCTGCTGCTCACCTGAGCGACGGGGCAGCCATCTTCTGTATCATTTTTCAAACATGGCATAAAACCTGTGAACTCTTTAACATAAGGAGGAGTGGAAAGCCTCACAGATCAGCTACTTGCATTTTCTCCTTAATTTTATTTTTGAGATTTCTGTTACCCAATGTTGGGGATCCTCCACCCCCTACCATATCTGGGTTCTTCTGAGACTGGAAGAATGAACAACTTATTTATTTCTTTGTCTTTGAAATGAAGTTTGTTTTTCCTTTACAGTTTTTGACAGTTTAAATTTATATATACAAAAATTATTAATAAAGTATCTACTGTTCCTAAAATAATAAATTTATGATTTTGTTTGTGGGTGAATAATATATTTATGTAAGTTCAAAGTCATACTTTCCCTCTATAAACAGTCATGTTAAAACTTAAAAAAATTTTTTTTTCTGAAGTTTTATTAGTAGGGATGCTGAACTTTTTAATTGTTTTTGCGGTAAAAATGAATCTTCTGTCATGTGGATTTCAAATTTCCTTACTGTTAGTACTCTTGCTTCTGATTAAAAGCAAAAAATTACTTTTTGGCTGGAGCGATAACACAGCAGTGAGGGCATTTGCCTTGCACATGGCTGACCCTGGTTTGATCCCGGCATCCCATATGGCCCCCCAAGCACCTCCAGGGGTAATTCCTGAGTACAGAATCAGGAGTAACCCCTGAGCACTACTGGGCGTGACCCAAAAAGCCAAAAAGAAAACAAAAAATAAAACCAACCTCCCCAAACAAAAATAAATTTAAAAAATTTTAACTTTATTTAAAAATAATTAAAAAATTAATAAGTGATTTAAAAAGTTGTTCATAGTTCAGTAGCTTCCAGTATTCAATATTCCAACACCAATTCCACCATCATATGCCTTTACCCCACCAAAGACCCTCATTCCCACCCCCACACCCGCCTCCCTTAGCAGCAGACACTACTTGTATTGCTTATCACAACATATATCTGGAATGTTTTTGCTAAAACCATGACCTTTTTACAGAGCTGGTATGTGTGAATTGGGCCATCTGTTATTGAAAAACAAAATATTTTGAAGGGTCAAATTTATATCCTATTTCTTGAGAAATATTTCTATTTCAAAACCAAAATTTTGCTGAAAGAGCTAAGGTTATTTTTTAACTCCCTTGTTTTCTTCTAGTGCTTTGAAGATGTTATTTCTTACTCATATCACTGACCCATTTGAGATAATTTTGATTAAATAAATGATATAAATGCAATTTTGTTTTATTTTATATTTTGAAAACGTCCCAGGTGCCACATCCATTCATAGAAGAATCCATGTTCTCTCTACTGATTTAAAATGCAAACTTTATCGTAAATTAAATCTCCATCTGTATTTGTGTCTGTTTTTTCATTCAATTTTGCTCCATTAATCTTTCTCTCCATTCCTGTGTCAGGCATTGTGCTAAGTAATTTACATTCATTATCTCATTAAATTACTCTAACGTTATAATGTTGTATCTTTCAAGGCTAATCTCACTACCATTTATTCTGCCTTTTCAGTTTTTTTCTAGTAATTTTTGTATCATTATTTTCCCTGAGACCTTAATTAACTTGTTTTCTTCCCTTAAAACTCTCAACTTGTCAATGAAACATACTTCTTGGGATTTTAATAGGGATCACCTTATATTCATACTTCCTAATAAACAGGACTTAGAAAAGAGTGACAGGTACCTTTCTACTTATCAATACTTACCATTGTCTGAAATCTGTCCTTATAGTTTTTAAGATCCTACATATTACTTATGGAATTTATTTTCTGGAATTCCAAAATCTTTTATCATGCTTTAAACACTATATTCTTCCTTTACACTTTCTATTTTTATTTAAATCTATACAAAATGTAGATATAAGCTATATCTATATTATTAATGTATCTGCTATTCCTAAAATAATATAGAGTTTAGTCAAAAATGTTTATAATTTTTAGAGTACCACAGGCTTTATGGCCACCAACTACCAGACTGGGTGAGTTGTATGAATAGCTTCTAAACCTCACTTAAGTATAGTGATCATTCTTTAGTAGCTGCTTTTTGAGGCCCAGGTGATATATCGTTCAGCCTTAAGGCACTTGCCTTACACGCAGCTGACACCACTTATATCCTTGATCCCTGTAGCACCACAAGGAGCGACCCCTGAGCAGAGTCAGGAGAAAATCCTGAACATCACTGACTGTGACCCTTAAGATTTGCACTTCCCAAAAAGCTTTTTAAAAAAGATTTGGTTTTATTTGTTATCTATCTATCTATCTATCTATCTATCTATCTATCTATCTATCTATCTATCTATCTATCTATCTATCTATCTATCTATCTATCTATCTATCTATCTATCTATCTATCTATCTATCTATCTATCTATCTATCTATCTATCTATCTATCTATCTATCTATCTATCTATCTATCTATCTATCTATCTATCTATCTATCTATCTAGCAGCACTTAGCAGTACTCAGGGCTTACTCCTGGCTCTGTGCTCAGGGATCACTACTGGCAGGGCTTTGGGACCATTTGGGGTACTGGGGATTTAATCCGATTGGCCACATGCAAGACAAATGCCTTCCTGCTGGACTATCGCTCCAGTCCTAGCATTTAATTAAAAATTGCTCTTATTATTATGTTGGATTCATTATCTTCTGCTATGTCAAAAGTTGGAATCAATGGTCAGGACTTCATCACTGTCTTCCCGTTCATCATTGATTTGCTCGAGCAGGCCCCAGTAACATCTCCATATGTCCTGTCTCATGCTAGTAGAGCCCAAGTCATCTTCTTGCTCCAGGAACATAAAGAGCCTCAATCCATTCTGGAATGAAGTCTATAATTGTTACTGGTATTTGGCATATATATCAAATACAACACGGGTAGCTTGCCAGGCTCTGCCGTGCAGGTAGCATACTCTTGTAGGCATCTCTAAGTCCAGCATTTATTGATGAACCGCGGCCGCTGATAGGCTGGTCTGCTGGGTGGAGGTCTGACGAGAGAGAAGTCCGGATGTGGAAAATGGAGGCCCTCATGGAGTGGGGGGGTCGTCTGGCTTGTTGTGAGGCTCTGCTGGGGACTTCATAGAATGATTATTTTGTGCATGAGTATGTGTGTATGTGTGTGGTGAGTGTGTGTGCATGTGTGTGGTGAGTGAGTGTGTATATATGTGTGGTGAGTGTGCATGTGCATGTGTGTGTATGGTGAATGTGTGTGTATAGTGAGTGTATGTGCATGTGTGTGGTGAATGTGTGTGCATGTGTGTATGTGTGTGGTGAGTGTGTGCTTGTGTGTATGTGTGTGGTGAGTGAGTGTGCGTGTGTGCATGTGTGTGCATGTGTGTGATGAGTGTGTGCTGGTGTGTTTGGTGAGTGTGTGTGCATGTGTGTGTATATGTGTGGTGAGTGTGTGTATGTGTGTATGTGTCTCCGCTCTTTGCTCTAGAACAGGTAAAGTGGCTTGGAGGTGTTTGTTGACTGAAGGTTGGCTGAATTCATTTGTGGCAGCCTCCAGCTGTGAGTAGCTCCCTTTGGTGGAGATGAAGGAAGTACCCTCAGGTTGTATGCCTCGGATCCTGGGACTGAGATAAGATTTATTCAGGAAGTGATTTATTCAGGATGTCCTGGGTAAATGGAAGAGCAGGGAAGGATCTAGGCCAAGGCTGTTCTCAGCTGGCTCCAAGCCTTCGTCTGGTCCTGGGCAGCGATGGGTCATGGAAGCATCTCGAGATTAGGCCACTGGCCTTTCAGATCCCAGGTAGCCACACTGGCAATGTCAGGAGCAGGGAGAAACCCCCAACCCTCTGTGTTCTCCCGGGTGGGGTGAGCC
Organism: Cryptotis parvus; assembly: GCA_021461705.1. Classification (NCBI taxonomy): domain Eukaryota; kingdom Metazoa; phylum Chordata; class Mammalia; order Eulipotyphla; family Soricidae; genus Cryptotis; species Cryptotis parvus. Next base: position 291,255 of record JAJIBD010021616.1, read on the forward strand.
ACCCAGACAGCAGCAGGTGAGCAACGGAAACATCGACAGGCTTATCAGCATCATGGGGACGCTCCAATGACCACGAGGATCCCAGTTATGCACGTGAGGAAACGTCTCAGTGGGGGTGTGAGGTTCACGGAGACAGGAAACGGAGTTCCACTCTAGTAAAGTTGAGGTGCTCAGGCAGAGGGCAGTTTTACAGCTTACTTTGAGGGTTACCCTTCGAACCATTCCCCGTGGCTAGGAATTAGTCTGAATAGGTGGTGATAAGAGACTGCTAGATCTCTTTAATTAGGGGCGGGTGAACAGGCTGCTCTGGGGAGGTCAGCTTCCAGCACAGGGAAGTGCTCCAGCTGGCTAAGCAGCCGCTGTCTTCCCCAGGCAATGGGGCTATAGAAACCCTGAAGGTGTCTGAGGGTGAGCGAGCGCGTGTGTGTGTGTGTGTGTGTGTGTGTGTGTGTGTGTGTGTGTCCTTCTGGCAAAGGGCTTGGCTAGAACAAGACCTGGAGATGGGGGATTGCAGGTTGCAGGTGGGGGTGTTGGGAGGTGGGGGTGGTCCTAGCTGCAAAGGAGCTAAGGTTCAGCAAAAAACCCACCCCCTGCACAAAAGCTTGTGGACTGGGGGACTGTATCACTGTATCACTGTCTTCCCGTTCATCATCGATTTGCTCGAGCGGGCCCCAGTAACATCTCCATATGTCCTGTCTCATGCTAGTAGAGCCCAAGGGCATCTGCTTGCTCCAGGAACATAAAGAGCCTCAATCCATTCCGGAATGAGGTCTATAATTGTTACTGGTATTTGGCATATCAAATACGACACAGGTAGCTTGCCAGGCTCTGCCGTGCAGGTAGCATACTCTTGTAGTCATCTCTAAGTCAGCATTTATTGATGAACCGTGCGGCCGCAAGCAGCCGGGCGAGCTGGGCTGTGATAGGCTGGTCTGCTGGGTGGAGTTCTGATGAGAGAGAAGTCTGGATGTGGAAAACGGAGGCCCTCATGGAGTGGGGGGGTCGTCTGGCTTGTTGCAAGGCTCTGCTGGGGTGGCGGGCCAGGGCTAGAACCTGCCATCCCTCCTGGGTACCTCGTGAGCGGCTGGGCACAGGAGAGGCCAGTCGCAGCTCTGCCCCATGTCTGTGAGTCTCTGACAGACATGGGGGGACACTAGCTAGTTTATTCCTGTTAGAAGCTCAAGAAAAAGGTATCAAAAAAAAACTTTTCCCCCCCTAAATTTATGTTTTTTAAAAAATATTTTTCTTAAAGTACAACACATTTTCTTTATACTACTAACCACCACAAATCATTGAGTTTTATTTCTTTGTGTTTTTATCCGACTTTGTTTAAGCTCCGTGGTTTACACAGTTGTTTGTGATGGTTTGCCACAGGCATTCACTACTCCAGCCCCAATCCCACCGCCGTTATGCCTCCCTCCCCCACGGCTCCATTCCCCCAACCACCCCTCAAGCCTGTCTCCGTAGCAGGCCCACATAATTTATGTTATGTCACTTGTTACCACTAAATGGCTAACAGAATAATCAAAAATTCATTTCTGTAGAAAAAAAGTTGTGAAAATTATTGTATCTCACCATGAGGACATTAAGTCCTGTCTGAGGTCTTACTAAGCTAAATTCAACTTTATTTAAAATGATTAAAAACATAATTTTCTACACAAATGGTTAGTGTTCAGAGGAAAAGGCTAAAATCTCTTTAACTCCCTACTAGGCTTTACCTGCTCACCTCTTTCTTGTCCTTCAAAGAGCATGTTGTAATTGTTGAGAGTGTCTGTGTAAGCCTGTGTGTGCCTGTGCAAACACGTGTGTGTTTATCTATGTAGATATGTTGTGGGTATATGCATGTGAGTATGCGTTATGTGTATGTGCATGTATAGACAGCGCTGTAGCTCTAATCCATACATGCCTAGAAAATTTATATATGCAATATTATTTATATGTCCAACATTGACATATAAATAATCATGACATATGTGTGAATATGTATACTGAGGTGTTAGGGTTCAGAGTTGCAAGTTCTTAGGAATCACAAAGAAACCAGCCAGTAATGCAAAACATAAGCAGAGTTTATTTAAGCCACCTAGCTGGGGTCAAGCTCTTGGGCACGCAGGCCAAAGCAAGACCCCGAGTAAGGGGAAGCTTTAGATTATATAGCCACTATTAGCGTCATAGCCAGCAAACAAATTCAAGAAAAACATAACTCAAGGAGAAACACAACTCAGGTTGCATAGACAAGTTATTTTGATATGTCTCGGGATGTTCTAACTGTTAGTCCACCCTGCCCACACCCGAGCGGTTCCCATAGATTGTGCAGATAGGCTGCTGTTTTCCTTTTGCCCAGATGTCCTTCCCAAGGCCAGGTGGGGGTGATGCCGAGCCCTTGGTAACTTTTCACAGCAACATGGAAGCCCTTTGGCTCATTGAACCTGCTGCTGTTTAGCTCACCTAACAGAGGAACACCTACAAAGCTGCAATTTTGATACTGTTGTGGGGGACCCACACTCTGTGGAGGGCATTTGAACCCCAGGTCTGGCTCATACAATATAAGGCAAACGCACTGTTACTTGAGTCCCATCCCTGACCTCTAGGCACTTCTAAGGAGCATTAGGAAGTTTCTTTAAAGACAAGAGGCAATGCTTGGGGGACCATGCTGGAGATTGAGTGACCCCACCCCCACCCCAGTGACTGCATGTGACCCTCAAAAAACAAAAAAGAGAAAGGGAAGCCCCCACGTTCCCCAGTTGCTGGCGTGTTGTTTGCCTGCAGGTATTGCTGGAGTCTTGACTGAAGATCACATGTGAAGGTGGGAAAATAGGTTCTAGGTGATGGAAGCGAGAACATGAATTAACCTCAGGTTCTGCAGACCCTTGAACGTCCCAGGGAAAGGAAAGAGAGTAGAAATGAGGTTGAATAGCCACAGACTCCTGGTCTCCGGGGGCTCACGTGGTCTTTTTTCACTGTGGAGAAGTTCTGGTCTTTTTGCTTCTTTCTTGGCTGAACTAACCTAGGGAGCATTTTCCCTTTTGCATGTGAATCAGACAACCTGCCTTCTCAGCGGGCTTAGCATCTGCTGGGAAGGGCGGAGAGCGGTGTTTTCTCGGCTCTCTTTTGGGAACGTGATTCACGCAGAGAGTTGCTGCAGGCTTAAACGTGGAAGCGCTCCTGGATGGTGGTTGATTCATGGTGCGCATTAGCTACTTCCGGCTGCTTTGGGATCTCTCCATCCTTTGTCTAGGCCTTTTCCACATGCCGACATGGAAGGAAGGTGCACGGCTCACCTGGACAAATTTTTAAGGTTTTGTAACCTCCAAATGGCTGTAAAGCAGCGGACTGTTGAATTCCCCTTTGTTCACAGTCTCCGACTCAGCAGGCATCCATATCCTAACCAGTGACTTGCCAGCCTTGGGTTTTGTATTGTAAATTAAATGTCATTTTCATCTTTCCTTATGCCCTTTGCATATTCTTACATTAGAGCAGCACCTTTTTGTATAGACACAGGAAGACAGTTAAGGCTATGCATTTGTGATATATGAGTTAATTAACTCAGAAATATTTACTCATCGGCATCTGTCATATTTCATAACTTAAAACCTCAGTTGAAGGGTTTGAGGCTCTTCATATTCCTGAATCAACCAGATGCCTTTGGGCTACATTGGCGCGTGATAGGTCCAATGGAAATGTTATTGGCGCCCGCTCGAGCAAATCGATGAACAAAGGGATTCAAGTGATCAAGTGAAGTGATCAAAACCTCAGTTGCCCTTAGACTTATTCTAATTCCTTATACCCCCTCACCCCAAGAAGGGTCCTGTCATGGGACTCAGATGGAGCCAGGGAAAGCCATGAATAAGCTACGCCGACCTTAACATGGGACAGACTAAGTGTCATAAGCAGTATGATAAGTTAAGAGCAAGGTCATGGAATTAACTCTACCCTGACCCAAAGATAAGCAATTGACTTGGACTTCGTTGAGTTTAGGATAAAACTAACCTGGCCTACGGACTGTAGTCTGGAATATGTAATGAGATGTCCCCAGGAAAAGCCACCCTTTAAGTCTAAACCGGGGTGTAGGTAAATGTCTGGTCTCTAATTATACAAAATGATTAGCAATATTATTAAGATGATGGTTTACCAGTCAAGGAAAGGAGAAAGCAACACTATGCTGGGATTCTGGCTCTGGGCAGGCCTATATCCCCAGGGCAGGATTCCATCTCTGGGAGGAAGTTCCCTGGTGGGTTACCCTGGGAAGGAGGGCCTTTTTACACCTTGCCATTGTTTCAGGATCAAAGGCCATCACCCTTGTAACTTCCAACCCCAGCCTTTTGGGAGAATATAACTAGCAGACTTGATGAATTAAATGGCCCCTGACTACCAAGGAACCCGTGGTCTGGTTCCTTTGTCCATCAGCCAGGGGGAATGAGTATCAGCCCCAAATGAGCCAGGGGTCCCTGTTGAACCTCAATATCTGCTGGGGATCCCACTGAGTCCTAACAACTGCCTCTGGTCTTCCAAGACCCAGGAGTGCTCTCGCTGGCCACTGCATCTTTTTTTTTCAGTCTCCATTTACTGGTCAGTGCCTTGAGCTGTAGCTACCTCTGGAAAGGCGAAACTACTCACCGGATGCTGTAGAACACACAATGGCAGGGCAAACGGTTCCTAGGTTCAGTGGAGCAAAGGGAAGTAAAGGGAAGCAAGGGAAGCAGTGAAGCAGCTTTGGCAGTTATTTCCTCTTTGTTCACTAATTCACCCCCCTCCCCAGTGGGGTCGGGGACTTGGGGTCAACTTTCTTTGCAAACTGTCCTTTTCATGGGGCCCTTTGAATCAAGGAAGCAGAAGAAAATCTTTCTGGGGACAAATGCTCCAGGTGTCCAATTCCAGCTTCTGCTAATAATTGATTCAATCTCAGATCCTGGGGGGTGGGGGGATGACACAAGAAGGCCTTTGAAATGTGTGTTATTTCAACATTTGCTCGGTGCCCCCTCTTTGGGGAGATTGCTAAGGATAGGAAGGATGCTTCTGCTGGTTTCCAGGTAGAGGAAGCCTCAGGGAAGTGGTAAATCAGAGAAAAACCTCTCTGGCTTCGGGGCCTGTGAGATCTCTATGCCTTCTGTGCCCTTCCTGGTTGAAATGAAAAGCCTCGAAGTGCCTTAGGTAGCTCTTGGCAGTGGTGTTCCCTGGAAAGCTCCCCACCCCACCCCAAATAGTGAAGGTGCTTGCCACTATTAAGACTCACAAAGCTTTGCTTGGAGCTGGTGGTCTGGACTTGAATTACAATTGTGTCTCCGTGGCGTGTCTGTCTTCTAAACCTCCTAGTGGATCTTTTGATGTGTCTGCGTTTTCCCAGCCTGGAGATTCTGCTGGCAACTGCTTGGTTGGAGGGGAGAAGGCACAGCACCGGGCCTCCGCAGAGCTGGCAGGGAGCAGCGTAATGTGCGCCAGCGCCCACAGAGCCCAAAGGCACTTGAAAGAGACACTGATGGTCTCTAGATGAAGCTGGCAAGAACACAAAGGACCAAGAGCCTCAGGCTCGGCCTGTGCTGTTGGTCCCATGAACACATCGTGTCATCTGCTTTCAGTCTTAGGATGATGACGTCCTTCCAGTGGTGGTTGATTTGAAAAGTCAGGGGAAGGGGGTCACGAGGAAGGAAAGGGAAGACAAGTGTGCACGTGTGGATCATTGTTTCTGCATTTGTCCGCGTCCAGCGGTCCCCTGCACCTCTGCCCCACCACCCGGGGTTTCTGTTGAAACTCCCAGGTCTCTGGGGCCAGAGGATAGCACAGCAGGTAGGGCCTTTGCCTTACAGCGCCTGACCCGGGTTCGATTCTCCGGCATCCCATATGGTCCCCAGAGTGGCATCAGGAGTAAATCCTGAGTGTAGAGTCAGGAATAACCCCTGAGCATTGCTGGGTGTGACCCAAAAAAAAAAAAAAAAAAAAAAAAGAAAAAGAAACTCCCAGGTCTTCTCCAATAGTGTTGGAAGTGGGATATTTGGGGAGAGGCTTGAGAGGGTGTGAGTGACGGGTTCTTCTTTCCCAGAAGAGAGCACTCACTCCTTCCATCTCATGAGGGTGCTGGAGAAGGTGCCAGCTACCACTCAGGAGGAATCTTCTACCCTGACCAGGGCCTCTGCAGTCAGTACTGTAAGATGCCAGCACTCGCGCACAGTGGGTGCTCCAAGCTCAGGCTCTTCCAGGTCACATGACAGTCAATCAGCCGTGACTGTGCTGTTTCACTGGTTCCTCCTCCTCCTTTTCTTTTCTTAATCAAATCACTGTGAACGACAAGATTACAAAGGTATGACTGAGTTTCAGGTGTAGAATGTTTCAGTACCAATGCCTTCACCAGGGTTCACGAGCCTACACCAGCGTCCCCAGTTGCTCTCCAGCCCTCTGCCTGCCTCTGGCAAGCATTTCCCTCTCTCCCATTGCCCTAGTGTTTCCTCCCCTGACTAATTGCAACTCACAAAGGCTTCGCTTGGAGCTGGTGGTTTTTAAATAATACTTGTGCCCCACCCCAACTCCTGTGGAGCTAATGCCCTCTACTCCCTGCCCAGCGGTGAGCTTCCCACTGAAGACCAGATCTGCTTTTTGGGCATTTGAGCTCCTCTTCTTTGCAAGAATTGAGTCCGTTTTTCCTGCAGTGAGTCTCCAGCCCCCATCATAAGTCTGGATCCGCTGGTGAAGAATCTCTGAACTGGTGAAATTCCACCACGCAGGACCCCAGCCTTGTCACTTCCACTCGGTTTGATAATTGCTTCAAGATGTGGTTTATTTAATCTTGTTTTCAGAAAGGCAAAAAAAAAAAACTTTCAGTCCTTCTATCTCTCTGCCTGGTATAGAACTGGAGCATCCAGTACTCCTGTAGTAATCAGGCGTAATTACCGGAGTAACCAGGAGCTGCAGTAAAAGCAGCTAGTGCTTATCAGTTCTTACCCTCTACTGGCATTGGGCAGGGGCTTGGTGTGAGGATATAAGAACCACCAGAGGGTAGACTGATTCCTGGCCAGCACGTGGGGAAAGCGGAGGCACACAGATGTCGGGAAGCCGCCGGGGTCCCCGACAGTGTCAGGACAGAGGTTCTCTTCTACCTCCGAGGACGCCGGGAGAACAGATGAAAACTCACGGAGTCTGGTGCAGTTCCAAAAATGCCTTTTAATAGTACAAAACCTCTTCCACAGCACTCCAATATAATGAATAAACTTTAGCTCTGGTCCGAACTTAGACCATACAAGAGAGCCTAAGTCTCCCACCAAAGAGAGAGGATCTCACCCGAGCTGAGTCCTTCCCAGAAGGAGCAAAAGGCCCAAGAGCAAAAGCCAAAAACCAAAAGCAAAAGGCCCAAAAGGTAAAAGGTGAAGGGGCCTCAAGTCAGCCCCTTATATACACCAAAGTAATCCAATCAGGAGGCTCATGTCAAAAAAGAACTCTAAACAGAGTGTAGTGCCACACCCTATTGCAGGTATAAACAAAGGTTGTGCCAAGGTCTAATCCTTTCTACCAAGATTATCTCTTATGTAAAACACTGGAGAGAGAGAGAGAGAGGGGGGGCTTATATAAAGTAATTCATCTTAACTTCATGAGCTTCATGTAATGTAGATGGTACCCACAAGGTCCTTCTTATTATTATCTGCACCAGGGTGATTCTGAGTATCTTGTTCTCGTGTACTGAAAGGGTCACACTTGCCTGCTGAGAGCAAACTAGTATGATCCTTCCTATAGTCTTCCTATAGTCTCAGCGTAGCCAGGGTGGTAGTCTCCTGGTAAATTCTAACTGTCCCACGCTGGGTGCAGTGGGTATAAAGAGGAGCTGTACCCAATCTAGAAAACATAGAAGTCTTAGTAGATATATAAGTCAGAAGTTATTCAATCAAGGTGACTTCTGTAACTGTCACACCCTCTAGCAGTGTTTACATAGAGATCTCATTAGAATGAACCATGGCTTAAATAAAATTAAGCTGGGAGTGGGCAAAACAACAAAACTCCCAGAATAGCTAAACCTGTCCTCCAACACACAGAGACCAAATGATGGGATCCAAAACACACAACTCAGCAAATAGGAAGCCCAGAGCCCTATTGAATCACACTGAATCAATACTGCAAAACTGAACCCAGGCAGTCTGCTTAGAAGGAGCAGAGTATTGGGTCAGTCCCAGGCCCAGCCACGGTCCACTATCCACTATTCTTACAGTTGGGGTGGGCTGAACCATTGAAATGATCACTTTAAACATAATTCAACTTGACATAATTTCAGTCCTAGAGAATTGCTGCCAAAATAGCCCAAAGGAGGGTGGCACATACTTCACCCCACCCCCAAAAAGCTTATACCTGGCCTAAGTTAGATGATGACACATCACACAATTCAAGTGATATTCTGTAACTTGTGGATGTTATTCACCTTGGGAATGAGGTCTAAAATTGTTACTGGTATTTGGCATATCAAATGCGACACGGGTAGCTTGCCAGGCTCTGCTGTGCGGGTAGCATACTGTTATAGTCATCTCTAAGACCAGCATTTATTGATGAACCGCACTGCCGCTTGCGGTTTGCACGAGCCGGGCTGTAATAGGCTGGTCTGCTGGGTTGAGTTCTAACAAAGAGAGAACTCCAAATGTGGAAAATGGAGGCCCTCATGGAGTGGGGGGGTCGTCTGGCTTGTTGCAAGGCTCTGCTGGAGTGACGGGCCAGGGCTAGAACTCCTCCATCCCTCCCAGGCGCCTTGTAGCGACTGGGCACAGGGAGCCAAGTCCTCATAACCAAGCCACATGCGAGAACCCTTCTCCCCTTGGGTCCCCCCACCCCGACCTTGAGGTCTGCTCAAGGACGCCAATGGTTTGAGGCTCTTTATGTTCCTATAGCAAGCAGATGCCCTTGGGCTCTACTAGCATGAGACAGGACATATGGAGATGTTACTGGTGCTCGCTCGAGCCAATCGATGATGAACGGGAATACAGTGATACAGTGATTATTCACCTTTCCTGGACAGGTGACGCAAGCCTGATTCCTAACCAGGAATCTAGTTTGAGCTCACACATCACTCATCTTCTTTGTCCCCTTCTCATCTTGAACACGTTCTCACCTTTTTCATGACTTTCCCAGATACAAATGGTCACACATTCAATCATCTGGGTTAAGTTTCTTACAGTTCTGAGGGCTGGTGGGATTGGATCATTGGACACGGAGTTCTCACAAAGCTTCGTGCTCTCTCCTCTGACTTCCTGCCCCATTAGACTCAGAGCTCTCTCAGTGCCCAAGTGCTCTCTCCTCTGACTTCCTGCCCTGTGAGACTCAGAGCTCTCTCAGTGCCCCAGTGCTCTCTCCTCTGACTTCCCGCCCCATGAGACTCAGAGATCTCTCAGTACCCCAGTGCTCTCTCCTCTACTCTGCCAGCTTTGGTTGACATCCCAGAGCTTCAGTTTTGGCCACTTGTCTCTGTGTCCTGTGTCTTCCCTCATTGTCCCTTGTACTATTTAATTAGGAATCCCTTCACTGGGCTCATTTTCATCTTGATATTCTTATTTAATGATACCCAGGGAAACTCTTGAATCCACATAAAGCTCTATTTCAAGATTCCAGGGTCCATTTCTATGGGAACCACAATTCAACCCTCTATATGATGATGACTTTGATGTGGAAATGTACTGACTTGCTTCTTGTCGAGTTTCTCTCAACTTGGGTCGTTGTGACATTTTTCCACGATGAGATTCAGGTTACAGATTTGGGGAACGATCCACACCTGCTAGGGAGCTTGTGTCTCCAGTGCTTTGAAGCAGAAGGCAATGATGTCAATTTGTTCCTTTGACTGGCAACTTGAGCTTAGTGAAGGCGGCTTGCAGTGGTTTCTCCATCGCAGTTGCTAGTTTTCCTTTGCAATCAGTAATCACGTGATGAGATGCTGTGAAGCTTTGTGTATCTCCTGCTCCTCATTATTATTTTGTTCACTAATTACTAATTATTACTAATGTTCACTAATTACTATTATTTCTCCATTGCACTAAAAACTCACATTCTGCTCTTTCCTTTCCAAAATCCTCTCTTCAACATACCTCGTTCAGTGGTATTTACTGTATTCTCAAGGTTGCACAATCACCACCACTATCAAATTCCAGATCATTTTCATCACGCCCAAAAAGACTTGTGCCCACAACCCTTGGCAGATGCCACTAATTTGCTTTCATTTTCCTGAGTTTGCCTCTTTTCTTATGGACTTTAGCACCCATGGATAATTCTTTCCTGTAACATATTTTTACTGTGGTATTTTCTGGATGGTGATATTTCTGATCCATATATGCTTTTGAAGACTGGAAGTTATGGTGACTCATTGAAAGGGATTAAATCATATCTGCTATGATGATATGACTTGTGCGCTCGGGACAGTACTGGTGTCCCACTGACATTTATCATGTGTCTCAGACAAAAGCATCTTGTCTAGAAGATAAATGATAAGGTTCCTCTGGTTGTCTATCAGCCAGGTTGTTTCTGGTAATCTAGAGCAGGATCAATCTGCTCCTGTGACCACACGTGGCTCTCACTCATAGAAACATTTGTAGAAGATCTATTCCTAGCCCCTCTCCCTCTCAGATTGAGTAACAATTGTTACTTCACTTGGTATACTCTCTTACATAATCAGGGTTTTTCTCTTTTTATGTTCCCATGTGATGCTTAAAATTTGTGCAGTGGCTCTCATGTCTTGAATTTTGACAAACTGTGTCTTTCTCTCCCGTTGATCCGGGTGACTCATCAGGATCCTTCTGTGTCATAGATTTCCTTACAGCTGTATGGACAAGTTATTGATTGTAGTAAGGTTTACTGAGCAGAATGAATGAAATTTGAGACTTATTTTGATGGTCATGGCCCAATACTTTGACCATGTTGAAATCTACAGATGTGGAGGAAGACACTCATTGATAGCTTAATCTTCATTTAATCTTGTTCCTTGGTTCATAAGGAGAAGGTTAGGGATCAGGAAGACTTGATCTAGACAAGAATCTCAGGGCTCCCGACCTCCATCCAAGAGGAAGTGACTCATGCCGCTGCCTGTTTCCAAGGCAAAACTAATGGAATTTTCTGATAAACAGCAAGAATGAAAGTTACCCCAGCCACGTCAGCTCAAGCTCATCTTTCTTATACATCTTACCATAATCCTAAACCCTAGAAAACATACATATTCTCCTGGAGAAACTCAATTTCAAGATCAATTTGAACAATTTACTCCATGATTTATAATGGAAAGAAAAAGAGGCATGGAAACATCAAGTCAAGTTATCAGATGGTCATCAAATGACTGGATGCCAGGATTTCGGTCTCTGTTCTCATCCTTTGTAAGACCAGAGTGTCAGAAGCTCAGCCAGCAGTGGAAAGGATCCATGTTACACCAGGAAGCCAGGACCTGGTCCCAAGCATGGCCTCCTAGATACCTAAGACATGGCTGGCCTGTGTGAATCACCTTCAGTGTTTCCAACATCCTTCCAGATACTTTCCCCAGAACTAGGTTGATGCATTGCTAGTATATTAACTGGCCTGTTTGGGGTTGTGTTAAGACTACCATGAGTGGTCAAAAATATACTGGTTAGCACTTAATATGACCCGCATGGCAGAGCCTGGAAAGCTACCCGTGTCGTATTTGATATGCCAAATACCAGTAACAATTTTAGACCTCATTCCCATGACCTAATGGAATGGTTTGACACTCTTTATGTTCCTGGAACAAGCAGGTGCCCTTGGGCTCTACTAGCATGAGACAGGACATATGGAGATGTTACTGGTGCCTGCTCGAGCCAATCGATGATGAATGGGAAGACAGTGACCGGAGATACAGTGATGACTTGCAGGAAGCTGGAGGCCAGAAGATAGTACTATGTTATGTAAGACATGAAGCACATGCTAGGCATATGTGCCTTGCCTGGTGGATTCCTGGAATCATGTAGTCCCCTAAACATTGAGGAATGTAGTCCCAGAGGCCCTCAGCAACTGTGGAGTGTTCTGGGAATCCGGGGCCCACGAGGCTAGAGCAGCATCGCATCCTCATAGCTTCCTGTGCCAAGGCATGTGAGAGGCTCCTCCAATAATAAATAAAAGTAGGAACTAGCTTGTGTCAAATGTAGATTAGCCCCATCCTGACCTCTGCACCCAGCAAGGCAGTGTAGCAGACAAGTGCCATCTACCCAATGGCGTTCACTCTCCTGTCTTCTGTGTCTAAATTTCTAATGTTCCCCGGGAGAATAATTTCTCTCTCACGCTTTTGCCATAGGATTCAAATTGAGCTGCGTGTTCTTGTTGCACAGGTCTCCTTCTGACCAGCCCAATAGGAGCCTCACATCCTTCTGGGCATTCTGGCTCAGAATGAGCATATGACCCAAGCAGAGACAATCCCAAGAGTTTTTCTGCAAAGGCTCAGGATTGTTTCTTTCCCCACTTCGAGAATTGCTGAGAAGTCAGGCTGCCTACGTGGTGCTAGCATCCTCCCAGAAGGCTGCTACTTCTCTGGAAGATGGAACCATGTTGAGGGGATGCTGAAATGTAAGAAAAAGAACCTGAGGACTTGCCACTCTCCAGTAATGAAAGCTGGCTTGCTGCTACTAAGAATTATTCGTCCCATTTGAAATCCTGTTTCTTTAACTTACTTGCTGGGGAGTAGACCACTTATGCTAAGCAATTGCATAAAGACTAATTCATTACCAGGACTGTTGAGAGACATAATTAAGAAAAGTCTCAAAGAGTAATTTGAAATGTAAACACATGTAACCAAAACAAAAGCGCTCACTGGGCTGATTATTATCTGCCACTTCTCCCTACCCACCATCTACTGTAGGGATGCCATGAAATCATGGAATGGTAGGAGTCAGCAAGCCAGGGTTTGTAAATAATTAAGAATTGTGGACTATAAATAATTAATTTGCTATTAGACCTTTAGAGTAGTCTATGTTTGGTGCCTATATTCTAGAAGAAACGTGTCTTCCACCAACACCTTTCACCTCTGTGTACTGTAGTCAGCCCACAGAAACTGGATGTCTGCATGTGCGTGCGTATGTGTGTGTTTCTCTTCCATTAAGCTTGACTAAAATGCTAGTCATAACGGACTTTTATCCATTATAGGAGTACATGAGCCTTTAAACATTTGCATATGAATATCAAAAGAGATTTATGGTTCTATCTTTAAGCATAAAACATTGGTCGCATAAATTACGCTAATAATTTTAAGCCCCTTTGACCTCTCTTTGCTGCTTTTCCATACTTCTATGCACTGTAGGGAGTGTGCCGAGACACTTGCCTCTGGGTGTGTTTCTCTAAGTGTCTTATGCCTCCGGGGGAGCTGATTGATGGGCTGAATGGATCCTCAAAGGACAGGAGGAATTTTGCCAAGTTTTGCAGAAAGCGGTACCTTCAACGTCTTCACCCTGAACAAGGATCTCCAGCTGCAATGACCTGGTTAAGACTGATCACAGACCGCAAATATACAACCGTGAAAACAGAAATAATGGAGCTAGAGAGCTGACATGTGATAATATGCTTTTAGAAGTAGTGGTTATTATTGCCACTGAAAAATCACACTGAGCTTGGGTTCAGCCTGGCTGTGTGTGTCCTCACAAGCCACCCTGTTGTACACGGCAAGGTGTCCAAACCCTAAACCTGGCATTTAAGATATCCCTGTCCACAGCATGGACTTCTCTCCCATTTTCATTAATTCAGATCTGTTTCCACTTTCTTTATACATATCTTCACATCCGGATCCCTGGAACTTTCCAGATATTCGAATTCCTTACTCATTGTGACAAATCTCTCTCCCCAGTCCTGGTGCCAACGGTCTAGGTGAGCTCCTTCAAATAATGGTGTCACCCTTCAGCTCTTCAGGACACAGCCTCTACCAGAACTTGGTCCCTACCACATTTATTTGCAGGGATTCCCACTTACCAAATAGGACCAAAAATATGATCAAATGAAACTAAGTCCATTTTCTACAAATCTTTACTCAGCAAGACCTAGAAATACTTACAAAAGAGATCAGGGGCCAGAAGCAAGAGTTCTAGAGTAACTGATCTCTCATTAAATCTCAGGAATATTACAGTATATCTCATGGACTTTTCTCAAACTTAACATACTGGGTGCCTTCTGAACTGCAACTCCACCCAAGAATCTCCAACACCCTTTCTCCAAGAACCAATTTTCCTTAGTCACTGGACACACAGCAACACTCAGCCCTAGTGTTATAGTAAAGATTTAAAATTTTAAAAGAATATTTGATGAGCACCCATCTGACAAGGGGTTAATATCCAGGATATATCAGGCACTGGTAGCCCTTCACAAGAAAAAAAACAGCCAACCCCATCAAAAAATGGGGGAGAAGAAATGAACAGAAGCTTCCAAAAAGAAGAAATTTGAATGGCCAAAAGGCATATGAAAAGTGCTCTTCATCTTTAATCATCAGGGAGGTGCAAATCAAAACAACAATGAGGTACCATCTCACACCACAGAGACTGGCACACATCCAAAACAGCAAGAACAACCGGTGCTGGCGTGGATGTGGGGAAAAAAGGGACTCATCCACTGTTGGTGGGAGTGCCGACTGGTCCAGCCCTTTTGGAAAACAATATGGGGATTCCTCTGAAAACTAGACATTGAGCTCCCATTTGATCCAGCAATAACACTCCTGGGAATATACCCGAGACCGAAAAACACATAGCAGAAACACTATCTGTACTTCTTTATTCATCTCTGCGCTATTCACTATAGCTAGAATCTGGAAACAACCTAAATGCCCGAGAACAGAGGACTGGCTAAAGAAACTATGGTTCATCTACACTATGGAATACTATGCAGCTGTCAGAAAAGACGAAATAATGAAATTTACCTGCAAATGGATGGACATGGAGACTATCATGCTGAGTGAAATTAGTCAGAAGGAAAAGGACAGATATAGAATGACTGCATTCATTAATAGAATATAAATAGATACCAGTGTTTTACTAAATGTGGGAAATGGTAATGGCAGATTAAAACTCACCATTGAATATACACAAAGAGACTTAAGTGATAAACTCTAAATATCTGCAGGGCTAGCCACAATGTGTAAAACAAGAGGGAGAGAGATGCAGAGACAGAGAGAGAGAGAGACAGAGAGAAAAAAGAGAGGAAACGGGGCTACCTGCTGTTGAGAGGCAGCCTGGGGGGTGAGTGGGAGGGGTGGGGTACATTGGTGGTGGAAATGGGGCACTGGTGGAGGGATGGGTGCTGGAATACTGTATTACCAAGAACCAATTGTGAACACCTTTGTAATTGTATGTCTCATGGTGGTATAATAAAAAATTTTTTAAAAATGTAAAAAAAAGAATATTTGATGAGCGTATTATATTGAATTTCTCTCCTTAAGAGTGCTCAGAATAGTAACGATCAAGCTATATACTGCTTCTCACTCTTGACATACACAGAGTACTGCATGCTGTATGCTAAAACGCTCCGATAATAACCAATCCTTGCATTGTCCTTGTTTTGGCATTATCTCCCAGAATTCCTCGAAGGAATTTTCTATCCCATGAAATAGGTCTATAATAAAAAGTACTACAATACCCAGGAACTTCCAAATTCCTTATAAAGTTAGATAGTTATTTTTATTACATGATGGAATTACATGACTGAATAACAGACATAGTGATAAGAAATTATCTATGATGAAATAGTCTGTGGGGTGCTACCATAATTCCCATAATAGAGTAAATGTGTAACAAATGATCACTAGCTATGCATTCCTTCGCTCACCTGACTTACTTGACCACACAAACTTAGAAAATACGCAACTATATTTTCAAGATAGATAACGAAATAAATAAATATCTGCTATCCAGACTATTGGTCAACAAAAGGAATACCATGGAGACAAAAGTAAATTCCCTACATAGGGTTCAAATATCAGCTGTGGCATCTTAAGTTTCAGTTAAGCACTTAAGCATTCAGAGTCAAAGAGAGTGCTTGGGGCCAGGGCTATTAGAGGGGGTAAGAGATACTACAGAGGCTAAGAGTCACTCCCACTATCAGTCAGCCCCTGATTGGAGCCCATCAGATTAACCCTGGAGACCCTCAAGCACCACTGGGCTTGGCTAAGAGAACACTGCTTGGGAGACTCCAAAATTAAATTAAAATGGGAAAATAAATGGAAGCATTCTTCTGAACCAATGACTCGAATATTCCTTTTTGGTGGTCCCTGCCTTGCTCAGGGGTAAAACTCAAAGCCTTTCTAAGCTCCAGGTCTAACCCATCTAATCAGCCTCCTCTGACCACACTGCGGACCTTCTTGCCCTCCCCATGACTCTACTAGGTTGTCCTGGTTTTGCCCGATGTGTGCCTGGCCCAGGTCTTTGCACGTGCTGTTTTCTCTGCCTGGGAAGCATTTCCTGCAACATCCACGATCCTCACTCCTCTTCGCCTTAGCTCTCAGTTCATCAAAGTCTTCCATGGATGCTGTCAATTTAGGAAACCAAATTCATCAGTTTCCTGGTGCTGTTTGAACAACTCGTGGCCCTAAGAACACCTGGATACATTTCTTACTCTTCTGGAGGTCAGAGTCCCATTTTTATAGCGGGTGGGTTTTAATCTTTGAAGATCCAACCAGAAGGTGGATCCTTGAGTCTCCGGAAGCACTAGTGCAATGTGACTCCTTCCTCTTTTCCAGCATCTGGACGCTGCCAGCGTCCCTGGCCTCTCTCTGGCATCGGTCACGTCTATTTCCATCTCCACGTCTCTCTCCCTCGTATGAAGTCACACTGGACCCACCGGGATTGTTCGGGATAATGACCCCTTAGGAGACCCTTGCAGTGCTCCCATCTGTAAATTCTCTTTTGCCGTGCCACATAACCTGTAATAGGTGTCTGAGACTTGGACTTGGATATCTGTGGGAGACCTTAGTCTACTCGCCTGAGCCTTGTATGTAAATAAGCATGTTTCAACATACTCCATCCTTTTCCTCTGACATGCTTTGACTTATTATCATTTTAATTATTTATTAGTTACTAAGTAGCTTAGATAGTAAGTCAGAGATAGTAAGTTAGTCAGAGAAAGGTCCAGGACTTGGAACAGAGGCTCATACATGCGTTCAGTAGAAAGTTTTGGTATTTAGAAGCATGCCATGTTCTTGCCTCGAAATAAGCAGTATACAAAAATGGGTTCGAAAAGTACTTCTTTCTAGTCCCTTTAAAACCCGGTGAAACAGCAAGCATCATTCTAAATGGGGAAAAGTTGAAAGCCTTCCCCTGAGATCAGGGACAAGACAAGGCTGCCCCCTCTCACCTCTTTTATTCAATATAGTACTGGAAGTACTTGCCACTAGCAATCAGAGAAGAAAAGGACATCAAGGGCATCCAGATAGGCAAGGAAGAAGTCAAGCTATCATTATTTGCAGATGACATGATATTATACCTAGAGAACCCTAAACTCTCTACCAAAAAACTCCTAGAAACAATAGACGCATATAGTAGAGTGGCAGGATACAAAATCAACACCCAAAAGTCAGTGGCTTTCCTATATACAAATAACGGAAAGAGGAGAAAAGGATATTAAGGAAACTATTCCATTCACAATTGTGCCACAGAAAATCAAATACCTAGGAATTAACTTACCCAAGTATGTAAAGGACCTGTACAAAGAAAACTACAAGACACTGCTCCAAGAGATAAAAGAGGACACAAGGAAATGGAAACACGTTCCCTGTTCATGGATGGGGAGAATCAACATTGTCAAAATGGTAATACTCCCTAGAGCTCTGTACAGATTCAATGCAGTCCCTATGAGGATACCGATGACATTCTTCAAAGAAATTGACCAAACGCTCCTGAAATTTGTATGGAACAATAAACCCCCAAGGATAGCTAAAGCAATCCTCGGGAAAAAGAAGATGGGAGGCATCACCTTTCCCAACTTCAAACTGTACTACAAGGCAGTAGTAATTAAAACAGCATGGTATTGGAATAAAAACAGACCTGTGGACCTATGGAATAGAATTGAGTATCCTGACACCCAGCCTCAAACACATGATCATTTAATCTTTGATAAAGGTGCAATGAGTCTAAAATGGAGTAAGGAAAGCCTCTTCAACAAGTGGTGTTGGGAAAACTGGGCAGCAACATGTAAAAAAATGAATTTGGACCTGTGTCTAACACCATGCACAAAAATCAGATCAAAATGGATTAAAGATCTCAATATCAGACTTGAATCCATAAAAGTACATTGAAGAAAATATAGGAAAAACCCTCCACGACATTGAAGCTAAAGGCATCTTCAAAGGTGAAACATCACTAACAAAGCAACTAGAAGAAAAGATAAACATATGGGACTACATGAAACTAAAAAGCTTCTGCACCTCAAAAGAAACAGTGACTAAGATACAAAAGCAGTCCACAGAATGGGAAAGAATATTCACCCAATACCCATCTGATAAGGGGTTAATATCCAGGATATATCAGGCACTGGTAGAACTTTACAAGAAGAAAACAAACAACCCCACCAAAAAATGGGGGAGAAGAAATGAACAGAAACTTCAGCAAGGAAGAAATTCGAATGGCCAAAAAACATATGAAAAAATGCTTATCATCACTAATCATCAGAGAGATGCAAATCAAAACAACAATGAGATACCACTTTACACCACAGAGACTGGCACATATTCAAAAGAGCAAGAACAACAAGTGCTGGCGTGGATGTGGGGAAAAGGGGACACTCATCCATTGTTGGTGGGAATGCCCGGCTGGTACAGCCTTTCTGGAAAACAATATGGACTTTCCTCCAAAGACTAGAAATTGAACTCCCATTTGACCCAGCCATACCACTCCTGGGAATCTACTCTGGGAAACCAAAAATACGCAGCGGAAACACCATCCCTACTTTTATGTTCATAGCAGCATTATTCACAATAGCCAGAATCTGGAAGCAACCAAAGTGCCCGAAAATCGATGACTGGATAAAGAAGCTTTTGGTACATCTACACAATGGAATACTATGCAGCTGTTAGGAAAAATGAAGTTATAAAATTTGCCTATAAATGGATGGACATGGAGAAGATTATGTTGAGCGAAATTAGCCAGAAGGAGAGAGACAGATACAGAATGACTGCATTTATTTGCATGGCATAAATATATATGTACATATTATGATACCAATATCCAAGGTCAAGTGAAGCATATATCGGAGGTCTTGTCAAAGGTGGAAATTATCACAAACGTGTGGGAGTCAGAGTTTAGGAAAGACAGAAAATGGAACAGGGTGCTAATAATAGTCGAGGGTACTAATGCCAACCTAGAACTGAGCATGAAATAGAGGCAAAAGGATTCACATGACAACCTTTTAATGTATGTTCTGTAATCCATAGTCTGGAAGGGAAGGAAAAGAGAAAGAGAGAGAAAGGCAAAGAAATAAAGAACCTGCCATGGAGCAGGGCTGGGGAAGGGGGGGGAACCGGGGATGTTGTTGGTGGGAGATGGGCACTGGTGGAGGGACGGGTAATGAAACACTGTATGACCAAAACCCAAACATG
This sequence comes from Cryptotis parvus, assembly GCA_021461705.1. Taxonomy (NCBI): domain Eukaryota; kingdom Metazoa; phylum Chordata; class Mammalia; order Eulipotyphla; family Soricidae; genus Cryptotis; species Cryptotis parvus. The sequence continues at coordinate 310,765 of JAJIBD010021616.1, forward strand.
AACTTTTTTAATTGTATATCTTTTTATTTGTATATCTCACGGTGGTATAATAAAATACTTAAAAAAAAAAAAAAAAAAAAAAATTCGGTGAAGACCAGAACTTCAAATGCTATTACTTCTGCCCTATTCTACTTCTCTGCTTGATATAGACAACAGGGAGGGAGGGATGTGGTGTGACAAGCTGGGGGCCTCCAGCTCCTGCTGCGGCAGGCCTGCTGGGCACTACTGCAGGTGGAGGTTCAAGCTAGACCATCTGACACTGTCTCATTATACCCTCCATCTGTGATTACGATTTCTGTACCTGAAAATGAGAATCAATTGGAAAAGAACACTTTATTATTAGTCTTGGAAACAAAATCGAGAATTTGTACTTCATGATTATAATTAAGGCTTGCCTTAAATTATTTTTTAATTTTTATTTTGGCTCTAGGAGAAGCACCTATAATAAGATTTCTGAAATTGGCCATTTCAGGGTGTGTATGAGTGTGTAATCCCCAGAGCCCTTAATAACAAATGAAAAGTTCTTTTGAACTTTCCAACACAAATTCCATAAAACAATGAAAAATTATTACTCGAAACTTTTAAATGTATAATCACTTTAATTTTTAAAAGCAAAACACGTGCACAGAGTACAAAATTTAAGAGGTCAGAAAGGTATTCTGCAGTCTCTTGCCAAGTGCTAGTCTCTAGAATGTTCTATACTGATGGAAATAATCTGTTTGTCTATGTGTATGTTGTCTAACAACGTACCCACCAGCCATGTGAGACAGCCAGATGTTTGGGATGTGGCTAGTGGAGTAGTGTTGCAGGACTCCTAAGGGCCGCTGCATCTGCTCTGGAGTGCCTCCCGCCAAATCACTCCGTAGATAACGGGGTAGTCTAAATGTGGCAGTTTATCTGACCATGTATGCTGTACTAGCTGGTATAAATATTCTCCCATACTACCATCGTGGGACTAGCTAGATCTTACCAGCATATTAGCCTGGCCATGCTGGACCCCTAAGTAATTAGACCAGAGAGAAATGCTTTTTGCTTCCAAGCAAATAAGCATGGCTCCCCTGATATACTCAAAGGCAACTAAAATATAAAACTACAATGAAGTAGAAGAGACTTGTGAAGGCTTGGAGAAATATTTAACTGGCATTAGTATTAGTCTTTGGTACAGAGACATGCCATCTCAGAAACCCCTTCTCTACCCTATAAAGGCATTTCCAAGCAGATCTTGGCTCAAAACATTAGCATACTAAAGGGCCTAGGTGAGGTGCAGGCCTAGGTTAGGTGAGGGATTACCCTAAGGGCATTTGACCCTCCCTGCTTTCCATAACAGTGGGAGGAAGGTCTGAGTGGCAGGGGTATAAAACTAGCCTGTTTCCTTTCTCCCCCTGCTTCTTTGTGGGCTCTCTCTTTGTGAGCGCCCACCCTTCTTGAAGTCTTGTCTTCTTCCCCTTTTACAAAGCCTTTACACGTGGTGGCCGCCATCTTGGCCTACATGTGGCTGGGGTTCTAGCCTGGAATCCTAAGCACCGGGCTTTCCCTTTTGCTGATTTGTATGCCTGAACCTGTGATAAGTAAAGCCTTTTAAAACTGCATCGGATTCCTGAGTTTTCATCCATTCCTCGCCCGCTCGGAGGTAGAAGGGAACTCGCTTCCTGGCACTGTCGGGACCCTGGCGGAGCGCCCGACAGAGTAGAAGAAATTTATTTTAATTCATTTGTATTGAAAGAAACTTCATAAAACTACAGTATCCGACAACACAGTCCTTGCATTGTTTCT
>JAJIBD010021617.1:0-88054 GCA_021461705.1 Cryptotis parvus
GGACTCCCCTAAGGGCCGCTGCATCTGCTCTGGAGTGCCTCCCGCAAATCACTCGGAGATAACGGGGTAGTCTAAATGTGGCAGTTTATCTGACCATGTATGCTGTACTAGCTGGTATAAATATTCTCCCATACTACCATCGTGGGACTAGCTAGATCTTACCAGCATATTAGCCTGGCCATGCTGGACCCCCTAAGTAATTAGACCAGAGAGAAATGCTTTTTGCTTCCAAGCAAATAAGCATGGCTCCCTGATATACTCAAAGGCAACTAAAATATAAAACTACAATGAAGTAGAAGAGACTTGTGAAGGCTTGGAGAAATATTTAACTGGCATTAGTATTAGTCTTTGGTACAGAGACATGCCATCTCAGAAACCCCCCCTTCTCTACCCTATAAAGGCATTTCCCAAGCAGATCTTGGCTCAAAACATTAGCATACTAAAGGGCCTAGGTGAGGTGCAGGCCTAGGTTAGGTGAGGGATTACCTAAGGGCATTTGACCCTCCCTGCTTTCCATAACAGTGGGAGGAAGGTCTGAGTGGCAGGGGTATAAAACTAGCCTGTTTCCTTTCTCCCTGCTTCTTTTGTGGCTCTCTCTTTGTGAGCGCCCACCCTTCTTGGAAGTCTTGTCTTCTTCCCCCTTTACAAAGCCTTTACACGTGGTGGCCGCCATCTTGGCCTACATGTGGCTGGGGTTCTAGCCTGGGAATCCTAAGCACCGGGCTTTTCCTTTTTTGCTGATTTGTATGCCTGAACCTGTGATAAGTAAAAGCCTTTTAAAACTGCATCGGATTCCTGAGTTTTCATCCATTCCTCGCCGGCTTCGGAGGTAGAAGGGAACCTCGCTTCCTGGCACTGTCGGGGACTCCTGGCGGAGCGCCCGACAGAGTAGAAGAATTTATTTTAATTCATTTGTATTGAAAGAAACTTCATAAAACTACAGTATCCGACAACACAGTCCTTGCATTGTTTCGCCTCCAGAGCTACCTGCATTCCTGGGCTTAGTCTCTTCATAGGTACAGAACAGTGTAGCCTTTGTCTACATTGATCCACTGGGGTGCGTATTTCAGTCTTCTGAAAGGCAATTTCTGTTTGTGTCTGTCTTATGGCTCAAACCTTGTGCACAGAGGTTGGGTAACATGGGCCCACCAGGGACACTTCTGCCTCTCTGATTGACACGGTCAACTTAGCCTTTGCTTGTTGTCTATCAATGACGCAGTCTAGGGAGCCGAAGTCTCAGATGGCAGCCATCTTTCTGCTGTCACAGACCAAGGAGTTCGAAGTCAGTCTTTTCCCTATAACAGGAGCCAGCCTAAGAAAGCTGTTGAACACAATTTAAGGCAGAAAGAGACTGCGTGGGGTTGTTTTTTGTCGTCACAGGAATTAAAGTGAATTACTTTATGTGCAGAAAAGTAATGAGATTGATGTTTCATTGTGGCTTGTGGTGGAAGTGATGGATTTTTTCTTTATCATCATATTACCTGGCACATTCCCCTTTGTGAGCAAATTGGTTAGCAACGGGTGCAGTTTGATGAGAATCCAAAAAGGAGCTGATCTTTCCTCATTTTTCTTGTTTCCAATTTCTCCTGCTCTCTAGTGGCAGAAGTTCTTTAGGAGGTCATCTGAAATGGGTAATAAACTTCTCTTTATTACAGAGAACTCTCCAACACACTTTTTCCAAAAGACAGCTTGTCTTGGCTACATAGTAATGGCAGGACAACGTCCTCTGTGCTGTGATGGCCGAGAAGATCATTCCTCAGCACCTTTAAGAGGTGGATCTAAGGAGAAATGGCTCCTGGGGTCCCTTCATCCTAGACTTTACTCCCATGAGACTTCAGCCTTGCTTGTTGAGTATTGGGAGAAAATGACCAGGGCTGTCTGGTAAGTATTGATTTTACATACAACTGAATAGTTTCTGTAAGCTGACCTGCAGAGAACAAAACAGAACAAGAGAGAGAGAAACGGTGGAGATACCACGGCGTGGAACTAGAAATTGTTTTCATTTTCTGACATCTTCCTTTGTAGCTTATGTGCACAATGATGTAGAGAAACACACAGGGAACTCTTGTAAATTCAGTCAACACGGGGTTCTGCAAATGATTAAAGAAAATCCCCAACAGCTCAGCAGTGTCATGGTTTTATTCCCAAGTGAAAATTATAAGAGCAAATATTTCTAAGTATTTACTTATTCACTCCAAGCATTATTGAGCAACTATCAGGATTTGTAGCAAACATTTGGTGGATATTATCCCGTGCACTGGTGAGGGAGAAATAACTTCGCCCCAGGTACTGGTCAGTAGACATGAACTCTGGCTCATCTGACACCAGATATCTTTTGCCCTTCACCTTTATGTTCTATAACCTTTATGATGACTTGTAATGACTGGTTTGTCATCTTTTGTGTTCAGTCTAAATTTATTTAGCAGCACTGGTAAAAATTGTTTTTATTACAATTATCTAATTCTAGAGACAAGCTGCCATTCAGAAAGATGACAGGTTTGCTGGTGGAGGGATGGGTGCTGGAAAAACATATGACTGAAACCCAATCATGAATATTTTTTAATATTGCACAGTGGTATAATAAAATATTAAAAATAAAAGAGGACAGGTCTGTCCCCTGGATCTCAGAGTTGCCAAGTTTTCAACTTTCAACTTCGATGTCATACCAAGAATTCGGTAGATGTATTGTGATGATGTGGAAGAGAAGTGCTGCTCTGAACTGAGACGGGGTTTTTTCCCGTGCCTCTGGTATTTGTCTTTACATCCATCTAAAGAAGCGAATGAATAATGACAATAATAATACCCTTAGCACAATAACTGGTGGTTCTTGTGCGTCGCCCTTTGGGCATTTAAAACAAGCTTCCCTAAATTAAGAATTGCCAACTCATCATTAAGAGATGAACAAATCTTCTTTGTCTCCAGATAATACTGTTAATTGTCCATTTTTCATTCCCCAATAGCCCCCAATTGTTTCATTAACTGACAGGAGAAAATGCCAGTTCATTTGCTATTAAAATACAGGGCCACTGTAAAATTACCATATTTTTCTCCGGGAACATGCTAGTCTGTTGTTTTATGGATAATGTCGTAGATAAAAGCAAAGTCCCAGGCGTCCATTGTTCACTGTTTCCCAATTCTGGTAAATAGCAGAAGAAAAAAGAAATTCCACGGAGATTTCTCTTTTAAAACCACCAAGCACTTCACACATTTGGACTCATACAGGAAGATTTGGAAGACACAATTATGTCTGAACCTTTGGTTATTTGTCAAGACTTTGTCCTAGTCCACCAGAAAATAACTTCACTTTTAACTTACTATTTTGTATAAGGATACCTAAGAATGCTTTGTGTGTATTCTTACCTGTGTCCTACAATTGAAGGATGAGTTTATTGAATTTCATATAAATTGAGCCCCAAAACTACACCCATATGAGTGAATAAAAAGTATATAATTAAATTTCAAAGTAGGTCACACACTCCCATTGGCAAAACTTTAATAAAATTCATAGGAATGAGAAAAGTGGGAGTTTATTGTATATGTGCATCTTAGTTAGGAAATAAATTGACCCTTATATAAATATATTAGGCCTTTCTTATTAAGAAGTGTTTCAATAATGATGCACAGTTATTAAAATAGTTGGATTTTATTATGCTCTTCTTTGTAGTAAATATGGCAATGATGAAATCTTAATTATTGATGAAAGCCTACAAGTTAAATTGTCTCCACCTATCCCTTTCAATGACAAGAAAACAGATGAATTTCTTTCAGGATGATTTTATTTAGCACATGTTAGATAAAGTTTTGAAAGCTATTTCCATATCAAAAACAGATTTGCTGTAATGGTTAATGATAAATATGCTTTAAAGTAAGCTTCAAAATTTGGGTTTAAATAATCATCCTTGATAATAATTTGTTCTTTTTCCTCTTGCATTTTTATTTCCTTGCTTCTTTTAAGTTCTTCCCTGATCACTTTTCCTTTTTGTACACGTTTGTTAGATTTTCAAAAAGGAAACAGCAATAGAGATAGTTGAGAATCCCCCCATTACTTTTTGTTTGTTCTGCAGTCATTCTCAGCGATGCTCAGGGCTGACTTATGAAAGTGTACTTAAGTATTCGTGACAGTGCTCTGTTGACCATACAGGATCCAGGGATTGAACCCAGGTTAGCTGCAAAGGAAGACAAGTGCTCTACCTACCTAGTGTTTCTCTGACCCCCATAGCAGTTTTTCAAACTTAAAATTCTTTAGAGTCTGGAGACCTTACTTTTTAATTTTTATTAATTTTTTAATGGAATTCCCCAAAATAAAATGCTTTATTTGTTTGTTTGTGGGCACATGACAGTGCTCAGGGCTTACTATGGCTCTGAACTCAGGAATCACTCCTAGTGGTGTCAGAGGACCATGTGGGATGCTGGGGATTGAACCAGGTGGGCTGCATGCAAGGCAAATTCCCTCCCCCTGGTGCTACCTCTCCAGCTCCGCAAAATGCTTTTGTCTTATAAAATCTGAGGCTTGAGAAACCACCTTTAGGTCCCTGAGCTCCAGCCCTAGCTCTAGACTACTCCAGTGCCTTTTTAATGCGAGCCCAGGCCTCACCAGGGGGTCGTATACTTCTGCCCTTCTTGAGATGCGGTTTTGATTCCACTCTTGGAAAACGCTTCTTGTCTAACATTTCCTTTTTTCCCCCTTCTCTTTCTCCTGTTCTCTTGGGGACTGTCACAGTGAAAGATCTTAATAAGCTGATTACTGGGGAAAGTCCCCTTTAGAGATGTATCTATTGTCTGCTAAGCTTTAGTCCCTTCAGGGAGACCCATGGCTGGTGCTTCTTGGACTCATGTGTGCACAATCCCAGCATCCCTGCTGGTCTGGCTTCTCATAAGTTCTGATTGCTTGTCTGTTAAGTGAATAAGACCATAGTGGTTGCATCTGAAAGACAAAATTCATATGAGATGTCGGATCAAACCCAGGTTGGCCATGTGCAAGGCAAACACCCTACCTGTCGTACTATCACTTAGGTAGTAGCTCTTACCTTTTCAATAACATATGACCAAAAGATTTAGGCTTGTCCTTCTGGAATCTTCTGGGTCTGATTGACTGCAGATGGAAACTGGTGCACTGTTGGTATCTTGACCAGACATTTTTAATACTTTTATATTGAAAAGTATATATTTTTGTTTTGCGGCCACACCTGGTGATGATATAGGTTATTCTTGGCTCAACACTCAGGAATCACTCCTGGTGGTGCTCCGGGGACCATAATGGATCAATCCCGACTTGGCCAGGTGCCCAAGTACTTTTAGATTTATTTATCAAGTGCAAAGGAGACTAAATTAAATAAGAACTGACCTTCACTAGAGAGCTGCCATAGGGGAGGAAAGAGGGAGTCAAGGTGAGGGGGAGACACTGGGACAATGGTGGAGGGAAGGGGTCACTCTGAGGGATTGTATTTTTCCTGACATTCTATCATTAGTAGAATTGTAAAACCACAGGAACGAAAATAAAATTTAAAAAAAGCAAAACAACTACATAGCCCTGTCACGTAGCTGGGGCTGCTCTGAGAAATGTGTCCTTAGGCCATTTTACTGCTGTGCAAATGTCAAAGAGTGCAATCATTCATCCCTGGGTGGGGACGCTCCTCCCCCACAGCCATGGGACATCTGCAGGCCCTGTGCCCAAGGCTCTGTCTCTTCCCTGGACCGTTGTTAAGCAGTGTTTGACAATGGCACAATTTCTAGGAAATAAGTAGAGGAGAATCATACAGGACAACATACAGGACACTTAGCAGCAAGTGCAAGTGAACCAGAAAGATGCTGTAGGTACAAGTGACTAAGTGCTGACCCAGCAGGGATGTTTAATGAACTCATCCAGGGAATCCTCTGTGGTTCTGCCGCCATAGCAGTGAGCGAGGAAATCCAGTTCACTGCTGGAGTAATACAGGGCATGCTGGTGGACAAAGCAGATTGGTTACAAAGTGAGAGGGGAATTGGGGAAATGGCATTTGTTGGTGAAGAAGATTCTCTGGCACAGGGCATTCAGGCAGAACAGTTTGCTGATGAAAGGCCAAACAGGGAGCCTAATGGTGGGACTCAGAGTTGGGGGAGGGACCAACAGAGTGGGAACCAAAACATGGAACTGGCCCTGCAGAGAGTAATCAAGAAAATCTCCCTTAATTCCAAGTAGAAGATAGGAAAGCTGAAATGAGAGAGCAGGAGGGAGAGAAACGTGCGTATAAAAACCAGACATCAAAGAGCAACTCCCCAAAGGTGAAGAAAATGACAAAATCTATAAATCAAAAGAGCATCTAAGTTTATCAAACTCAATGAAATAAAAGCATCTAGAATAGTAGTAATAAAATATCTGAATTTTAAGTATAAAGAAATAATGTTTCAAAGTTGAAGACTGCCAAATGAAGAAAATTATATTTGGAATATGACTTGGTGCTATTACTCCAAAACAATTTATTCCTCCAAATGCTTTTATTATTAATAAAGACCATCAGGGGCCAGAGTGATAGCACAGCAGGGAGGGAGTTTCTCTTGCACATGGTGGACCTGGGTTCAATCTCCAACATCCCATATGGTCCCCTAGACACCGCTAGGAGTAATTCCTGAGTGCAGAGCCAGGAGTAACCCCTGAGCATTGCTGGGTATGACCCCCAAAATCAATCAATCAATCAATCAATCAATCAATCAATCGATAAATAAAAGAACATCAGGGTCTGGAGCAATAGTATAGTACCACAGTGGGTGGGTGCTTTGCCTTACCTGGGTTTGATCCTTCACACCCTAGAGGGTCCACTGATCCTTGGGTGATCCTTGAATGCAGAGCTTGGGGAGTGTAGGATATGCTCCACCCCAACCAAAAAAGAAAAAAGAAAAGATTAGATACTGTTGAAAGAATGCATATATATGAAATAAGAAAAACAAGAAAAATATCAGATACTGTTAAAAGAATTCATATATATGAATTATATATGTTATATAATTATATACATACATATGTAGCTTGTGTGTCCATAAGCTCTGCTACTGCATTGCACTCGATACATGACATTTATACTTTACATAACTTTAGCACTGTGTTGGAGATCAGCTCTGAGGGGGAGGCTGCTAGGTCAAAGGGCAAATCTGTGTGTCTCTTCTAGAAACTGCTGAGTTCTACTCCGTGGGCATTGCTCACAGGGCAGTCTCATGGCTACCATTTGGAAGTGCCCCTTTCCCACAGCGCTGCCCTCAGCGGGTGCTGTCCACTTCCCAAATCTCTGCCAGCCTGGTAGGTGGAGGTACAGGGGTGGGAGTTCACGCTCATAAGCCAAGTCGTGCTCTCCGCCCCGTGTCTTCACGGGTCATTTGCATTCATTCCGGGGAACTGTACACTGAAAAACAAACGATGATAGCTCACACACAGGAGTTGGTCTCATGTCAGCTAAACTGGAGAGCTTCAGAGAATTTGCTGATAATCTTTGAGACGGAAGGACTTTGAACAAAGAGCTGAGGTTTCGTTGGGGATAGGAGAGGAGAAAATGAAGAGGAATGGAGAGAAGGGGAGAGGGAGCAGAGCTCTAGAGGAGGATAAAGGAGAAAGAGGGAGAACGGGGCAGGGAAGCGCCAAGAGATGAAGGAACATGGGTCTTGGGGTGGTGGGGATGGTAGTGACATGGGTTGAAGGGGTGTGAAATTTTACTTGTTCCAATGATGACAATCATATAAACCAGTGTAAACTCCCTAGAGTAAGTAAATAATCGGAAAGAATTAGAAGCATTTAGTAATATGGATTACACATACATATATATATACAAGCCCAATATTTTTATTTTTAAATTTAATTTTATTACCGTGAGATAGACCATCACAAAGCTGTTGATGACTGGGTTTCAGTCATACGGTGTCCCCGCTCTCAGCCCTCCACCAGTGCCCATTTCCTCCCACCAATGTGCCTAGTTTCCCTTCCCTGCACCCCCACCCGCCCCTATGGCAGACACTTCTCTCTCTCTCTCTCTCTCTCTCTCTCTCTCTCTCTCTCTTTATGAATAGTGGTTTGCAGTACATTCACTGAGGGTTTTTCCTGGATTGTCGGGGAGCTCTGCCGGGGTCCCCGACAGTGCCAGGAAGCGAAGTTCCCTTCTACCTCCAAAGCCGGCAAGGAATGGATGAAAACTCAGGAATCCGATGCAGTTTTAAAAGGCTTTACTTATCACAGGTTCAGGCATACAAATCAGCAAAAGGAAAAGCCCGGTGCTTAGGATTCCCAGCTAGAACCCCAGCCACGTGTAGGCCAAGATGGCGCCACCACGTGTAAAGGCCCTGTAAAAAGGAGAAGACAAGACTTCCAAGAAGGGTGAGCGCTCACAAAAGAGAGAGCCCAAAAAGAAGCGCGAGAGAGGAAGCAGGCTAGTATATACCCCTGCAACTCAGACCTCCCTCCCACTGTTATGGAAAGCAGGGAGGGTCAAATTCCCTTAGGTAATCCCTCCCTGCACCTCACCTAGGCCCTTTTATATGCTAATGTTTTGAGCCAAGATCTGCCTGGAAATGCCTTTATAGGGTAGAGAAGGGGGTTTCTGAGATGGCATGTCTCTGTACCAAAGACTAATACTAATGCCAGTTAAATATTTCTCCAAGCCTTCACAAGTCTCTTCTACTTCATGGTAGTTTTGTATTTTAGTTGCCTTTGAGTATATCAGGGAGCCATGCTTGTTTGCTTGGAGGCAAACAGCATTTCTCTCTGGTCTAATTACTTAGGGATCCTACGTGGCCAGGCAAATATGCTGGTAAGATCTAGCTAGTCCCACGATGATTGTGGTAGCATGGGAGAATATTTATACCAGCTAGTACAGCATACATGGTCAGATAAACTGCCACATTTAGACTACCCCTTATCTACGAAGTGATTTGCAGGCGGCAATTCAGAGCAGATGCAGCGGCCCTTAGAGGAGTTCTGCAACACTGGATATACCTTTACCTACTTTCAATACTCATTTCTAGTATAGGTTTACAAAGTTACAACTATTGTTCAAGCCCAATACTTCATATCTAACAGTCATACATAATTTTTATTTAGCTTGCATGAGCAATATACCCAAAATAAAAGATCCATTTACTTTTAAAATAAAGAAAATGGAAAACATTAGGTAGGAAAATATTTTACTGTGATATGGCCAACCATATTTCTGAGTGGTAAATGTTAGTATTTCAATGATGAGAAGTCTAATATTTAGCTTTAAAAACAACTTTGCTCAAAGTCCCAGAGGAATTCATATTTTCCCTTCTAACTGATAAAGCAGATGCCTATAACTCATTTGAAAGAATGATGATGTAGAAACTTTGTGAGTATTTTAGACTATTGAATATACACAAAGAGACTTAAGTGATAAACTCTAAATATCTTCAGGGCTAGCCATAATGTGTAAAAGAAGAGGGAGAGAGATGCAGAGACAGAGAGAGAGAGAGAGAAAGAGAGAGAAAGAGAGGAAACAGGGCTACCTGCTATTGAGACATCCTGGGGGTGGGTGGGAGGGGGTGGGGTACATTGGTGGTGGAAATGGGGCACTGGTGGAGGAATGGGTGCTGGAATACTGTATTACCAAGAACCAATTCTGAACACCTTTGTAATTGTATGTCTCAAGGTGGTATAATAAAAATTAAAAAAAATAAAAAAAGAAACTTTGTGAGTATTTTATCTATTTATTTTTGGCTTTTTGGGACCACATCTGGCAATGGCCAGTGGTTACTCCTGGCTTTGCACTCAGGAATTACTCCTGGAGGTGCTCGGAAGACCATCTGGGATTCTGGGGATGAAACCCAGGTCAGCTACGTGCAAGACAAATGTCCCACCATCTGTACTATCTCTCTGGCCCCTTCATGAGTACTTTAAAGAAATGTAATTGAGGCTGTTACAAATCTTAGGTGCTGATAAAGCTGAAGGAACCTTCCTTGCAATGGGACCAAGAAGACATGTGCAGAACTATGGGCCAGGGAAGAAATCAGGGGAATAGATTATTAGATTATCTTAGGTAGTAGTAGGTAGGTGAGGACGGAGCTATTTCAAAACTGGGGATAATTTACTTAGTCTTTCAAAAGAAACCCCAAAACAACTTTTCCCCTTGAAAATGAAAAAGCAACTTTAAGCCTCTGGTTGGAGGTAGTTGTTGGACACAGTCATGCCACAGATAACTTTGGTGTTGAGACATGGCACTAAGTTGTGTAGCTTTTAAGTCCTTCTTTCTTGGGAGACTGAAAAGATGGATTTGGCAAAGTTAACCAACTTAGTCTTTTCTGGTGTAGCTTCTGCTGCTCAACACTCGTGTGTAGTTTTCTTCTCTTTGGGACAATCTGAGATTTGGGGGAGAGTTGAGGTGAGGGGTACATGTAATTGGCTCTACCTTCTGGGGGAACAGTGGTTCCCACCAAGACAGTCTCTTCCTGCACAGACTGCCCAAGACGTGGTGTGACCTCTTGGAGTGTTAGTCCTGTCCTGGCTTTCTGTTTGCAGAGTCAGAGGTATCCCCTTGAATGTATTCACCTATTTTCACCCAAAGTCAGCTTCTTGTTCACCTAAGTTAAAAACTTTCCTGAGCTGGAGTGATAAAATAGTGGGTAGAGCACTTGCCTTGCATGTGGCTGACCCAGGTTTCGTCCCTGCTACCACCTAGGGTCAGGAATGATCCCTGAGTTCAGAGCAAGGCATAAACTCCATCCCACCCCTGCTACAAAGGATAGTCCTATATTTTTAATGTTTGAACAGACTAAAAGAATAGTACTCATGATCCACAAAATTATAGGAAAACGAATTTCTGTGTGCACAGATTATTTCTTTATTTCACAGCCATGTGCCTCTGCTTACACAATCTATGATTCCACTCTAGTGGAGACAGACCATTCTGTATGCAGAGATGAAGCTAGTTAGGCCCGAGTGATAGCACAGCGGGGAGCACATTTGCCTTGCATGTGGCTGACCTGGGTTTGATCCCTTGCATCCCATATAGTCCCCTGAACACTGCCAGGAGTAATCTCTGAGTATCACAGGGTGTAACCCAAAAGGTTAAAAAAAAGAGCTAAGGCTGGTTAATCTCACTTCTCACTTCTTTACAGATAGATACTGACCCCTGATATACAGAATCGTGGGAGACTATGGTCTGGTGTTTGCTTCTCATCTGAACATGAAGCCGGGCGCCATTCAGAGCTCCCCAGGTGAGACAAAGCAAACACAGGAAAAGGCCCACAAGTCCTGGGGTTTTGCCATGGGAAAGTAACCTGGGCTCTGCTGATCTTTCTTTCAGGCAGGGGTGCAGGAGGTTAAATAGAAGCAGCGGGCAGAACCAGCTCGGACATTCCAGAGGGCAAATTGTTCTGGGCTTTATTTTTGTTGGGTTCTTTCATGTCTTGCCTTTTTGTTGGGGGCGGGGGGAGAAATTACTTCAGACTGGGTCGAATTTTAGAGGTAAAATTATTTCTAGGTTTAAAAAAATGAAGAGAGATTAGATGGTAAGTATTGGTTTAAAAATATTTCCCTGGCCTTAATGATGAAAACATCTTTACTTATGATCACAGTCCTGCTGTGCTGAGACCTGGTCATGGTTATGGCAGGAAGCAAGACGTTGTGTCACTGTTTGAAGGTTGGGGCAAATGAATTCCAAGAGGCAACCTCTAAAGAAATTTGGAAGGAGGCATCTTTTTCCCCCAAGGAAAACTCTTGATAATGTATTTTAATATATGCTAAAGACACAAGGCACTAACTTAGGTGAGGACGTGTCACTTCTACGTGCTGATCGGGCCCAGCATCAGAGAATTAGCACCAGTTACTCAGATTCTGACAGGTGCTGATCTCGGGTCAGATGAGAAGATGACAGGATGTATCAGAGAAGGCTGTGCCATCTGATTGCAAAAAAAAAAAAAAATTAAAACGTATTTAATTAGCAAATTAGATGGGCTGGACATGTAATCAAATCAGATGGGCTGGACATGTAATGCGATTTGGAGACAACCGCTGGACTAGAGCCGTTACTGACTGGATCCCACGGGATGTCAAAGATCACGTGGCTGCCCACCTACAAGATGGTCAGACTTCCTTGTTAAGACCCTGAAGGAACGGTTTGAGGCTCTTCATATTCCTGAATCAACCAGATGCCATTGGGCTACATTGGCACGTGATAGGGTCCAATGGAAATGTTACTGGTGCCCGCTCAAGCAAATCGATGAATAACGGGATTCAAGTGATCAAGTGATCAAGTGATTTAATTAGCAAACACAGACTTTCTAGAGTCTGTTTTTTTATAGCATGAACTAAAATAAATTCCAGGTGGTGCAAAAAGTTAAAGCAAAACAGAAAGCCAATAACTACAACAAAAAGCAAGCAAAGCAATGTAAAGCAAGGTGAAAATAATGATATAGGGAAAAAAAAGATTTGATGAAAGCTTAGCAAAAAAATATGAGTGTATGTGAGTGTATCTACAAATGCCCAGAAATTCTTTGGGATAAGAAATCAGCATCAAAAAAGTCAAACTCAATGTTCTGGAACTTTTGCCAGGCTAAGACTAGTTATTGAAGAAATTATGAATCACATCACATGCATTAAGTATCATTCCCCCCCCTTAACCTGGGTATTTGGAGGACTGCATCTTAGACCTTGGGAGTGGTGAATGGTCGATTTTGTAGATATATCAAAAACCAGCTAATGAGTTTAAGAAACACAATATTCAAATTATTAGTTTCCCAAGTCTTATCATTCCATACAACAAAATTACATTCACATATGCATTCTTGTATTCTTGTAATTTTAGATCCTTGCAAAATAAAATAATTGAAGTAAACCCTCTGAGCGCAGATAGGTATAATTAAATTTAAAAATTAAATTTACATGCTAGGTGCTATACCCAACACAGGTATATTTCTCAGAAATATGCAACGATGTAATTTAAATTCAATTTTCTAAAGAGGTGTAAGACTTTCTGTATTGTGCTAACCCAATCCATAAAACATATGTTTTGTTAACTAAAATATTAACCATGTGCCAGAACTAAATTTTTCCATTTTATATAACAGTTTCTGTATTTATTTTCTAAGCATTTTGCCATCCAGAGCATAATTTTCCTTATAAAAATGTAAACTAACATTTCACCCAATGAGTGATGCAAACCTGATGGAAGTCACCGACATAGGCAGATGGCATCTATCATCTACCATTTTAAGCCTAGCTAATAGTTGCTTTCACCTTGGCTCCTTAGAGGGGTGCCTCTTAATCTTGGGTTCACAGACACTTACCTGGAAACTTCAAATACACAAATGTCTGGGCTACCGTAGGCCAAGAGTGCTCTGGACAAAGAGACTTAATTGTTGCTATTTGTCCTTAATCTTCCTCATTCCTAAGCAATTCTCTGAAGATCGAGAGATTCTCATTTACCAGAACACATTGAGGATCCAGCATCTGAGATGGGCATAAATGGAAATAACTAAGGGGTCTTGGACAAGCACAATAAACTTTTAAGGGCTGGCTTGGTGTAGATGTCCTAAGACAGACGATCATGCTTTTAAATTTAAGACACCGTGATGTACAAAGCTGGTGGCAATAGAATTTTGGGCATAAAACGTTCAACTCCTGGTCCGGAGCGATAGCCCAGTGGGTAGGGCGTTTGCCTTACATGCGGCTGGTCTCAGTCCCCCGGCATCCCATATGGTCCCCCAAGCACCGCCAGGAGTAATTCCTGAGTGCAGAGCCAGGAGTAACTCTTGAACGCCGCCAGGTGTGACCCAAAAAGCAAAAAAAAAAAAAAAAAAAAAAACCCAAAAAAAAGTTCAACTCCAACTCCACAACCAGTGTTTGTGTCCCTCCACCACTTAGCCCGGGTTACTTCCCAATCCCTCAGCCCCTACGCCTCAACAGATACTTTTTTAGAATTTTAGTATTTGCGTTGGGTTTCATGCTTATAGTTAGCTTTTAGAGGGTCTGAATATGTTCCAGACAGGTCCAAGATCCCCCCCCAAAGAGTCTCTTCTGGCTCTTTTCCATCTGTCTCCTTCTCTAACATTTTCCTTTCTGTAATCAAGTGTTTGTCCCCCTTTTGACGGTGAACAACAGTGTTTCTTTATTAGGGCTTCTTTTGAAGCATCTTGTAGTGAAAGAATGGCCCTCGCCCACAGAACACAAAGACAGGAACCAGAGGTAACTGATAAAATGATAGCTCAACCGGAGGTAACTGATAAAATGATGGCTCGACAAGACAAGAGCACAGCAGGAAGGGCCTTAAGCAAATAATTCCAGGGAGGGCTATAAGGCAAACATTCCCAAGAGGTTGCGCCTGATGTCCCCCTCTGTATTTGGTATGATACGAAGTGGGCCCATGCCGTGCCAAATATGGAAAGAAGTATTAGGCACACTCAGATTGGTGGGTAATGGTTACCTGGTGCAGAATGATTGGCTGCCGCGGCGCAGACCTTGATGTAATATTTTAAACCTATTGGATAGTTATGCGCGGGCTTTTCTGTAGCGCGGAATTATTCCTTAAAAGATCGTCCCTGGAAGGGCCTCGGGGCTCTTAGCCACTGACCGCTTGGGGTCACGCTATGAGCCCAAGTATACTCGCTTATTAATAAAACCCTTGCTTTTGCATAGGACTTGGTCTCTCAGAGTTTTCCTTGGTAGGTGCGGCGATCCGAGGCTCCTAGTCAGTCACCCCATCGGGTGGCCAACCCTTACAGTAGAAGATTCATGAAGCAAAGACTGTGATCAGGGCTGACCTGGGATGGTACCTCTGGACAGGCCAAGTGGCCATGAGAAAACTCTTGGGAGGACTTAAAAAGGAAAAAGCCCAGAAGGCTCATGAGAAAGGGGACGACGAGGTCAAAAGACCTGAGGCTGAAGCCCGATCAAGCCCTGAGTTATGATCTGGCAGCTGACTCTGACTCAAATAGTCAGTGGAGGCTACTGGAGCGTTGGAAAGTCGGAGCGTCCAGTGATTGCATTTTTTGAATGATTGCTCTGTTGGCTGTTTGGAGGCTGGTTTGGTGAGCGGGAAAATTTCCATGGCGGGTGGGTTCTTGCTGTGTGACAAGTGAAGAATTAGATGACAACGCCGGACATAGGACAAGCAGGTTTATTTCCTTAGGTCAAGGGCAACAATATTCTCCAGTGTGAGAAATCAGGACCCATGGTAAAGGTGGGTTTCTAAAGGGCAATGAAACATGCTTTTTTAAAAAAATTTTTAATAACCTCTGTCTGGGGCGTAGTTCTGGAGAGAATAAGATCTAGGGCTTCTGTGTGGTGCAAGGGCAGTAGGGGAGTGACAGAATTTGAAAAGCCACTGGAGAAAAGAGAAAAATGAGCAGGGCTTAGAGAAGGTGCTCCTGACTCTAATGGAACATTCCAGCAAGCAGGCATGGATGAAGTCAGGCTCCACCCAAGGAAGGGCTCCCGGACTGACTTTAAACAGATGACAAGGGGGGGACACAAAAATATGAACACCTGTAACATAGCGCACCAGGAAAAAGACTCACAGTTCCCTGGGGCAAGAAAGATGCCACTAAGACCAGAGACTTAGCAAAGGAATAGTGATGGTTTCGATCACTGCAGCGAGGTAGCCGGGGAGAAAACCTGATTGAAAATGAGTTTCCTGACAACTTTTCAAGATTTTTCTCTTGTTGAGCAATTCTCTGTCTGTGTTAGGGCAATCAGGGTCAAGAATCCTAATTTTAATTTGACAGATGCTTAACCCTAACATCAAGATAAGACACTGCCTGGGCAGCTCAAGGTCAGGGAGAGGGACTGGCCAAGGGAAATGCAAGCAGATGGGCAAAACGCTCTCAGGGAATTGCCTTTCCTGGCACCAGTCAGCACCATAAACATCTCCTGTCACGTTACTTAATTCATTTCCTTCATAACCTTAAATGCATTTGATTTAAAGACCTGTCTTGGTAGAATATATATCTCTCCCCTTTCTTCAAAGCTCAAGCTCTTGCTTTGTCCAAGTCAGCATCTGGGGTTATTCACCGAGTAGGAAAGAGAAAGGGGTCCCGTTGTTTTACTGTTTGTGGTGAGCAATTAAAAGTATTCTAGTTCATTGACTTGGTTCCTGTTTCTCTTTCCCACAGTACAGATAAGCACTCTTATCTAAAAGGTGGTTTCCCCATTTCAGATTATTTGAGAGGTCTGAAAATGCTGTTATCATCAATTTACATGGAAACTCTTCCCCACCCCCTCCTAGTAACCCATCAAATTGTGCCATAGAGGATTGGTTTACCCTGGGATTAGGGAAAACCCATACAACTGTTGTCATTGGTGATGTGGGGTTAGCTGACCAAAGTGCTGCCAATCAGTGTTCTAAGTGCGTCATAAGAAGATCCAACTTGTTCTTACATTAAGTCCAGACTCAGTTCTTGATGGGTCTGTGCATTTGGGCACGCCCAAGGACTGTTTTAATTTCATCTGTAAGAGGGAAGGCCCCGGAGAGCAGCAGGGAGAGGTTTTATGTAAAGCTGTCCAGCATTTTGCCTCATGCTTGGGGCACTGCCAGGGTCCAGCAAAGCTCACACTCCCATAAGTAGTGGACGTGGAGAGACTGTTGTGGCATGATTGTTCTAGGAACAGGCAAAAGCCCTGCAAGAGCTGCCTGTTGCTCACGTGCAAAAAACTTCAGCTTGAAGGGAACATTTCCTGAAGATTGTCGTAGGGGAGAATTGGTTTGGTAAATGGCATTATCTAAATTTGGGCATCGTGGAAAGACCTGTGTTCCAGCACTCTTGGTGCTTTGTCTGAGACTGGCCAGGTCTTTCCCTACCACAGGTGAAGCTCCAGTATTTCAACTGTATGTTGAAAATATTGACATATTTTCTTTTCTTTTTTTTTAATATTTTATTACACCACCATGTGATATACAATTACAAAGATGTTCATGTTTGAGTTTCCGTCATACAGTGTTCCAGCACCCATCCCTCCACCAGTGCCCATTTCCCACCACCAATGTCCCCACTTCCCTCCCGCTCCCTAGCCTGCCTCTATGGCAAGTTCTTTATCTCTTCTCTCTCTCTCTTTCTCTCTTCTCTTACACATTGTGGATTGCAATACACACATTTAGAGATTATCATGTATATCTTTTTCCTATATTCAATGCTCAGTTCTAGGCTGGTATTATCACTTTTGACAAATATTAGCACACTATTCCCTTCTCTGTCTTACCTAACCTCTGATTCCCACATATTTGTGGTAGATTTCATCTTTTTTTTTTTTAATTGAAAGATGCTCATGTAGAGTTTTGGTTCTACAGTGTTCCAATACGCACCCTCCACCCAAACCCATCTCCCATTACCAATGTCCCCACTTCCCTCCCCTCCCGCACCTCAACCACTTGGCAGGTTCTGTATGTCATTTCTTTCCTCTTTTATATCTCCTTCCCAACAAACTTTCCTGCTCTTCGTGGAATGCAGTGCATTAAAAGACATTACTGTTTCACTATTTTTAGTGGACCGCGGCCGCAAATGGCAGCGCGACCTGGGCTCAAACCGGTTTTGCTCTGTTCAACTGGTCGTGAGGCAGTTTCCCCAGCGTCCGGACAATGAAAATGGTGGCTAGTGTGATGGGCGAGTCTCATCCGGCTGCTTCCGGGACCCCCAGAGGCGACGGGCCCACTCCCAAAAACCCATCTGCCCTCCTCGGGGTTCCATGGTTAGCCAGGCCCGGCACGAGCCGAGTTCCAGCCTCCCCAGCCGCTCTTCAGGCTCTGTATGCTGGCCGGCGGGCAGCTCCTGGGTGGGGCCACCAGGCTCGACAAAATGGAGGAGGGAAAGGGCGCCCACGCCTCCATCTGACGACTTCCCAGTGATTCCCGCCTCTTGGAGCCGCCTACCTGGGCTCGAACTGGTTTTACTCTGTTGATCTGGTCGTGAGGCAGTTTCCCAGGGTTCGGACAGCGAAAATGGTGGCTAGTATGATGGGCGAGTCTCATCCGGCTGCTTCCGGGACCCCCCAGAGGCAACGGGCCCACTCCCAAAACCCATCTGCCCTCCTCGGGGTTCCATGGTTAGCTAGGCCCGGCGCGAGCCGAGTTCCAGCCTCCCCAGCCGCTCTCGAGGCTCTGTATGCTGGCCGCGGGCAGCTCCTCAAAAATATTGACATATTTTCGATATCGTATTTTCAACATACTCAAACACGCGGTGTGTGGGTCTTGCACCTGAGCAACTCTGCAGTTAGTCACTGAGTGGGCTGCAGTGGTGGCCGCCAGCTCTGACGCTTATTCACAGATGCAGCATAGCTCTGGCAAGTTCCAGAGGCCTTGCCCCACTGCAGAGCCAATCTCAAGAATGGGTCCCCATAGTTTTATTTGACTTAATCCCTCTCACATTTCACGGTTTGATCTCATAGTGAACAGAATTTGCAAATGCTGAGTTTCTGCATTTCATGTTTTCACACATTTGTTATAAAGGCTACAACCCTATTATAGCCAAATGGGAGAAATGCACAAGGCAAAATTTGTGAGAGTGGTATGTGTATGTGCACTGTGTGTATATGCGCATGCACATATGTGTGCATATGTGTGTGTGCATGTACACTCATGTGTGAACCACCTTGCCCTCTAAGCAGTCCCTACCCCTTTGCATGTTCACTGATGGGAAGCCCTGAATACCCTTTTTCTTTTTTTCTTTTTTTTGTAATGGTTCTAGGACACAGAGATGAGTGACTCAGTCATTGACTATTGGTCGTTACCTTATTCCCCAAACTTTTTTCCTATGGACAATGTAGGTGTCCTGAGAAATTAAAAAAGTCATAAGGTGGTTTTTTCCTAGCTATCCTGTGTCCCATCCTGAGTCTTACAGTTGCATGAGAGGGTTTGCTAATGATCAGCAGAAGACAGTCACATGTATCACTCAGGCAGTTGTGAAGCCCGTTGGATCTCTGGGTGCACAAGCAGGATGAAGAAGAAATATCACATAGCTCCTGGCCCATATTTTATCTTGGTTTTCCTGAGATATGCCGAGTCCATATTTTAACATGCTGTGGAGGAAACATTCTTTGTTTTTAGGAAATGAATCTTTGGGAAGACTAAATAATGCCCCTCACACCACCGAAGAAGTTCATGTCTTAATTTCTGGAAGCTGAGACTATGTTACCCACAGAACAAAGGATTTCCGGGAGGGTTTATGAAGGAAGCAGAGACAGGAGATGATTCTCAAAGGCCTTCATGAATGAAGAAAAGGAGACAGAGGGCCATAGGATCTTGAAGGGTCTTGAAGGGCTGGGATTTGGGTTTGGAGGAAAGGCCATAGGGCAAGGAATGCAGGTGACATGATCAGGTAGGAAAAGGAGTCTCCCTGGACCCTTCAGAGAATACAGTCCTGCTGACACCCGGCGTTAGCCTCATAGAACCCATTCGAAACTTCTGATGTGCTGTAAGACAATAAGCATGTTGCGTTATGCTGTTGCATTGTGGTCATTTGTTAGAGCAGCAGTGGGACACCGAAACCGGTAGAGTCATTTTAATGGTGTAAGCCAGCTCCCCTCACACTGCTGAGGACTAAGATGAAAACATCCCCTTCTGGTAATTAATTCAAAATCACCTTTGTTCTCCCCAGGTCCCATCCAGCTAAGGAAAGTCATTTAAATATATTTATCCCTCATCTTTTCATCATCCTCGTTTAGTCTTGATTTCTGGCTTACAAAAGGAGGGAAAGGTATGGATTTGATCAGTTGCATGCTCGTTTCTCCAACAAAAGAAGTGATCAGTTGCTCATTGGATGAGGAATCAACACGTCCCTGCTTCTGTGTTTTCTCCCTAAGATTTCTTTTGGCGAGTGGGAGATTTTGGGTTTCTCCCTTGAGTCCTCACCTTCTTACTCTTCTTTTTTGTTTACAAAATCTTAACCTAGGACTGTAATGATAGTCCAGCAGGTAGGCATTGCATGCGGCTGACCCAGGTTCGATCCCTGGCATTCCATATGGTCCCCTGAGCACTGCCAGGAGTAATTCCTGAGTGCAGAACAGGAGCAACCCCTGAGAATTGCCGCATGTGACACCCCTGCAAAAAAGAGGCAAAAAAATACAATCACAACCCCACTAGCTAGGGAAGACAGATTTGTAGTGAAGCCCCATCTGTCTTCCAGGTGACATCATCTACTTGATCTATTTATCTATTGTCTCTTCCAGGAGACACCAACTACGACATCATCATCATCATCATCAACAATTATCTTTAGTGTCTCTCTTCAGAGCCCTTGACTTTCTGAGTGTTGGTCTTTAGCTTCTTCTGTACATGCAGAGCACAGACTAGATTTGAGCTTGGTAATAACGGTGTCATAGTAGCAAGGTGTGAAGAGATGCATCAGGGAATGTGGGGCCGAGGCAAATACCAGCGTCTACTCTGCCTAATCATTAACCCATGAGAAAGAGGCCAGAATTCCCGATTTTTCAAGAAACTGAAAACCTGTTTTTTTTTTAAAGAAGTGTGATTATTACTATGATTGTTGACTAATAAAAATTTATATTGACTGAAGGAACAAAACTAGTCACAGTGAGGAAGTTGCGAAGCTTTGGGACTGAAGGTGTTTCTAGTGATATGCTTTTGATTTGGTTTTTCTCTTTCTTTCAATTGTTATATGAGCTTTCCTGCCTGTGATTGGCCTTCTGAGTTGGTCTCCTATCGCTTTCCACCGGTGAGAATCAGCCATATTTCCTCCAGTAGTAGAGATGATATGTGGCTTTTAAGGCATAGTCCGATCATTTATGCAGTGACAGGGACAAGAGATGAGAGTCCCACCCTATCCCATCACACCCAGACCCCAGGGGAGAGCTCAAGGGGTTTGAAATGATTTTACGATCCCTAGATAGACTAAAGTTGGTTTTCCCTTTTCATCCTTTCTTCTTTTCTTCTGCTTTCTTTCCTTGGTCTTGCCTCTTTACAGAATTGTCTTCTCTACAGAAGTATAATTCT
Source organism: Cryptotis parvus (assembly GCA_021461705.1). NCBI lineage: Eukaryota > Metazoa > Chordata > Mammalia > Eulipotyphla > Soricidae > Cryptotis > Cryptotis parvus. The sequence goes on from JAJIBD010021617.1 coordinate 20,910, forward strand.
TTCCCCTCTTCTCTGTATAATTCTTTCCCCGCTTCTCCTTCTCTTTCCCTCTCTATTTTTCTTTCCCTTCATTATCTTTTATGCCACTCACTCACATTATTTAGAGTTGTCCTTACATTTTAACGACACTTGTTTCTATTTCACCCAAGAATCTTAAGCCCTTGTTCAGAAGTATTCCACAGTAAGTTAGGCTTTCCTTTCTTGGTGAGTGGTAGAAACTCATTGTAGATTTATTGCAGAAAATTTCCACTTTATTAAGCTGACAGATTTTGCTTGAAGGCGTACTACCCTGTGAAATTCTAAATTTGATTTAAAGGTCAGAGGAAAAGTCTGGCACCTACAATCTGCCTTTGAATTGTTTTTGTAACACTAAATAGAGTTTACAAGGGGAGAAAATTGCAACTGGTCAGCAAAAGGCAAGTCAATCCTGCCTTCTCTAACAAACTCTTTGCCTGTAACCAACCTGGAAGATGAAGGAAATGACTAGATTATCAGAAGCAGTGAAAGGGAGGAAACTTCTAGTTCTATTAGGCATGTCAGAGTGGACAGACCACTTGGGAAAGGAGGAAAGGCCAGTATCTGGCTGAAGGCCAAGTGGGAGGGGAATAATAGGGAGGGGGTGTCTTTTACACAAATATATATGATAATATTAACATGAAAAAATCATACTTTTCTAAAGGACTTTGTATATTAGCAATGAACTGCAATTTGTCCCTGGAAACGCCAGTACTCCGTGCTGGTGTTGGACGTTAAGGAAATACTTCCTAAGGATTTTTACTCTCACAGCAAAGAACTATATTATCTCCTTAATTAAAATGATTTTGTACATAATCTAGTATTATCTCCTTAATTAAAATGATTTTGTACATAATCTAGTATATGTTTGAAAGAAATTTGGATAAATTTCAATGCACTGTAGTAATTCTTTAAGATGTGCAAACTTTCATGATCTAATAATGGATTCTTGGTAATGGTGTGAGAAAAAAGATATAACACCGACTCTAAAAAGCTGCCAGCATCAGAACTGTCAGAAATCAGGAAAAAGATCGAGAATGGAACATACACTCTAAGACCATCTGGATGGCTTCAGAATGACCATTTTGGCGTCTCTACGTATTTCGGAGGGTCTTCACGGATTCTTGATGCTGAAAAACAGGAAGTTCACACAGGAGCCATGGAGGGCTCTGGCTGTTGAAGTAAAATAGCAGCATGTCAAATCAGTTTTCCCTAATTCCAGTCTTCTGCCTGAATTCGGTCACCTGTAAAGAAAGTAAAACAGAGGCGCTGTCAGTGAGACAGCTTGGGGAAGTCTTTAGCTCGTCCGGCCCCTGATGGTAACCACCCCTTTGTCTCTTTGGCCATCCCTGGAAACCTCGACTTTTACTGTCTAAGTTTAGATGCTATGTGCAGCTTGTTGTCTCTATAATTTACCAGCTGTAACTGTGACACGTGCCCATCGCCGGCTTGTCGTAACTTAGGGAAAATGGCTCATAGCCCTGACCTCGGCACTGAGCAAGCAGCAGTACTACAGCCTTTTCATCCAGGTGTTCTCCTTTTTGTTCTCGTCTTTACGTGGATGCCTCTTCTGCTAGGCGTGTTGCGTGAGATGTTACAAAGTTGGTGAGATAAACATATGATGTTTATGTTCTGTCTCTTTAAAAATTGCCTCTGTGTTATGAGCATGTTTTACATATTATTGAGAGCTTTTGAAAAGCAAAATAAAGCGGTGTTCGGTTGGGTTGGCTATTAACGTGTCTTTAAGTTTCCCCTCAGAAATGGTCCATCATCACCGTTGCTGATGATATTTTTCAGTGCTTATTCCTGAAAGCATGATAATATCAAAGGAGAGGAACAAGCTAGGCTCTGGGGAGCCCTTACCAGAAGGTTACAGGGCACGTGATAGGGGGGTAAAGCTGGGCCCTTCCTTTCCCCTTTGATATGGGTCAGGAGACAGGAGGGAAGCACATGACACAGCTTCCCTTTTCTTTACTCCTGGGAGAGTCCAGGCCTGTCTTCTGGTGTGCTGACAACACACAGCTTGGGTTCCAGATACCTTATCAGAAATGAGGTGAAGAAAACTTGGGTTGACCTCAGGATTTCACACACATGAATATGCACATTTCTCATCTATCTATCTATCTATCTATCTATCTATCTATCTATCTATCTATCTATCTATCTATCTATCTATCTATCTATCTATCTATCTATCTATCTATCTATCTATCTATCTATCTATCTATCTATCTATCTATCTATCTATCCTATCTATCTATCTATCTATCTATCTATCTATCTATCTATCATCTATCTATTTATCTATCTATCTATCTATCTATCTATCTATCTATCTATCTATCTATCTATCTATCTATCTATCTATCTATCTATCTATCTATCTGTCTATCTGTCTGTCTGTCTGTCTGTCTGTCTGTCTGTCTGTCTGTCTGTCTGTCTGTCTGTCTGTCTGTCTAACTGTCTATCTGTCTGTCTGTCTGTCTGTCTATCTATCTATTTATCTGTCTAACTGTCTGTCTGTCTGTCTATCTGTCTGTCTGTCTGTCTGTCTGCCTATCATCATCATCATCTATATTTGTGAAATGGTAAAGTGCTTCTGTTTTTATGACAATTTTTACCAAACAAAATGATTTCTAAAGGTAGATTCCTCTTTTAAAAATTATTTTGAGGGCTGGAGCAACAGTACAACAGGTAGGGTGCTTGCCTTGAACACAGCTGTCCCGATTCAATCCCTGGCATCCCATCTGATCCTGGGAGGCCACTGAGCATAGAGACAGGAGGAATCCCTGAATACAGCCTAATGTGGCTCCCAAACAAACAAACAAAATGTTAGAGCTCAGGGGGGGGGATCAAAAAAGCAAAAGGAATTTTGCTTATTTGATCAACTTGTTGAGATGATATATAGATTCATCAGTATATCTTTTATCTCCACAAGAAAGACTAGTATTTTATTTCACATTGGTTATTGTGTTATTATGTTTATACATAATAAGTACTGACTACTCAGAATATATAATTTATATTCTTATAAATGTAGGTATCATTCTTATTAGCATTTTTAATATGAGATGATAAAACTAAGAAAATTTAAATAATCCATTACACAATTTAGGTTGGTGGCAAGGAACAAATCTGAATTACGAACCAGATATATAGGCTTCCCAAATCTTCATGGTAATATTTACCCCAGTGTTACCTCCCTGGCTATGCTTAGGGCTGGCTTCTGCTTCTGTGCTCTGAAATGACTCCTGGTGACTCAGAGGATCATATGGGGTGTCAGAGATTGAACCCATGTCAGCCACATGCAAAATTAGCAACTTATGCTCTGATCTATTACTCTGACTCCTCATCAAACTACTTAGCAGTACTAATTCAAGGTTCTACGTTAGATATTGGTTCATGGAAGTACTTACTGGTACCATACTACTGTGTTACTTCTCACTACTTTATTGTAGCATGTTTCACTCATTTCATGGTGCAATACTGTAATTCTGCTTCTGAGGAGTAAGAACTTTATGGTAGAATTTTGTGGTCTTACTTTGTGGTAATATTTCACAAAGATAGTTCTTGGAGGTAATTCACCTGACCACTTTATTGCACCACAATTTGGGAGTTGATCTAGTAATGAATGCTTTTTAAAAGGTAATTAAAAAAAGAAAAGAGCAAGCAGGACTCTCGAATATGAGACGAACATGTGTTAGAACTTTCATTTCACTAAATTAATGAGGAAACCAGGTGGATATTATAACTCAGGCAAAGAAGTCTAGAAAGCAAACATTCCTTTGAAATAAAGGATCATGGAAACAGACACAAATCTAGGACAAGGAAGGGAAGTCAAGTGAAGTTCCGCTGGACAGACAATGTGCATGTTGAGGGCTAAGCAATTTGCTCTGATACCAATTATATACAATTTTTCTTTTGTTTTGGGTCCACACCCAGGGCTCAGATGAGATGCAGGGGATTGAACCTGGCTTGGCTATGTACAAGGCAAGTGCCCTACTCACTGTGCTATCTCTCCGACCCCCAGATATGTAAAATTTACAGAAGAGACAAAATAGCTTCCTCTGATCTAGACAATGCTAAGGTATCTGTGGTAGCAGAGAAATATAATTCCCTCTTAATATAATTCTTGGGAAATAATTATATTAATTCTTCCATTTTCCACTTCTGGACTTCCCTCTCGTCAGAACTCCACCCAGCAGACCAGCCCATCACAGCCCGGATCACCGACACCCACCCTGCCGCAGCTTTTTCCTCAATCCGCCCAGTTATGCTGGTCCAGAGACTCTCACACATGGGGCAGAGCTGTTCCTTGCTGTCCCTGTGCAAAGCCGCTCATGAGGCAGTCGGGAGGCATGGCGGGTTCTAGCCCTGGTCCACCACCTCGGCAGAGCCTCACAACAAGCCAGACCACCACTCCTCACTCCACGGGCGCCGCCATTTTCCACTTCTGGACTTCCCTCTCGCCAGAACTCCACCCAGCAGACCAGCCCATCACAGCCTGGGTCCGGGCGGCTGCAGCGCGTGGTTCATCAATAAATGCTTTATTTGGAGGTGTTTAAAAGAGTTTGCCTCCCGCTCGACAAGCCTGGCAAGCTTCTCATGTTGTATATGATATGCCAAATTCCAGTAACAACTATATTAGGTCATTCCCATGACCTAATATAATGGTTTGAGGCTCTTTATGTTCCTGTAGCAAGCCGATGCCCCTGGCTCTACTGGCATGAGACAGGACATATAGAGATATTACTGGTGCCCGCTCTAGCAAATAGATGATCAACGGGAAGATCGTGATCGTGATAATTCTTGGGACATAAGGATGTGAATCCTTGTCAAGGAGATTAATAGCTTAGTCCTTAAAATTTCTCTAAGTTGAATTATCCAGGAAAATGAAATAAAATGGAGTCACATACTGCACATAAATGCACATATATACTGCATTTTTATTTATGGAGATTTGACCAAATTTGTGTTGACCAGTAGTTTCACAAAGCTGTTTTAGGAGATACAAGTTGCTAGTGGTGGTGGTTGTGGTGGTATTTGTGTGTGTGTGTGTGTGTGTGTGTGTGTGTGTGTGTGTTGGGGGGCAGTTTTATATAAACTCTGCCTTTCATCAACAAATTTTCTTGGTTTATTGTTGGATAACATGCCCTAGCTAGCTTTGGATAGTTGCTGTTTAAGCTACTTACAGTTCAAGCTATTTACATGTCTTTAAGCCAGGGTTCATGCTAAAGAGATCTCTCTTCTGTGTAAACACTGATAGAGGGTGTTTCAGTTATAGGAGTCAGTTTGACTCTGAATTAATAACTCTTGGAATATCATTTATACAATGATTTCAATGCTACATGGTTTGGGCATAATTCCTCTTAACACCCATGGTTCCCAGGGTGGGACAATTAGCATTTACCAGGAGGAAACCACCCTGGCTATGTTTATCAACTCTGCCAAGGTCAAAGGAGGGATCATGGTAGTTTGCCTTCAGGCAAGCAAGTGTGACCCTTTCAGTAAACAGAGGACAGAACACTCAAATTTACCTTGGTGCAGAGTAGAATGAAGAAGGACCTTGTGAGTACCATCTGGATTGCATGAAGTTCATAGCCTGATATTATGATGTGATTCTCCCCATGAATATACATCCATTAGATGTATTTCTTTATACCAGCCCCCCCTCTCCAGTGCTTTGACATAAAAGATAATCCCAGAGGAAGGGACTAGGCCCTGGAATTATCATTTGTTTAGAACTGCACCAGAGGTGAATAGCCACCTAATATCTACACCTAAAAGCTGGTTCATTGATCTTTTTGACACCACCCACCCTGAAGAAAGGATTTTGTCTTTTGATTATATAAAGGGACTGTCTTGGGGAAGAAGCATCCATTTTGGTGGGTCTGTGAACATGGTCAGAGGTCTGGTAAATTCCATTATCTTGGATTCTAGTAGAAGAGCTTTTTTAATTATTGGTGATAACTAAAAACTTTTTTGGAACTGTGCTGAATTTGTGGTTTGTCTGTCTGTTGCTGGTACTTGAGGTAAAGGAACTCATTCCCTGATATTATTGGGGACCCCAGTGGCTCCTTGACAGTTTATGAAGTCAAAGGATCATTTTCCTAAATGTCAGACTTGACAATTCAAACTGGGAATGATATTCAAGATGTTCCCCTGTTTCTTGCATAGCTCTTCATTGTGTGTAGTGAAGAGCCTGCTTTTTTTAGCCAAGTTTAGACAGTAAAATCTTTATTATTTGTTATGATGTAAGAGGCAAAAGGAGCAACTTGAATTTTAGTTCCCAAGTGAGTATAGAAAGTTGATGTCTTGGGGCCGAGCGATAGCCCAGCGGGTAGGGCATTTGCCTTGCACGCGCTGGCCTGCGCTGGCCCGGGTTCGATCCCCGGCATCCCATATGGTCCCCCGAGCACCGCCAGGAGTGATTTCTGAGTGCAGAGCCAGGAGTAACACCTGAGCATCGCCGGGTGTGACCCAAAAAGCAAAAAAAAAAAAAAAAAAAAAAAGAAAGTTGATGTCTAGAAGAAAAATTTTATTTATTTATTTAAAAATTTTTTTTATTATACCACCATGAGACATACAATTACAAAGGTGTTCATAATTGGTTCTTGGTAATACAGTATTCCATCCCTCCACCAGTGCCCCATTTCCACCACCAATGTACCCCACCCCCTCCTGCCCACCCCCCAGGCTGCCTCAATAGTAGGTACTCCTGTTTACTCTCTTTCTCTCTCTGTCTCTCTCTCTCTCTCTCTCTCTCTCTCTCTCTCTCTCTGCATCTCTCTCCCTCTTATTTTGCACTTTGTGGCTTGGCTAGCCCTGCAGATATTTAGAGTTTATCACTTAAGTCTCTTTGTGTATATTCAATGGTGAGTTTTAATCTGTCATTACCATTTCCCACATTTAGTAAAACACTGGTATCTCTTTATATCCTATTAATGAATGCAGTCATTCTCTATCTGTCCTTTCCCTTCTGACTAATTTCACTCAGCATGATAGTCTCCATGTCCATCCATTTTCAGGTAAATTTCATTATTTCGTCTTTTCTGACAGCTGCATAGTATTCCATAGTGTAGATGAACCACAGTTTCTTTAGCCAGTCCTCTGTTCTCGGGCATTTAGGTTGTTTCCAGATTCTAGCTATAGTGAATAGCGCAGAGATGAATAAAGAAGTACAGATAGTGTTTCTGCTATGTGTTTTTCAGTCTCTCGGGTATATTCCCAGGAGTGCTATTGCTGGATCAAATGGGAGCTCAATGTCTAGTTTTCGGAGGAATCCCCATATTGTTTTCCGAAAGGGCTGGACCAGTCGGCACTCCCACCAACAGTGGATCAGATTCCCTTTTTCCCCACATCCACGCCAGCACCGGTTGTTCTTGCTGTTTTAGATGTGTGCCAGTCTCTGTGGTGTGAGATGGTACCTCATTGTTGTTTTGATTTGCATCTCCCCTGATGATTAAAGATGAAGAGCACTTTTTTATATGCCTTTTGGCCATTCGAATTTCTTCTTTTTGGAAGCTTCTGTTCATTTCTTCTCCCCCATTTTTTGATGGGGTTGGCTGTTTGTTTTCTTTGAAGTGCTACCAGTGCCTGATATATCCTGGATATTAACCCCTTGTCAGATGGGTATTGGGTGAATATCCTTTCCCACTCTGTGGATTGTCTTTGTATCTTGGTCACCGTTTATAGAAGAAAAAATTTTATACTAGACAAATTTGATTATTAGAACAAGATAATTGTGGGACCCAACAAGGCCAATTTCATAGACAGAGAACCAACCAGAACCACTGTCGATTCTTAATCAAAAGATGAAGAAATTAATGTAGGGATTTCTGTCCAACAGAAAGAACTGGAAGAAAGCAGAAAATTAATTTAAAGCAATAGTTAGGATACAAGTCAGCTTCAGTGTACGGCTGCAGGGAAAAATTGATAAAGCAATTTCTTGGGAAATCCATAAAGTGCTACAAAACTGCCTTGCGATAAGAATTACAGAAGAAACAAACATTTAGCCTGTCGAGAGTTGGAGGATTGTTTAATTAAAATTAAGCCAGATCCAAAGGGTAGTGTAATTACCATAGGTCTTGATCAGGTGGCATTAATAAGGGAAAAAAAAACAAAGCAAGAAATAAATTGAGAAACAAAACCAAAGCATATTATCGAGTACAAACAACAAACAAAAACACATTTTATCTATCATTTTATAGGAAAGGGAAGTGGGGAGAGCTGAATATATGTTGTCAATCAGCATGTTAAGCATCTGCCTGACGTGATATGAAGTTTCCGCTTCCATACACCCAATTTCTGGACCCTACTGCTACAGAATTTTGTTATGCTGTTGTTGCTTTGCTCAGAGCCAGAGAAGACACCTTGTAGGTCTCTGAGTCTGGATCTTGGGATGTCTCTACCCTTCAAAATTGTATCTTCTAAGGCCTAAAGCAGACAGAGACATCACCAAAAGGGAAAATACAGATAAATCTCCCTGATGTACTCAGATGCTAAGATCTCCAACAAAATACTAGCAAACAGAATCCAAAGATTCAAGAAATAACAGTGTATTAGCCTAGCTCTGTCAACAGTGATAAGAGTAGCCAGTTACTGGGGGCTGGCTGGGGGAGGGAGTCTAAAACTAGGAATCCAGTAGCCTGGACAGCTCCATAGTGTCCTTCGGAGTTGTCCAAAGGAGAGACCTCGGTTGCCTGGTTTCATTAGGACTAAATCTTGTCATCTTTGACTTTTTCAGGAACACAGAGTACCCAGTGACTGGCGTCTAATGAGCTACCAGAGGACAAAGGTAAATTTTGGGCCACTCAGTACCATGACTTCTCCTTTTGGGTATTGATTCCTGTTGGTATTTCCATCATGGTTTTTATCTACCTCATGGCCAAGGTCAACTTCTGTCCTTGGTCCACTTCAAGTAGAATGCTGCGAGAAGATAACCTGGATGAGCTTATCATTCTGAGCTGCCCTGGAAAAGCAACCTATTAACACCCTCAGTCTAAAACTCTGGGTTTCTAGGATCTGATTTTCCAGTATGGGCTTCTTCAAGTTTGTGTGTAATCACAGCAACTTTTACTTTTCAGACCCATTGTTTCACTTGGAATTAATTTCTGTTGCTTAAAACCAAAGGCTCTGAGTAATATAATATCCATTTATTAGAATAATCGTGGTATTTGGGATCTGAATTTTCAGTCCTCTCTGTACCTGAAAATCAGCATGGGTGTGCCACAAGACCCTAAGCAGAGGAAGGATGCTAAATACAGTGAAAAGAGTCAGGAGGAGGCAGGGAGGAGGAGAAAGAGAAATCACTGTTTAGAGTCCAATGAAATACCAACATTTGCCTTCAAATTTGTATAAGTTCATTTTTAGAGGTCTTTGATCTTCTTTCTTCATATCACAGTCAGTAGGTGTAGATTTCAGTAAGTGACTCAATGATCAGTTCAACTCCCACCTGTCTTTACAACATTTGTCTTCACCTGCTCTCAGAAACGCCCACTGCCCATAGCATCGTAGGGTCCTAACACACACAGCAGGGCTTGGGTTAATATTTGTTGAAGTCGTGAGGATGAGAACACTCATGAAATTGCTGACCTAGAATGAGTTACCCAGAATTACCCAGTATGGATTACCCAGTAATTCATACTTGTTTCATAAGCAGCATGGAACAGACCACAGTAGGGTCCCGTTCTAACCTCCTGGTTCTCTTGAGTTTCTATCATCCCCTTGCCATAAGTGTGAGTAGGTTTGATGAGTTGCTTTTAGCCTAGAAGGCAGTAGGGTTGATGGAAAATCCATGTAATAGTATGAATATGGCTTCACAGTACAACTTTATAGGTCTGTCTTTGGGGTCTGTGTTATTGGAGTCTCGTTAGCCTTAAAGAAGCCATTGACCATATTGGGGCACCCAGCTACAAAGAGCTGAGGAGGCCTTTGGTGGCCAGTAAGAAACAGTTTCAAGTGGCCTTCAGACTTAAGGCCTCAATGAAATACACTGTGAGAATAAACTCCACAGATTTGGAGGCTGATCTACACCCACCCTGCTCCTTCCCTGGGGAGTCTCAGAGGAGCCTAACACCCAGGTAACTTCTTAATCATGGCCTCTTGAGACCCTAAGGAGAAGGCTTGGATAAACTGAACTCTGGCCCACCGAAACAGGTAAAGTAGATGTATCATTGTCATGCTGGCAGTATTGTTACTCCGCAATAGATAGCGGAAACAGGAAGTGTGTGTAATAGAAGAGAGGCCAGCTTGGAAAGGATCCTTGAGTCCCACCTCTGTCCTTTGACATGTCCTTTGGTGCTAAGACAACTTAGTACTAAAATCAAAGCTCTGGTTTCTACTTGGTGTAGAGCAGGATCTTCTCCCAGCCTTGGCCCTTGGCCTGTGAAGCTACCCCGGATGTGGTAGGAGGCTTGGCAATCCCACTAGACAGTCAGAGCTGCCTTCCTTATTCGTGACACTGATATTGTCACTAGACAGCTCCATTTGTTCCCAGTGCAAGGAAATAGAGGCCAGCAGCGACAGTATGCCTGTGCTCCTGAGTCCCTGGAAGCTTTAAGTGATATTTAAAACCTGAAAACCTTTAAAGAAGAACTGAGAGGACTAAACTATCATCACTGACAGGAACCTGGTTGCTGTGACTCACAGACAGAGACACCGAAGTGGACTTTCACCTGCAAGAAATCTTCCAAGAGAAGTGGAAAAGCTGCTTTGCCTGAGGACATAAGCCCTGGGATTCTCCTAGGCTGAGAATAGGAAGTGGGGGCTATCCTGCCCCCATCCTGAAGGACCCAGGAGACAGCTGGGGCAGGGCGTTAGGGTCTTGCCATCACTATCACTGTTATGAGTCACTGACGTGATTACAGGTGATGAGAGATATTAGCCAGAGGCCCCACCTCACAATACAGACCCTTAAACTTCTCGCCAATTGAGTGTTGTAGCTTTATTTGAAAGTGATTAAACAAACACCTAGGGCCTCCTGCTAATTCATTTTAAATGGAGCCTCCCTGGCCAAAAGTCATAAAAAAGCAAATCTCTGATCTCTTTATTAAGCTTGGGGAGAGTGATTGGACCTGTTTAAACCAGCCTGAAGGGACGGAAGGCTCCCTGAGGAAGAGAAAGCGGCTCAGGTACTTACTAAGGAGTCATAGAAGAGTTCAATTAATGTGTCTCTATCGATCTCCCTTTCTTCCTTTCCTTTACGCTTCCCCTCCTTTGTCTTTATTTCCACCGCTACCCCTTCCCTCTGCTGGGAGTCCCAGGCCAGAATCTCAGCCCATGAAAGACCCCAGTTCAAACTGGAAGACTTAGGACTGGTAAGTCCCATAGGTCAGGGGACAGACTCTTCTGCCTCCAGGGACTGGGGGTGCATGGCAACCTGACCCCCCCATTCCTTTAGCCTCTGACACTGCCACATGCATGTTCTTCTAAACCCCTACTGGCTACTGGCTCCCTCATGCACAACTGAGTCTGGTGTCCAGCGCAGAGAGGATATGAGACTCCTGGTAAACCTCCATGGAGCTGTGTGCTCCAGGCTGAGGGCTGGTACTCCTGAATTTAATTGAGCCCTCCTAGAACCACAGCATGAAGTTATTACGATCCGGTATAAAGCAGAAGAAGCTGGGGGCCAGACAGGGAAATGGCTGCCAAGATTTCTCCAGCAGCTTAGTCCTGGCTTATCTGCTTGAGACCACGTGACCCTGATAGCACCATACCCCATGCTATCCTAGAATGTTCTAGGTGTTTCTAGAGCTAATTTGGCACAGACCAAGGATGACAGGTGGAGTCCTGTGATTTTAATCTGTGAATGAATGAATGGCTAAGTTTGGCTAATTTCCATTTATTTAAGGGTATCTGAGACTCAGATACATGGGGCAGAGCTACTACTGCCTCTCCCTGTGCTTAGCTGATCATGAGGTGCCGGGAGGGAAGGGACCCGCCATCCCAATAGAGCCTCGCAAGAAGCCAGAGGAACCCCCACACCATGAAGGAAGTCATTTTCAACATCCGGACTCCACAGCTCATCAGAGCTCCACCCAAGAGAAAAGCCGATCTCTCCCCATTGCAGTTCATCAGTAAATGCACGAGATGAGAGCCTGCTACTGAGAGTATAGCACCTGTACAGCAGAGCCTGGCAAGCTACCCATGTCATATTATATGCCAAAAAACCAGTAACAATTATAGACCTCATTCCCATGACCTGAAGGAATGGTTTGAGGCTCTTTGTGTTCCTGGAGCAAGCAGATGCCCTTGGGCATGCGACAGGATGTATGGAGATGTTACTGGTGCCCGTCGAACAAATCGATGAACAACCGGAAGACAAGTGATACAAGTGACAAGTGATTAAGGGTATCACTTCATTCCTAATAAAATGACCTATTTCATTTTTTTTTGGCATATGGGAGAAGTTGACATTGAATTTTATTTCCAGTAGCAAAACACTTCGATTCTATAAACTGTGCTCAGTCACAAGCCAGGAGAGAAACGTTTCTGTTTAGATATCGACAAAGGGGTGATTGTTAAAAACAAGCTTCTATTTCACCCTCATCTAATTAGACCTGGAAAGGTGTGTAAAATCATTAGCGTCGAGTTCTGCAAAAGTATAAAGTATGTGATCAGGCTGGTTCAAGCTACCCTTGGCAGCCAAAGACAATTCTGTGATATTTGTATTGTTAAATGTGATCTCCAGCAGCAGCTGTAAAACGAGGCAATAAATAGCTCCCTTCTCTTGCCTGGAGGCAGCCGGTGCCACTTTGCATGGTAGGAAAATCACAAAAGTTGCAGGTACATCAGAAAGCAGCGCGGTGTCAGATGGAGGGGATGCATACCTGAATGCGCAATTAGCATCCCACTTCTCTGAGGGGAGAAGACATATGCGCATCCACTTGCTTCCAGAGCAGTAGATTTCCCTCATCTCTAAAGATATCTCCTCAGCAGGGATTCTGGACCTTTTAGAGGACACTGAATCCTCTGGGGTTTTCAAGAGGCCTCTGAACCTGCACCCGGGAGAATCTGCACGGGCACGTTGGGATAACGGGAAGAGTCTCTGATTCCTCCCTGGGGGGGCCCCAGGGAAGGTTTTTAGGGAGGGAGGAATACATCTATTGGTGCTCAGGGCTTACTCCTGGCCCTGCACTTTGAGATCACTCCTGGTGGGCTTGGGTGGGGAAGCATAGGGAGTGCTGGGAATTGAGCCCTGGGCTGCTTGCGAAGCAAACACCCTGCCCCAAGGGTACTTGAAGTGGCATCATTCAAGCAGGAAGCTGCACTTGGTGGGGCACAACTCCAGGCCCCCCAGGTTTCCTTTTCCACAGCTGAGTATGTAGACCAAGGGACAGGGAGGGCTTGGGGTGTGAGTTAAGATTCAACCAAACTTAGGGCACAGGGATGATGGTGTCTCCTCTCTTAGCACTGGCTGCAGAGTGATCTTGGAAATGACGTGGAAGCAGGAGAGGAATCAGCTGTGTTGGGAGTGTATGTGGCCAGGAGGCTTCACACCCCATATTATACACCCCACTTATACCTACACACACGCCCCACAAACAAACTCACACACATACTACCCCCAATTACATAATACTACATACATGTACTAATTACATAATACTACATACATGTATGCATATGTACACATGCAAAGTCACACTTATTCACTCTATGGTCACACACATACCCCCCCCCCCTCTGTACCCACACATACCTACTCCCCTACATACACACTCATTCCCTATACACGCACCCCCCCATCTAAATTCATCTACACATATGTATACGTTCACAATCACACACATAATCCCTTACACAGAGAGAGACACACACACAAACTCCCCTAAATTCATACACACAGATGAGAGAGCTGGAAGAGAGCATGGGCAGAGATGCTGAGACTCACTGTGAACTTGCTGGGACCCCCAAGGCCTTGGCAATGGCTTATTCACGCACAGAAGCAGACACCTGGAGGGTCGCAGGCCCCACAGTTCCACTTGTTCTAGACACAGAATTATTTATAACTGGAATATTCATCCTGTGAGTTTGAACTCAGGCTCGCTCTTCCAACCTCAGGCCTAATCCTTCTCTCTCCAGTCTCATCCTAGAAACCAGCTTTGCATAAGACCCGTCTATGATCCCAACCCCATGATGACATCTTAGGCTGCACTGTCCTAATTAGCTTAATTGTTTCTTCTGCTTCTGAATTCCAAGTTTCTAGAGGGCAAGGGCCATAATTCACTCACCTTTGCCTTGCAGTATCCTTCGTAATATTTGCATATGTGCTATGAAGAAGTAGAGGGCCGAGAGAAAAACCGGAGAATAATGAATATTAGATGAGGAGCTGGAATAGAGTGGGAAGAGTGAGTAAGAGCTGAATATCTTTTAGCAAAAGAGCCTGATTAGACCAACAACGGGAGGAGAAAATAAAACTGTAAGCCATAGTGTTAGAGCTTTCTCAGAATTCATCTAGCAGGTTTTCCGGTTGCTACCAGAAAGTCCCCCAAACTTTTATGTAAAAGAGCAGTAAATGTAATCCAGGAGCTTGCATTTGGCCTGCAATGTCTGCGAGAGAATTGCCAGTGACATCTAAGAGCAGGTACGGGAAGAGATGAACTTGGTATCTACAACCACACGGTCCAGGGTTCAACCCTAACGTGGTATCTAGAACCACACAGTCTAGGATACAACCCTAAGCAATGATAAATTATACAAATGTGAGAAAATCATTAAACATATAAACTCTTTCTAATTTGAGGGATCATTTATATTGTTTGGCCACACCTGGCTGTGCTCAGGGTTTACCCTGGCTCTGTGCTCAGGGGTCACTAAAGCAGTGCTCCAGTGACCAAGAAAGAAAAAAGGAAAGAAAAGGGAATTAAAGCATTGTCCATAGTGCTAATATTTAAAAAACATCAAAACATTAGTGTCTACACATGCTAATTTTCTCTACATTGAAATAAAAAGCTTTAGTGAGAAAATCACTACCAATATTTGGGGCTAGAGAGATAGTACAGTGGGTAGAGCATTTGGCTTACACACAGCTGACTCAGGTTCCCTAGGACCACATATGGTCCAGGTGGACCACCTTGAGTCCACCTGGAGTGATCCCTGAGCTAGGAGTAAGCCCTGAGCACTGCTGGATGTGCTCCCAAAACAAAAATTACTCTATTAATCAAACACTTTCATCATCACACGTTGCTTGTATAGAATTAGGTCTGTAGAAGTTTCCAGATAATGATGCTTTGACAGCAATTGTCACTTTAGCTAAATGACATATCTCAAAGGTTGATGAACTAATTCAAATAAATAGAGTTTCCACGTCTTCATTGTATAAAGAGAGAGGGGGAAAACACCACATCAATCTTTTGGCTTTCATATTGATTAACGTTAATTGCATAAAATTGTGATGCCAGCAATTTCTCACTGATTTATGGTTTATAAAAGCTATTGACGATATGGAGATGCAAGAGGGATTCTTTTCTAGGTTGGGCTACACTAGATGGCTATAAGGATTGTCTAACTATTGAGTAAGCATCACTGATGAACTCTAACAGGACAACTACTGTATTCTCACTAGGGGGCTATGGCACTAAAATAATGGCTAATCCCGACAGCAAAATTAGTTCTTTCCTTTTCCCTTAAAGAGAAGCTCTCCATAGTATTCTTTGAATTGAATGACTGTTATTTCACTCATCACCCCAAATTTCCTTCTTTTTAATTATATGGTCCTTTGAATTTCTAATTGAATTCTGACTGTTTCTCTTTCCTTACTTTCTAAAGAATTCTCTTTTAGGCCTCCAACAATACAAAGGACAGTAGTCTCAATTTAAAGATACCACATCTTTAAGAAGTTTTGTGAGTGCATGTGTGTGCGTATGCCGCATGTGTGTGTTCACATGTGTACCTCCATAGCTTAATTTTGGAGGTACCAGGACTTTGATAATGACATTACCCATTACCTCGTTGTTAAAACCTCATAACTCTGAGTATAACCAACTTCCTAAGATGAATTTCCACAGGGAAATGGCTATTATGTTTCCTGTCTTTCCTGCTGATTCCCAATGGGTGTAGTGAGGTTATCGGTACTCCTATTTTTCAAGTAAAGAAACATTCTTAGAAAGGGAAAACAGAACTAATGGATAAAAACATGATTAAAAGTAAGCAAATTTGCTCCATCATCCTTCAACTAAAATCTGAAGTTTAAAAGCCCGAGCTGAAAGAGACCATTTAAAATAGTTTGTTCCAGGGCTTCATTTGTAGAAGGAAGCCAAATTTTAGGAAAGTGAAATGCTTGCCAAAGCAGGTCACATGCAGAGAGCATTGCTTTCCTTTGTTCATTCTTTTCATTCAGCAGTTATGCAGCGTTCTTTATTCACCTTAGGTGTGGTGATAAAGAAGTGGAAAATGACCAAGAACGCACCTTCCTGACATGGAGACCTTTGGAAGGAAAGAGATAGAGAAGAACAAACCAATGAACAGTTGGGGCTATCTGCAGGCTGGGATCTGCTGCTCAGTACATGAACAAAAGTAATCAACTTTCTGCTGAAACTTGGTAGAAATCTTCATATGTTCTTAAAGTATCTTGTCTTGGACTAGTTAAAGGGAAAGTTTAACAGAATGTTTGAGAGTTGAAATTTTGGCCGTCCTGATTTTCATTAGGGAAAAGATAAATCCACTCTGGTCAGTGGTTCTCTTAGGTGGTGTCTGATGAGTAGATCTTTCCCTACCAGTACCTCCAGTGGAGAAGGGAGAGCCAGCCTGAAACAGTTTTGATTACCAGGCCTGAAACATTCTTGATAACTCTTTCCTTCTACTTGGAAAATCCTGGGGATAGCATCTGGTGCAGCTGGTGGGGTAAGAGGGGCTCATCTGAGAACATGCTACCTCAAGTTCTATTTAATTAATTTATATTTAATAAATATAAATTGTGAAGCCACAAGTTCTATTTAATTAATTAATTAATTTTGAGGGGTCATACATGGTGATGCTCAGTAATTCCTGGCTCTGCAGAAGTCAGTAATTCCTGGCTCTGTACTCAGGAACTACTTCTGACTGTGCTCGGTGGACCATATGGGACGCCGGGAATTGAACCCTGGTTGACTGCTTGCAAGACAAATGCCATACCCACTTCCGGCCCTGAAGGCAGAAGTTTCAGTAATGACCTCTCTGAGGATTTGGGAAGGTGAGCAGTCACCTTCTCTGGGACAGAGAGAAGGGAGAGACACGGGACCAAGGGAGAACACACCTCTCCAGTTATTCTTTCCATGTCATTATTCCTCAATTTGATAATGGAGATAGGATTGAGAGGGTCCAGGTTGCCCAATGCAGGGGTTATTTTGGAATAACACTTATTGTCCTTGGATCATTCTCCTACATTTCTGTACGTTCCATGGCTCTGGAAATATCGGCTCAACTCCAACTCCTGAAAGATAAATTTGTGCTTATGTTCTCCCTAGCACCCGAAAAGTTGACTCAGGTCTATGCTATAAAGACACCCATGTTACTCAGTGGTCTAAATTACTGAGGCAGGGGCTTAGATCTCAGCTGAACTGGGAATGTCTAAAATCTGAGCCCCAATGTAGAGTTGCAGAAGCATACAGGATGTGGATGTTAGTGATGGAGGCCAGTTAGCCAGACCTCACCATCTGCACAGTACACCACCATCCCTATCAACCAGGTCAATTTTACTTTATTATAAAAATTTGGCTTTTGGGCCACACCTGGCCGTGCTCAAAGCTTATTCCTGGCTCTATGCTTAGGGATCACTCTTGGCAGAACTCAAGGGACCAAACAGAGTGCCAGGGATTCAAACCCAGGGCAGCCGTATGCACGGCAAACACTTTATCCTCTACACTATATCCCTGGCTCCCTGGCTTGGGAATTTTAAATCACTGTATCACTGTCTTCACTGTCTTCCTGTTCATCATCGATTTGCTCAAGTGGGCACCAGTAACATCTCCATATGTCCTGTCTCATGCTAGTAGAGCCCAAGGGCACTTGCTTGCTCCAGGAACATAAAGAACCTCAAACCATTCCATCAGGTCATGGGAATGAGGTCTATAATTGTTACTGGTATTTGGCATATCAAATATGACACGGGTAGCTTGCCAGGCTCTGCCGTGTGGGTAGCATACTCTTGTAGTCATCTCTAAATCCAGCATTTATTGATGAACTGGCCCCATGAGCTGGGCTGTGATAGGCTGGTCTGCTGGGTGGAGTTCTCCATTTTAAATGGAGAGTTTCTCCATTTTAAAACATGGAGAAAATCCCTAACCTCCATGTTTTATGGATGCAATTTGTTTCATTTCTCAGTGGAGTGGAGGTATTATCAGTAGAGTCCAATGAAATTTCCCGAAGTTGGAGCCAGCTCTGATGAAGGTAGATGTCTGAAACATACTTTAAAGAAGAAATTGAGATCATTTACTTTCTGGATATCATTTAATATGTGAGTGGTTAGGTTCAGATCAAGTTCCAGGCATTGATTATCATTAAATATACTTTGCCCTTCGTCCCACCTTAAGTACGGGTATGAATTGAGGGCTCTTATTTAGCCTTGAGCACTGCTCCACCAACCGACACTATTTAAGATCGCTGATACCATATACTGAAGTGCAATTCAGATAAGAAATGCTTTTCACGTGAGCTGGATAAATCCCAGATTACACCAAAAACAACCATTAGCTTTGGTAGTGGCTCTTTTCTTTTCTTAAAACAATTCTTGTCAACAAAGGCTAACCACAAGATCAAATAGCAGTGTAGAGAGGCGTGGAAAAAAACCCTCCTTTCTAAGTGAGTAGAATAAATCATTGCTCACTAACAGTGATGTTTAGTAAGATTAATTTGAATTGCTTCTTCCTCTGGCTACATTTACAACAGTTAGTATTTATCTTTTGAAGGTTTCCCAATCATCCAAAAGAGATGGATTAGACTGAATTAGTTTCATAGGCAGAAATATAAAAACAGAAATATAAATTGGAGTCTAATGATCATGGTTGGGGCTAATTCATATACCAAGCTCTGCTTTAGACAACTAAAATAAATATTATTTTTTGGGTAGTGCTGGTAGTTGTTGATGAAGTCAGGAGCTGTGCCATTACACATGTGTCAAGGCATGGCATCACAATGGCATCATTTTAACTCATAATTTCACAGTACATTATTTTGACTCAAATTTGATATAATCCCAATGAGAGCCAGTACAAAGTCCTGCTCTAATAAACACCTTCATGATGATCCAAGCTCAAGTTTAAGAACTATTAATAGTCTTCCTTAATGGACTTTCAAAAGACATTGGCACTTTGCCAGAGTAAAGAATTTTGAAGAACAGTGAGAAGAGTCTGGTCATGGGTAATATCCCAAACAAGTTAACTTCTCCACATGGCATCAGTCTGTGGACACACATAGACTGTGTTGCCTGTAAATCCTATTCCTTCCATTTTACAAAGATCCCGTCAGTACTGGAGCAATAGCATGGTGGGGAGGGTGTTTGCCTTGCACATGGCCCACCCAGGTTCAATCCCCAGCACCCCATATGGTGCTCTGGACATCACCATGAGTAATTTCTGATAGCAGAGCCAGGAGTAACCCCTAAGCACTTCTGAGTGTCCCTCTCTCCAAAAATTCACTCTAAAAACAAAGGGCCCCCATATCTCTGGGGCACATTTCTTCACTTTTGGCCTTCCAGTTCCGGGAAGATTTTCTTCTCCTTTATCCCTGACAGGTGGCCGTGTCCCCATGCTCTCTGAGGGGGAGGGAGAGAGAGAGAGAGAGAGAGAGAGAGAGAGAGAGAGAGAGAGAGAGAGAGAGAGAGAGGGAGGGCTGTGTTCCTTTATCCCTGACAGGTGGCCGTGTCCCCATGCTCTCTGAGGGGGAGAGAGAGAAAGAGAGAGAGAGAGAGAGAGAGAGAGAGAGAGGGAGGGGAGGGAGGGAGGGCTGTGTTCCTTTATCCCTGACAGGTGGCCGTGTCCCCATGCTCTCTGAGGGGAGGGAGAGAGAGAGAGAGAGAGAGAGAGAGAGAGGGAGGGAGGGAGGGACGGAGGGAGGGGAGGGAGAGAGGGCTGTGTTTTTGTTTACTTGCAGCTGTGGGAAGAGGTGACTTGTGGCAGGGTTGGAGGATCTTCCTCTCCCAAGCAGCGGGGTCTCCCCTGCTCTATGTGACTGTGATTGTGCTGTTACTATTCTGGGAGCCTGGAAGGAAGACAGATGTGACAAAGCAGGTACAAGAGAAGGTAGAGAAGAGAGGGCTGAGGAGCAGCACCTGAGTTGGAGACCTCAAGGCTGGCCAGCAGGAGTGATCTGTGTCACTTTGGGGATTAACAACTAATTGCCCCTTTAAATCAGCCTATTGAAAGAGTTGGCCACCCGATGGGGTGACTGACTGGGAGCTTCAGAACGCCACACCTACCAAGGAAAACTCTGAGAGACCCTGTCATATGCAAAACCGGGTCCTATGCAAAAGCAAGGGTGTTTATTAATATTCAAGTATACCCAGGATCATAGCATGACCACAAGCAGTCAGCGGCTAAGAGCCCAGAGCCCTTCCAGGGAGGATCTTTTAAGAGATAATTCCCGCCGCTACAGAAAAGCCCGCGCATAACCATCCAATAGATTTAAAATACTACATCAAGGTCTGCGCACAGGCAGCCAATCACTTTGTACCAGGTAACCATCACCTACCAATCAGATCATACTTAATACTTCTTTCTATATTTGGTGCGGCTAGACACACGTGAGGGATTATGGGGCAGTAACGGCTATGCGTACATGCAGGAATGCAATTAAGGCAATTCAGGCCAGATGCAGGTTCTGGGCGGGGGTCTCATAACCTCTAACAGGAATTTGTTCTGGGCCTTTTGTAGATAACAGGATGAAAAGGTTACTTCAAGATGAAAAGGACACTCAGACTTTAAATTGGTAACTTTCCATGAGTAGGCCTGCCCTGGTTGGGAAAGGAGGGGGGTTCTGCCTTCTCTAATTATGTCACTGAGAAATGGCGGTGACTGGTGACTGAGAGAGGAGTGAGTCACATCGGGCTGGGTTGAGATGACAGAAATGAACAGTTTCCTTGCCAACTGCACATGCCCATGCAGTAGTTGTAAGCAAAGGAGATGGGGAATTGTTTGCTGCGATGGCCTAGCCTAGCCCATCTGGCCAAACCAGTACCATGATCAAGGTAAAGACAAAGATGCAAAAGCTGAATTCCCTGTAATCTGTCAGGAAAACTGGCTTGAAAAGTTTCATATGCATTTCAATGAAGCAAAAGGAGGGTGTTTATTGTCCCTAACCAGCATTGACAAGACAGAATGCATTCCTGATGCCCTCTTTTTGTGTCCTGCACAGGAATAAATCAGAGAGGCTGAAAGAAAAGAAAGAGAACAAAAGCAAAACAAAACACCGAGAAGTTTTAGAGAGTATTTTTAATGGGAAAAGGAAATTAGAAACAAAAAAAAGGAGAAGTGATTTTGTAAAGTGTTATGGGCTATAAATTAGACTACTACAAATTTTTCTGGAATTACTGAAATATATTGGACTACTTCCATTATCATTTTTATTTGCCTTTCAGTGCTGTTTGTTTGTTATATCTAATGAGGGGAAAGGCTGATTCTCATGAATCTTAATCGGTATTTAGAGGTAGGTGGGTAATACTGAGTTTATACTTACTTAGCTTGGGGCAACTGGAATTTTAAGTAGAACCGATTTAATTTTCAGCATTTTTCTTTGAAGAAAAAGTGCCACACAGAAAGTGTTGTGGTTTATATTTTAGCATGTCAAGGATATTTCTCATTGGGTCCAGAAATTCCACCCTTGTGGAATTTCACCCAGGAGAAAAGAAAACATGTTTGTGGTACCTTTGAAGGGAAAAATTCATCAACCCAGTTGGTGACTAATGCACAGAGGAATAAAATGTGGTCCAGCCACAGTGTGTTAGGAGGAATAGAAATAGAAATTGACCCAGCCATACCACTCCTGGGAATATACCCTGGGAAGCCAAAAACACACAATGGAACACCATTTGCACTTTTATTTTCATAGCAGCACTATTCACAATAGCCAGAATCTGGAAACAACCAGTGTGCCCGAGAACTGATAACTGGATAAAGAAACTTTGGCACATCTACACAATGGAATACTATGTGGCTGTTAGGAAAAATGAAGTTATGAAATTTGCTTATAAATGGGTGGACATGGAGAGGATCATGTTGAGTGAAATTAGCCAGAAGGAAAAAGACAGATATAGAATGAATGCATTTATTTTCATGACATATATATATATAATGGTATATATATCATTATATATATAGGCATATATATAATGATACCAATAACCAAGGTCAAGTGAAACATGGATCAGGAGGTCTTGTCAAAGGTGGAAATTACCACAAACATGTGGGAGTCAGAGGGTAGATAAGACAGAGAAGGGAACAGTGTGCTAATAATTGTCGAAAGTGCTAATACCAACCTAGAAATGAGCATTAAATACAGGCAAAAAGATACACATTATAACCTCTAAATGTATGTATTATAATCCACAGTGTGTAAGGGAAGGAAGAAGGAGAGAGAGAGAGAGAGAGAGAGAGAGAGAGAGAGAGAGAGAGAGAGACCTGCCTTAGAGGCAGGCTAGGGAGGGGGAGGGAATTGACCGAAACCCAAATGTGAACATCTTATGAACATCTTTGTAATTGTGTATCTCACGGTGGTATAATACAATATTTAAAAAAATAAGATTGTGTTGAGAGTTCACAACTCTGTACATTGAAAATTCGAGTGTGCACTTAACACAGGTGAGTTTTATGCCACCTGATCAAGCTGTTTGAAACAGTTTTGTATAGCCTGTGAATTTTATTGCTTCTTTTTAATGAAATGTATAAATAATTCAGAGTCACAGACCTCCAATAGTTCCCAGTGTGCTCTATAAATTCATGGCACACTAAATCCAAGTTGAGGGCACTCAAAGCTGGAGAGGTCTAGCATGAGCAGGGAGGACTCCCTCAGCCCAAGGCAACCGGACTTGGCAGCCAAGCAGTGGGGCAGGAGTGTAGGGCGTCTGGCTTTCTCTGCCTGAAGTTTCTACATCTGCTCAGCCAACTGTGAGCATCAGTTACAAATTCCACATGGTTAGAAGAAACATATGCTGCTCCCCAGCCACGCTGCATCCGTAACTCCTCCATTTGGCTTCTGGGCCTGGAGTTTCTTTGGGGGCAATATTCCTTCCCCTTCTCCATTTGCTGGCTTGGGGTGAGGCTGCCCCACCTCCAGAATCTGGAATGGGCAGTTCGACAAAACCTAACCAAGCCCATCTGTGATGTAACCAAGCCTTGGTCCCTGGAGTGAGTGGAGATGATTCTATTTGCATCTCAGTGAATGGATCCCAGACTTTGATTCAGATCTCAGAGAAAAGAGATGAGATTGATTTAGTTCACCAACAATCTTAGGAGGCAAGTGCCATGTTTCCCCACATCAGAGAGAGGAAGGTGGGATCCAGCAAGAGCAACAGCATGGCAGAGCGGCCTGTGACAGGGGTCTCAGAGCATCAGAGGCGGCAGTGACTTCATCACATCAGAGTGTCAGAGGTGGCAGTGACTTCATCACATTGAAAGGCAGAAACCCCCCTTCCCAACCAGGGCAGGCCTACTCATGGAAAGTTACCAATTTAGGGCCTGAGTGTCCTTTTCATCTTGAAGTAACCTTTTTGTTATCTACAAAAGTCCCAGAACAAATTCCTGTTAGAGGTTATGAGACCCCCACCCAGAACCCACTATTTGGCCTGAATTGCCTGGATTGCATTCCTGCACGTATGCATAGCCATTGCTGACCCATGATCCCTCACGTGTGTCTAGCCGCACCAAATATAGAAAGAAGTATTAAGAGTGATCTGATTGGTGGGGGATGGTTACTCGGTACAAAGTGATTGGCTGCCTGCGAACAGACCTTGATGTAATATTTTAAATCTGTTGGATGGTTATGCGTGGGCTTTTCTGTAGCGGCGGGAATTATCTCTTAAAAGATCCTCCCTGGAAGGGCTCTGGGCTCTTAGCAGCTGACTGCTTGCGGTCATGCTATGAGCCCGGTATACTCGAATATTAATAAAAACCCTTGCATTTGCATAGGACCGGATCTCTCAGAGTTTTCCTTGGTAGGTGCGGCTTTCGAAGCTCCCAGTCAGTCACCCCATCGGGTGGCCAACTCTTTCAACATCAGAAATGTCATTCTACTGCCATCCTTTGAAGTTGTGTTGTGGTTTCGGGTTTACAGTATATTGGCAAAGATAATGGAGCTCCTGAATGTCTCTCATCCAATTTCCTCTAATATTATGCCACCTGACCATGTGTGTTTGCCAAACCCCAGAAATCAGTCTGGACTTGGTGCCATTAACTAAGCTCCTTGCTTCATTTGGATTTTAAAAAAAATTGGGTTTTTATCAGCCTTTTCACTTTCCACTTTTTCCTGGTCTAGGTGTCCACCCAGCATACATCACTGCATATAGAGGGCTGTGTGCTAACCTTGGCTAACCATAGGCTAACCTTAATCATATGATAACCTTGGATAACCATGTGCTAACCTTGGCTAACCATATGATAAACTTGGCTAACCATATGCTAACCTTTGATGGATTTTTTAATGTTTGGAATTAACGAATAACAAAGCTTGTTCTTAATCTCTTCCTAGTTTGAAAAGTGATTTACAAAACAAAAACAAAAAACCAAAACTTTCAAGTTTAGACCTGTGAAACCCTAGGACATTCATGTAAGGAATTCAGAGCCGCATTTGTAGTGGCAGTGGATAATGGCAAGTGACTATTAGCCAATGTATTAATTGAGCGTTTGTTTAAACTTTTGCATTTGCTGAATTCACTTGTTTTCATCAAAGCCTCTCTAGATTTAACGCCATAGTGGCTAAGTTTCAGCATAATTCCTGAGTTTTCAGGTGGGCCTGAAGCAAATCTGATGATACAAGATTTTGAGGATTCTTTTACTTTTTTTGCCCCTTCTTTTTAAATTTTTTTCTTTTCCCAAATTTTATTACACCACTTTTAGACATAAAATTGCTCATGTAGAGTTTTGGTTCTACAGTGTTCCAACACCCATCCCTCCACCCAAACCCATCTCCCATCACCAATGTCCCCACCTCCCTCCCCCTCCCACACCTCAACTACTTGGCGGGTTCTGTATGTCTTTTCTCTCCTCTCTATCTCCCCTCCCACCAAACTTTCCTGCAGATCGTAGAATGCAGTACATTAAAGGACATAACTGTTTCCACTACTTTGATAGACCAAGCGTGGCCGCTTACGGCAATGCAACCTGGGCTCAAACTGGTTTTGCTCTGTTAATCTGGTCATGAGGTAGTATCCCAGCATCCGGACAGCGAAGGTGGTGGCTAGTGTGGTGGGCAAGTCTCATCCGGCAGCTTCCGGGACCCCCCAGAGGTGATGGGCCCACTCCCAAAACCCATCTGTCCTCCTGGGAGCCCCATGGTCAGCTGAGCCTGGGGAAAGCGGAGTTCCAGGTTCCCCAGCCTCGCATTTGAGACTGCATGCTATGGCTGGTCACCCCAGGGCAGCTCCTGGGTGGGGCCACCAGGCTCGACAGAATGGAGGGGGGGAAGGGCCGACCCCTGACTCCATCTGACGAATTCCCAGTGATTCCCGCTTCTGGGAGCTGCCTACCTGGGCTTGAACTGGTTTTGCTATGTTAATCTGGTAGTGAGGTAGTATCCCAGCGTCCAGACAGCGAAGGTGGTGGCTAGTGTAGTGGGCGAGTCTCATCCGGCTGCTTCGGGACCCCCAGAGGTGATGGGCCCACTCCCAAAACCCATCTGTCCTCCTGGGAGCCCCATGGTCAGCTGAGCCTGGGGAAAGTGGAGCTCCAGGTTCCCCAGGCGCGTTTGAGAGATTTTGAGGATTTTGATGAGCAGGAATTACCCAAGGCTGGTCATAGGTGAAAGGACCTGACCCAGAAGAGGAAAACTTGGCATGAAACCTGCTTTTCAGATGTCTGGATCCACACTATGAATGGAGAATCCTCGGTCCCAGACCTCACAGGAGACATCCCTAAAGCAACGCTCTCAAATGACATCATGATAAACACACGATACTTTTTCTGTTGAGGCATAACCTCAATTTCCTTACCAGTGTGGTCTATCCAACCCTTTCCACAAGCATTGGAGACAAGCCGATGCCTGATGAAAGGAGGAGGGACACAGTCTGAGGACTGCTGAGGACTGAGTGTGCAATGAGGAATTTCCTGGAGTACTTCTCAGACTCTTGGTCCCCACAGTCTGCAATTACTCTAGGTGTGGTACGAATGTGTGAGGTTCATCTGCTGTATCTGCACATGGCCAGTGAGGCAATGATTCGCCACCAGAAGACGAACAAGCTAGCTTAGACTCCTGAAGAGATGTCAAAATTCCATGTTCTATTGGAGGCCCAAAGGATTTTTGAAGACTAGTTATATTAGTTAGTTTAATTCTAGATTCTTCAAGATTAATTATGACCAGGCACTAGATAAGGCTTTGGAATCCAATTATTTGAGAAATAAATCCACTGTACTTAAATATTCTCTATAAAGTATGAAAGTCATTAGACATGTCTATGTTAACACACATTTTTATACACACACATATATGCATCACTTGTAAAAACATGGATGAAGCCCCTATAGGCATTGCCCACCTAGTAGTCGAGAAGACTCTCTAGACAGCTTATTTTCCTCCCTCCCCTAAGTTTCATGTGTGGCTTCAACTCAGAGAATTGCAGTGACTTGTTCCAGAGGTGTGACCTGTGGCAGGTCTGTGTGAGCACTCTGGCGAGGGTCTGGTCATCCCCTGTGGAGGAAATGAAGCATCAGACCTGGCCATGACCCTCCCCACACAGCCATCCGGAGTGAGTCAAAAGCACCCAATATCCAGAGCAATTGGTCCCTGGGGTCCTTCCTGAACTACGCTTCTTAAACAGGAAACAATTGAATTGTCTGTGGCTAGTGACTGCTAATGCATACAATAAGGTTAAGGCTGCGTACAAGTGTCTACAAATAAACAGAACATGACAAGGGCAGAATCACACTCCAAGCCTGTACATACAGAAGGAAGAAGGTGGCAGCCCGCGTAAATGCAACTTTCTTCACCTCTGACTTCACCTGGCCTCCTGGTTCCAGAGCCGCCTCTCATTACACCTCTCATTTCTCAGTCCTAGTCTTTTCACCAGGGTCCTTCTTCCTGAAGAAACTGCCCTTTGTTTTGCTTGCCAAGAGCTATCCTTCTCCATGAAATGCAAACAGGACGTGTTTGTGTTGTAGCTAAGGCTTCCTCCTTCCTTAAAGACATAATAAGATATTGCTGTACAGACTGAATAAAATATCTCTGGCTGTATAAACAAAACCATAATGAGTTTGAACTGATGGGGAGCGCATACTACCAGCAAAACACAATGCAAATGTCGTGGGGGCTTTTGCACCCCTTGGTTGATTTACATGGGCTGCACGCCACATTTTATCCTGATGGTCTTCGCTCTCCTAGGTACGGAGGCTAGAGAGACAGTAATGGATGGGATCCTTACTTGCCAGCCTCGCTTCTTACTGTACCAAGGACCGTTCTGGAAGGGGCGACATCATTTATTTCCTTTCAGGAAGCTCGCTGAAAAGCAACCGGTAATATTTTCTAATCTGCGGGGCTCTGTTTTCTACAACTTCTTGAGGGAATATTCTTTGACACATTTGAATAAATTTATGAGCAGGAAAAATATTTTAATATCCTGATGAAAAATAAAACTGTAAACAATGTTTCATTACCACCAAAAGGATGCAAAACATTAAATGGGTGGAAATAATTATCATTAGGCTTGTGACAGACAGTTGAAATCTTTTGAAGATAATCTCTAAAGATTCTAAAATACATTTTCCTTGTAGAGAATTTAGAAAATGCAGAAAAGTGTTAAGAAGACCGTATTTCACTAAGTAGATGACCCTGTGGGAAAATATTGCTCTGGCTTAATCTGTTTGATGCCCCAGGGTGAACAATGCTTTCCCCCTCTTCCCACACCCCCTGATGATGGGGAGTTTTAGTAGCCAACTAGAAGAATCACCAACAAAGGCTTACTAAAGACCACTCATTTTGTTGCGTGCTTAATGCATGTAGTATTAGATTAATTAATCCTCTAAAAAATCACTATCCTCGTTTGACAAAGGAAG
The DNA here is from genome assembly GCA_021461705.1 of Cryptotis parvus. Taxonomy (NCBI): domain Eukaryota; kingdom Metazoa; phylum Chordata; class Mammalia; order Eulipotyphla; family Soricidae; genus Cryptotis; species Cryptotis parvus. The sequence goes on from JAJIBD010021617.1 coordinate 49,097, forward strand.
CAACAAGAAAGGTGTTTCAAAGGTACTTTTTCACTTTCGAAAAAACAATAGCTTTCTACTGTTTGAACTTTCTTCATACTTTTGAAGTTCTCAACATGCCTGATGTGGGTTTATTTGCAACTAGAGCTGCTTTGCAGGGCTGCGGCACCGAACAACACAACCGGATGAAGTGGCAGCACTTTTTACTATTAACATAACTATTATTGTTGAATCTCAGTGAGATACACAGTTACAAAGTTGTTCATAATGCAGCTGGGGAACAGGACAAGGGCACTGCGCAGGTCTCTCCCAGAAACACAGGGGCCGTCCTGGGGAAGGAAACTCGGTGGGAATATCATGGGAGGATTTGGGTGACAAATTACCCTAAGAAAAGTAGACGCATTTCTCAGGCATTTTACTTGACCCAAGAGCGCAGCTAAGCAAATGAAGATCCAAATAAGCAACTGCTATTGACTTTCAATCTCTATTGACTCGAGCAAGTGCAGACAGTTTGATAAGACAGAGCATTCGTCCCAGAGTGGCCCTGGCAGAAATGAACCGGGAATAACCTGTATTTTGCTGTCTTATTCTCACAGATTTTTATGTCTATTATTGGTGTTGCCAAAAAGTGAGGTGTGACCCTGATAGGTTATTAAAATCTATAAACCAAGCATTTGGACTGAGAAAACAAAGTATGATGATGACTTGGTAGCAAGGATGGCGTGGGCAAGGTTAGCCAGGTGCGTCTGGATGGATTCCTCCTGAGCGGCAGAGTGCTCCTTCCTGCCGCATGCATGGAGGCCTCTCTCTGCTTTCTTTGGCTTTTTAGGGAGGAGGGATTTCAGAACGTTGCTTGGAGTCTGCCTAGGTCTTAAGCACCTGCTGTTAAGAATAACCCAGAAGGACTGGCAACTGGCTGTAAGCTTGCCAGAAGAGTGTCTGGGGGCGGGATGAAGGCCAGTTAGGATAAAGAAGGGACCAGTATGACAATGATAGTTGGGAATGGTTAATTTGAACTGGAACTGAGTGTTGAAAGTAGGTAAAGGGAGATACCTGATAACCTTTCAGTATCTCTACTGCAAACCACAAGGCCGAGGGGGAGGGAGAGAGAGAGAGAGAGACAGAGAGAGAGACAGAGACAGAGAGAGACAGAGACAGAGAGAGACAGAGAGAGACAGACAGAGAGAGAGAGAGAAAAAGAGAGAGAGAGAAGGAAATTGCCATAGAGGCAGGTGGGCTGGGGAGGGAAACTTGGAACATTGGTGGTAGAAAATGTACACTGGAGAAGGGCGGGTGATGGGCCACTGTATGACTGAATGTTATACAATGGTCCATCATGAACAACTTTGTAGCTGTGTATATCACTGTGATTCAGTATTAATAGTAATAATAATAATAAAAAATAACCCTGATGCCTGACCTCACCTGTATATTTCCAACCTGCTGGGCCCCAAGGTCATGGCATCAGAGATTCAGTACTGGGTGAGGGTCTATCTCTGGGTTCACAGAAGTTGTCTTTTTGCTGTGTTCTTTCCTGATGAAGGAGAACAAGGGACATTCTGGGATTTTTCTGTCAGACTAAGTCCCACACATGAGGTTCCTTTTCTCAGGACCCAATCACCTTCCAAAGGTTGCCCTCACCCCAGTTCCATCACCCTGAGGATTAAGTGACTGCTTGTGAATTTGAGGGCACAGGGACAATCTGTCTTAAGAACTTATTTTGCCTCTTTCTTATTCTTTGTGTCCAATTCTGGAAACGGCCCTCCTAAGAATTTCTTGAATTTTATAATAAACTTGAAATAGATTATTTTGTACTTAATTGGCCAGTCAATTTTTATTGCTATCGACTAGGGCCCTCAGTGATACATTTCCAGTTATTTTTTTTCCACATTTGAATAAAGCTGTTCTCTCTTTCTTTCTCTCTTTTATCTTTTTTCTGTCTTTCTTCCTATCTTCTATGCTGGGGATCAGACTCTGGGTCTCATGCATGCAAAGCATGCTGTACCAGTTTGCCAATCCAGCACTTCAGCTCTTTTCCATGTCAGCTGAGGCGTGTCTACAAATGGAATATCCTACAAGATCATCTGCAAACATAAGTGAAATCTCTTCTAAAATGCTTTCTTCTTCTATTAGTACTGTGCAATCTTCAATGGCAATCCTCTAAAGTTTCTGATCTATGGATGATAGGTTTATTATTTTTTAGGCTACTGTTGGGCTGGTTTTGAATTGTTTGAATTCTGTGGGTCATTTCTACTGCAGTGTGTGGAAGAGTATAGATCTGTACTCATGTCTTCTTAGAATGAAGTTCATGGGGCCAGAGCCATAGCACAGCGGAGAGGGCATTTGCCTTGCACATGGCCGGCCTAGGTTCGATTCCCCTTATCCCATATGGTCCCCAAGCACAGCCAGGAGTAATTCCTGAGTGCACAGCTAGGAGTGACACCTGAGCATGGGCTGTGACCCGAAAAGCAAAAAAAAAAAAAAAAAAAAAAAGGGAAAGAAGTTCACATTGTTACATTGTTAGTGGCTACTTATTTTATGATTTTATGAATTCCACCTGCCGTATGTACACACACTTATGTATACATGACGGTCCTCTAAGGTTCCCACCTTGACCTTGCCATAAAATGGAGGTGTGGTCCCGGCACCTCAGTCACAAACCCAGTGCTCAGGTCATTTGACTCTTTCACCACCTGCGCGTCCCCTTCCTAAAGCCCAAGCGCTGTCCAGCACATGAAAGTCTTTGGTCCATGTGTTGACAGGCACGAAGAACAGACGAGGGAGAAAGAAAGCTGAGAGGAAACCCAGCCTCCATTTTAAAGGTCCAGCAATTCCCTTGATTTATAAAATCAAGTAAACAGCATAATCTATGGGGGGGGAAAAGTCGATCACTATTATTTGGGATGTATTTTGCCCTTTTAAGAGGGGAAACAAATTCTTCAAATCATTTTAATCATCTGGCAATGGCTCAAAATGGGAAAAGGTTTAAGCTGACGGAGCGGTCTCCCTCCTGCAGGATCAAAGCAACTGCGAGATTCCAAGGAGCGAGGGAGGAAGGCTCGGGGGCTCACAGGCAGAACAGCTTGTTCATGGGCAGTCTCTGAGGGGTAACAGGAAGAGGAGTCTTGAAATCGAAGGAACTTTTGGAGGGCCAGCGTGACGGCTGCGTCCACGAACGCCCAGGAGTGTTTCTCAATGATGATCCGTGTCAAGAATCTGTCGTGTGGGAAGAATCCAGCAGGATGGGCTCAGCAGGTCTATTTTCCCAGGGGTCCCCACTCCATTGATGTACTGCCCCCTTGCTCCCTGCAGTAATATGGGAGAAGCTCCACCAAGCTGAGGTTCCAATTCTGTCCGCAGCTCCTGCATGCAGCTATTAGAATAAAATTCTCCCTTTATTCAAAAAAGCTAATAAAAACTTTCTCCTGTCCAGAAATTCCTCCCGGGCCTTTTTGATACCTAACTCAGGAATCCTAGAAATGCCAGCGACCAGGCAGGCAGTGGGTGACTTTGCACACATGAATATTTTTGCCTTTCTTTCTCGGCAGCGCTGCCTGTGTGCTTTCGAGCAGTGCTCCAAGTACTCCAAGGTTTGAGAGCTATTCGTGCCTGATTATTTCTGAGAATTCTAGGTGGAGATAGAAAGAAAACAGCCGATGTTATTTGTATCATTATAAAACTGAAAAAAAAGTAAGAAAGTAAAAGAAAGAAACGGTTCCCAGTATACACATGATAACTCTAAATGTATGTATTGCAATCCACAATGTGTAAGAAAAGGAGAGAGAGAGAAAGAGAGAGAGAATGAGAGAGAGAGAGAGAAGAGATAAAAAAACCTGCCTAGAGGCAGGCTAGGGAGGGGGAGGGAATTGGGGACATTGGTGAAATGGGCACTGGTAGAGGGATGGGTGCTGGAACACTGTATGATTGAAACCCAAATATGAACATCTGTGTAATTGTATATCTCACGGTGGTATAATAAAATATTAAAAAAAATAAAATAAAGTAAATGTCTCTCAGTAAAGCAAACAAAAAAAATTAAAAAAATAAAAGAAAAGAAAAAAGAAAAGAAAACCCCCCAGACAATTCTGAAGCCTCTTAAATGTTCAAGTCTAGTGAGTTCATCGCAGGCATGTCTAGAATGGATGTTTAGCATCCAGCATGTTAAAGGCCTTGCAGTGACAGGTGAAGGGTGACAATGGCCAGACCATCCCTCGTCAGCCCTCGGGCTAAGCACATGGACCGACCCCCCCATCTTCCTTTTCATTATCCAGGTTTCCTGTCCTCCTGAGCAGAGTCTGTAGAAACCTCCAGGGCTGGGGCGAAGGGTTCATTTTGCAGCATCATCAGAGTCTCCTGGGCAGTATCCTCCCTCCTAGGAGAACATGATTATGGCAAACATCAGTATAAGTCCCTGGAAGCCCTTTTCCCCTAGGGACTGGTAGGCCCAGCCGAAATGGCTGACCCAGTCGCCCCAGCCACAATCCAAGGAAAAGAGGTGCTGAGAGTAGCAGAGAAAGACCCCCATGGACTGAAGCCCAGTGGTCTTGGAGCAAAACATGGTCAGGACCCAGGTCTGAAAGAGAGCGGCGGGGAGGGTACCTGTTCTCCATGGCCAGAGCCAAGTTCCCATCTGCCCGTGTGCACCCACTGGGGCTTCTGGTCTCCCAAGTCTCATGTCGGCTTTGGATTTTCCTGTACCAGCAGCCTCTGAAAATTATTTGCTTTTAAAGGTCACTGGGGTTAATGCTGACCATCTGCAAAACCTTCTGCCCTCTATCACCACAATCCCCTAAGTATCACTGTATCACTGTATCACTGTCTTCCCGTTCATCGTCGATTTGCTCAAGCGGGCACCAGTAACATCTCCATATGACCTGTCTCATGCAAGTAGAGCCCAAGGGCACCTGCTTGCTCCAGGAACATAAAGAGCCTCAAACCATTCCATCAGGTCATGGGAATGAGGTCTATAATTGTTACTGGTATCTGGCATATCAAATACGACACGGGTAGCTTGCCAGGCTCTACCGTGTAGGTAGCATACTCTTGTAGTCATCTCAAAATCCAGCATTTATTGATGAACCACATGGCCGCTTGGCCGCGCGAGCCAGGCTGTGATAGGCTGGTCTGCTGGGTGGAGTTCTGATAAGGGGGAAGTCCGGATGTGGAAAATGGAGGTCCTCATGGAGTGGGGGGTCGTCTGGCTTGTTATGAGGCTCTGCTGGGGTGGCGGGCCAGGGCTAGAACTTGCCATCCCTCCCGGGCACCTCATGAGCGGCTGGGCACAGTGAGAGCCAGTAGCAGCTCTGCCCCATGTCTGTCTCTGGATCAGCATACCTGGGCCGGATTAAAAAGACTGGAGCAGGGTGGATCTCGATGAGCCGGGCTGTTATAGGCTGGTCTGCTGGGTGGAGTTCTGATGAGGGGGAAGTCCAGATGTGGAAAATGGAGGTCCTCATGGAGTGGGAGGTCGTCTGGCTTGTTGTGAGGCTCTGCTGGGGTGGTGGGCCAGGGCTAGAACCTGCCATCCCTCCCGGGCGCCTCATGAGCAGCTGGGCACAGTGAGAGCCAGGAGCAGCTCTGCCCCATGTCTGTCTCTCCCCCCTAAGTATACACCCTTGAATTCCCAACCCCTCACTCCAGACCCGTCACCCATGGAGGACGTTTCGCAGGTCACTTTTAGGATTTGCCTACCATGGCCATGAAGGAAAACACAGAGCCAGTGAGTCTAGCGAACAAAGTACATTTGAAAATGCTTCTCTCCTCGGGAAACCGAGGCAGGCCGAGGCTCTCACCTGTCCGGTCCTGGGAAGCCTCTCTGTGAGTGTTTCTTTTGTCTCCATGTACACACCTGTTCAAGTGTGTCATTGATGTCAGTGTGACCACCCCTGGACGGGCTGTTACTCCCCCTCCTGTCTCTTCAGCTGAACAGAAGTGTGCCGGCTGGGGAGGGCAGTTGATTCACTCAGTGCTGTCCCGAAGGCGGAAATGCCTTTCTGTGCCGTTCTTTTTAATTCACAATTTTGCATTTGTGTCAGAGTCTTCCATCAGAAAAGTCCCCATGGGTCAGGATGATGGGAATCTGGAAGACAGATTTGGGAAATTGGAGGGCAGCGTCTTTGGTAACTCTTAAATCATTTATGCAGGCAAATGTCTGCTCAGGTATCAAGTTGGCCTAAATACACAGAAAAAGAAATAATAGCAGCTGTCATTGCTGAGTGCCGCCTGGGTGCCCAGCCCCGCGCTAAGTATGTAAGCATTTCGGAGCTCCGAGAGCTCTGGAGAATAAGCCCCACAGAAAGGAAGTCGCGTTCTTCCGTTCTCCCATTTTCATTGGGGGGTGGGGGAGGGGCAGAAGCAGAGAAAGGAGGTCAGGGAGTGCTGGTGTTATGTGAACTCGGAGTGGAGAATCCATGTCCTCAGAAGTGGGTCCAGCACATCCCCCACAGATTGTGGGGCTGTGCACTTCATTCTCTGAGTAGGCAGCCGGCAGCAATATTCATGCTTGGTGCATGGAACAGGCCACAGTATTACAATGGAAGCCAGGCGCTAAGGTCTAACCCCAAAGATGCCAACATCAGGGGAGAAGTTGGGGGGCAGGGATGGGAAGAGTGAGCCAGAGCAAAGGGGGATGGAATGGGAAGCTGAGCATGTGAGCAGGAAGGACCCCAAGTGTTCACGCCTCTCTGGATGGGCCGAGAGGTTCTATGCATGTGTAGCCTGACCTTCTCATTTACAGCCTAGCCTTCTGCTTACATGCAGAGAATCTTTGTAGAGTTTCTTCTCTCTTCATCTGGTTTTGAGGTTAACACAATGTTTTTGTAAATAGAAGAGCAGGATGCTGCTTCTCTGGTTCTTGAAAGCAAATAATTCAAAGTCTGTCTCATTCAGAAAGTGTGTTAGAGAGTAAGTCTGAAACTCATACTCTTAACCATTGGCTGTTTAAATATCCCTTAAGTCTCTAAAGACAGAATCCTAATTTTTTGTGTGTGTGAAAGTGTATTGCAAGACAAGTCTAAGTCTAAGTTGTACTTGTTGCTGCATTTATAAATTGATTTATTATTTTGGGTGATTCCAAGTATAAAAATACCAATTGACACACTGGGGAAGATTAAGGTTTTGGGAAGTGTTGCAAACTGGTTCCTGAAAGGAATGTAAAGGAAATTATACTTTAATTGAAAGCTACTTCTATATCTCAACATTGGAATGTTTGTCTTGAATGAAAGTTTAGATAACATGGCTTGATTATTTATTTCCCAATATGGTCCTTTTCCATTTTGTTTTTGTTATCATGGATTTTTCCAATTTTACTTAACTGATTGGGATATAACAAATTTTATGAGCTATTATGGGTCATAGCAACAAACTCACTAATTAGTACGAACACTTTAATTAGTAATATAGTGATATGACCTCAAAATTTAAGTATTTTGAGGTCATATCACAAAATTGCTGCAAGCAATGTAGAAAAAATGTTAGATTATTCAAATTTATTAATACTATTCATTTGGAATTTGGGCACATAGAATAAATTTTTAGGTTCTTTTTTTTTTCTTTTTGGGTCACACCCGGCAATGTTCAGGGGTTTCTCCTGGCTCTGCACTCAGGAATTACTCCTGGCAGTGCTCAGGGGACCATATGGGATGCCGGGATTGAACCCCAGGCTGGTCCAGGCCGGCTGCGTGCAAGGCAAACACCCTACCCGCTGGGCTATCGCTCCGGCCCATAAGTTCATTTTTAGCAAGTACTAATTGTTTGACCAACAAAACATAAAATTGCATAATATTATATAACAGCCATGGATATTTGACATTTCTTTTAAAAATATGCAATATTACAAAAATAAAATGACTATATATCTGCATATAAAATGCAAGAGTATATTAAAATATAGGCTAAGATTAAGTGGAAAATATGAATAATATGTTATTATAAATAGTAATATGTCCCAAATACAATTTCTTTTTTAGTACTCAAGGATAATTTTCTTATGTGTCCTTGTGTCTCTACACATAACCTTTTGTATGTTATGAGATATATCAATGGGTTCATAATATATATGTATTCTCAGAAATGCATATTTTCATATTCATTATAGATTTTTCAAGGACTTTACTACTTATTGACATGCATTTCTTAGATCTCTTTTCATTGTCAATTTACAAGGGTTCTATCAGGGATAGATATATCCTTGATATATTGGCAGCAAGCCACCAGAGATACTAACATCAATGGTTCTATCAGGGATAGATATATCACTGATATATTGGCAGCAAGCCACCAAACTCTGCTCTGATTCATGTGACCCAAGAGTGAATTTATTTGAAGCATTTAGGGAGGCTCCAAGTGTGGAAGGAACTAGAGTTAGAAAGTGCAGGTCCTTAGATAATTCTAAAAGACACTGACTGCAGAGGCTGCTGGCTTGTTTCACACAGCTGCCCGTGTTGCTGTGGAAGAATGCAATGAACCCAGATATTTGTTGGCACTGGTGGAAGAACCCCAGGAAGGGCAGTTCCTTTGGCTTATCCTTGTGCAGGAAAAGGAGGTGCAGGATACTGGAGCTGTCCAGAGTGGCGGTATCAATTGTGTCACTTGTCTTCCCGTTGTTCATAGATTTGCTCGAGTGGGCACCAGTAACTTCTCCATTCATTGGGAATGAGGTCCACTATTGTTACTGTTTCTGGCATAACGAATACACCACGGGTAGCTTGCCAGGCTCTGCTGTGGCTCTGGGTTCATCCCAGGGGCATAGTCTTTTACTATGTCAGACTATCAACCATCCAGGGCCCACAGGGCAGAGCCCTGGGTGTAAACAAGCCTGTCTTCTGTTTGCCACCTGATGACTCAGCCAGGCACTGCAGCCATACCTGCAACACCTCAAGGGGCAGGTGGCAGAAAGAGGCGGTATCTGGAAGAAAAGTGGGTGTATGCCTTAAAGAAATCGAGACTGAAAAAAAGATAGAAAGAAGAGGGAATGGGGTGTCTTCCCAAATACATGGTCCACTACACAGTTGTAGAACTATTTTTACATCTTCAAAGATATTTTTGAGTCTCTTAGGGTGGCAATTCTCAATCTGGCATATATTTTGTGCCCAAAGGCATAGTTGGCAGTGGCGCTGTTGTTGACTAAACTGAGTATGCTGCAAAAGCATGAAGTGAGGAGATGACAGTGAGATAGATAAATACCCCACAACGCTCTCTCCCAGGACCAAGAATTCCCTGATCCGAATTGTTAATAGTCTTGAGGCTGAGAAGCATTAGCCACATTTTGTCTGTTTCTTTCCTTCTCTCTCTACCCCTGTATGTCCTGTTAGGGGACTAAGCAGTACTGATCCCCAACCTCGGGGGTGTGGGGAGGCAGAGGGATAGTATAGGGATTAAGGTGCTTGTCTAGAGCTGACTCTAGCTTAATCTGCACTGCATATTTCCCCCTGAGCACCAGGGTGACTATTTCCTGCTCAGGAGTAGGCTCTGAGAACTAATGGTGTGAGTATCCTCAGAAGTCTCCCAAAAGCTAAGTACCGCCTCTTCCCTTCCGTTCACACATATTCCTCCTTCCTGGTTCCCGGGTTTCTCTCCCCTACCACCATCTTCATTCTTCTGGTACTTTGCCAGAAAAACAACTCTCATTCCTATCCCAGTCTTACAGGGGCACCTTACTCTTGGAGTGACTTACTTCATCTCCATTTTCTAGATGAGGATGTAAGTAGCCCTCATTTTCCACACTCACCTTAGGCGCTTAGGTTTAGGGCAGTTGGTTGTGGGTGACAGCAAATGAGGTCCAAAAGGCTTAAAAATATGTATAATGTTTTGGCAATTGTGGCATTAGAAAGAGGCTGTGGTTAACTTGATGCCCAATAAGATTTGGTCCTACAGTATCCCTTAAGATCTTCCATTGAGTCTGGCTCATCCTCAGCCTGAATCTCTATTGGTCTGGCAATAGAGAATCACTTCTCATTCACGTTTTGTCCCAGCAAAAGTTCTCAAACCCCTTTGCTTGGATCTGCTTAAGTCACATGGCCACCCCGTACCAATGTCTGTAGCCATAAGAGAGGAGCAAACTGATTGGTCTAGCAAAGTCATGTGTTCTGACGTTTGAGAGGGGGTGTGTTAGTATTTGACCAGAGGTTCTCAAGTAAGAGCATGTATCATAATCCCCTCTTAGTCTGCAACATGCTGGATCCTCCAGTCCCCAGGGTTTCTGAGCCCAGAGGTCTCAGATGTGTCCGGTGATTTCAGATGCTGGGAGTTGGGGGATAATTTTTCAAGAGTTACTGAAAGAAAAAAAAAAACAAATAAAAAGTCTGCAAGAATAATTCAGGAACCCTCTAAGAAGTCTAAGAAGTCAGAAGTAGCTGTCTTTCATTGTAACATTAAACTTTCATTTCTTTTATTCTTTCCAACACATGGAAAGACATTTGGCCCAGTTCAAGGAACAGACCCAAGATGATTTGACTTATTCAAGATGACTTTGGCTAAACCAACGTAGTTCTCTCTTTTGACAGAAGGGGGCCAGGAAACTGATCCAAGGTGCTTCCCAGAAAGCATCCCTGGAAGGTGTAGAATGGCAGGACTGAGGCAGATGTTTCCAGGATCACAGCAGTCTCAATGTTTCCTCCCAGAGCGAAACGGGACCAACTATCCTGGCTCTTTCCTCTCACATCCCACATGGCGCCCTTGGGCAGCTGCGGAAGCTGTACTCAGCTCCCTCCTCATAAACACCAAGATGACAGCAGAGGCTGGATGTCCTGCTTTGAACAGAGGTCAAGGCTGAAAACAGGAGACCTTGGAGAGATTGATTCAAAAGCAAAAGTTCACCTTTCTCCAAGGTGAGTAATACAAGAAAAAATAGAAGAGGATTTGCCTTTGAGAGGCACCCTTTAATAAAGCAGACCATCTGCTTCCCTGATTTAAAAGATCTTTCCTCGGGGCTCCAGGGAAAGCATGTCTCTCACTTGCTTAGTGTTGGCTTCCCATGGTTTAGAAGCTGCCCAGTGGGGAATTATCCACTACCACCTCCCGTACTCCCTCTGACACTTGACAGCGCTTCTCTACTCTGAATTAGTGCTGAGAGCAGAATCATTGCTACAGTTCCAGCTGCAAATTTGTGTGGACTGTTTCCCTGTGTTACTACAGAAAAAAAATCACTGCCCATCTGGTGACAAATTATACCATTTCCCTCCTTCCTTCTGTCCCTTCCTCCCTCCCACCCACCCTCTCTTGTATAGACATTCAGCAAACTTTCCTGAGCAATGGGAGATATGGGGTGACCAACAACATAAAAGACAAAATATAAAGTCTCCAAGTGCTTAGGATGCAAGGCGGAAGTATGCGCATTGAGCAGAATCCAATGTTGTTTATACCATGAGACCATCACTGGCTCTTCAGCCTATAATTACCCTAGCTGTTATTTCAAACATACTGAACTCTGCTTTATCAAGGGATACTATGATGAACAGTCCAAGAGACAAACAAGTAAGTGATATAAGTGGTCTAGAGAGAATAGATTCACAGGGCATGGTGGGGCAGTGATGTTGTGTAGGTGTGTAGAAAGATACTTTGAGGATATAGCACTTAGTTGTGATAATAGGAGATGGGGTCAACTGATTCTTGAAGGACAAACATGCCAAGCTCTCACCCTCCAGGGAGTGATGAGAAGGTTCACTACTGCCAAGAATAGCAAGCTAAAGAACAGATAGAGCCTATGTGACCAAAGGCCATCATGGACAATAATAAGGGTTGGTGGGTTAGACAAGAGGTGGGCAAGAAACAGAGTCATATCTTCAGGGCATCGGTACCCTGGAGAAAGGCTTCATTTTCAGGTGAGTGAAGAAGAGGAAGCACTGGTTAGTGGCGAACCACAGAGACTACACCAACCAGGTATGGCAGTGTCCAGGTGTCCTGGCATGCTGCCAACACTGAGGCCAACAGAATATACCAACTGAATTGACTGTTTGTTTTCTTACAACCAGACGTGACCACTGACTCCTCGAAGTCAGACTTGAAGTGATTTCCTTTTACCTAAGAGAGTTATATTGTCTATCTCAGCAGAAACTTGTTCAAGGGCTATGCCTATTGGTGTTCAGGGATGCTCCTAACTCTGTACTTAGGGAATCCTTCCTGGTGTTGCTCAGGAGACCATATGTATTATGAAGGATGGAACTGGGGTTGGCCACATGCAATGTGAACACCCTAACCCTGTACTATCACTCTGGACCTCCAAGTGTGAGCCATGGCAGTTTTATTGAAGACTGAGTTTTAGATTGTATAGCTTGTTTAGGTGTTAGATAGGCAAGACCGTTTTTCTCCCTTCCTTCCTCTCTTTCAATATTTTTTAAAATGTATTTTAACGTGAGACGAAAGCCATAACTGTTTATATGATTCAAAAGGTCAAATGATTAGATAACAAAGTCCCAATATTAAAATCAATAAGTATCACTTCACTTGTATCACTTTTCTTCCCATTGTTCATCGATTTGCTCGAGTGGGTGCCAGTAACGTCTCCATTTGTCCCTGTTGAATGCTAGTGTAGCCCAAGGGCATCTGCTTGCTCCAGAAACACCAAGATCCTCAAACCATTTGTTCAGGTCATGGGAATGAGGTCTGATGCAGGAATGTCCTGTCGGGTTGGAGGTGCAGAGATGAGACACCAGGAACACAATGTATATCCATTAATATTTTTAATGATCACCAGCTGGAGGGGCAGCAGTTCTCATCTTGGCAGCTGACTAACCGCAGCTAACTGACTTTTAGCTGACTGACCTGAGCTCACTCATTTAAACTAACTCATTTGACTGACTGACCTGACCTGAACTGACTGACCACCTCCACCAAGACCCCAACTCTCTTCTCTCCTCGTCTCAACGGGCAATACAACTTAAAGTTTGCATGGTTTACATTACAAAGACAGTTCACATTCATTGAATAGGACTTAGGAATAATAGGAAGGAGCCAACCAGGAACCAAAAACTTGTAGGGGGTGCTATCTAGGTAAGATGAGATGAACAAAAGAATGCATTACAGTTGCTAATGCAGCTTTCTGGACTAGCCCATGATGGCAAGGACGTGTCAGACAGAAGAACAAGAAAAACCTGTTTTTTGCCTAACTTTAAGCATCGTCCATTAGACTCCATCTTGGGCTAGTTATAGCCAACAGGGAAATGTGCAGAGAAATGACCTAGGATAGCCTTGTCTGGGTACCTGCAGCTTGATTAACAGTCTCACTAGGGATTTCTACATACTAACTCTATTGGGAGACAGTCTGCCAGAAGTCCCTGTGTATCTGTTAACAGGCAGTATCCATCAGACCTTCCTTCGCATATCCTTAGATCTACCTTCTGCCAACAGAGGTCAATTATTGTTACTGTTTTTGGCATCTCAAATACGACATGGGTAGCTTGCCAGACTCTGCTGTACAGGTGGGATACTCTCGGTAGTAGGTAGGCTCTCAGTTTTTGCATTTACTGATGAACTGCACGACTGCAAAGCGGCCGTGTGCAACAGGGAGAGCCAGTAGCAGCTCTGCCCCGTGGATCTGTGTCTCTGGTTCACAGTCAACACCCTGGGAGCAGTTCGTGGGCGGGTCTACTGGGCCTCCCAGATGGGACAGAAGTGGGGAAAAGGGACTCCAGCTCCAACTCCACAGAAGCTCAGTGACTTTAGCCGCCAAGATCAGCATACCTGGGCTTGAAATAGGTTTCTCTATAGGGTGGGGCTCTGAGGAGCCACGCTTGAGATTGGATAGAGTTTTTCTATTGGGTGGAGCTCTGACAAGCTGTGGAGTCCAGACATTGAAAATGGCTGCCATTATGGTGTGGGGGTTTCTCTGGCTTCTTCTGAGGCTCAATTGTGTTGGTAGGTCAGGGCTAGAATCTGCTCTCCCTCCCAGATGCCTAATGATCAGCCGAGCACAGGGAGAGGCGGTAGCAGCTCTACCTAGTATATCTATGTCTCTGGTTCATGACCAACAGCCTGGGAGCAGTTTGTGGGTGGGTCCTCTGGGCCTCCCGGATGGGACAGAGGTGGGGTATAGGGACCCAAACTCCATCTCCATGGAAGCTCAGTGACTTTAGCTGCTGAGACCAGCATACCTGGGCTTGAAATTGGCTTCTCTATAGGGTGGGGCTTTGAGGAACCAGGCTTGAGATGGGCTTTTCTCTTGGGTGGAGCTATGACTTATATCAATACTTATATCAATAAGTATAAAAAATTAATTTTCCTTGTCTAAGTTTATTTTTCTTTTTTGGGTCACACCAGCAATGCTCAGGGGTTACTCCTGGCTCTGCACTCAGGAACTACTCCTGGCATTACTCGGGGACCATATGGGATGCCGGGGATTGAAACTGGGTAGACTGCATGCAAGGTAACCAAACACCCTACCCACTGTGCTGTCGCTAAGGTCCCAGGTCCTTGTCTAAGAATCTATTAAATTGCTTGCTGTTTGCTGAGCCTTCTGTGTTATTGTTTTTGTTTGTTGAGTTTAGTTAGCGTCTATGTTACTTTCCCATCTAATCTGGTGTGTTTCCACTGGGATTTTGTATTGAGAAATTAGGGGGTGTTGCCTGACCGTATTGTCCAGAGGTTTCAGAATCTCTGGACTGGGTCAATGAGTTGACAAGGAGGCAGATATGGAGGTGGGTGTGGCTGCCAGGGTTTCTGAAAGTAAGCAGGGGGAGGGGTGAAGGTTGACTGCTCACTCCAACTCAGAGAAGCAGAGTTCTCAGTCTGAGCACTGGGGACTTGAAAATATTTGCAATTTAGTGTTTCTACTTAGAATATTTGTGAAATGCTGGAGCTGAGTCCTTGGTGTGTCTGCATTCATGGGATGTGGGTGCAGCTTCCAGGGCTTCAGAAAGGTGGGTACTCAGCCTGCCCTCCTGAGGATATCAGCGTTTCCATGAATTTTAGTTGCTCAGCTTGCAAGTCCTGAGAGATTTTATTATGGATTGGTAGAGCAGAACCAGGATGAGTGAACATGGCGGCTGTGTGAGGGGGCAGGGCACTTTTCTAGTGAAAAAAGAAAAGTAAAAAGTTTCATCCAGTCATTGGTCTCTGTGCCTTCCTTAAACTCCCAGTCCAGTGAGCTTTTATAAGCCTGAACTATGCTTTTGGCAACATCCTTAGAACAAATTCCTTAAATCCTCACTTTTTTTCCCCTTTTGGCTTTAGTTATTTGCTTGCTACTTAGAGTCATTGGCCAAATTACCCTTTGCCCTAAGGACCCTCCATGACTCAGTTTGAATTATGTGGTTTTGAAGAGGAGGAAAGGATTAGAGCATGAATTCTTGGGCTGAGAAAGCGACAAGTTATGTCTCCTCTTGCCCTAGTCCCCAAGCAAACAGAAAAACGAGCTGGATGAAATTTTCCCAATAAACATGGAAGTATTTCCCCTTTGTGGCCAAGTGCTGTTTATAGGTCTTTTATTTTTTGCACCACTAGTAAAAAGGGGAGGGGAGAGGGAGGTCAGGAAGGGGAGAGAGCTGGAGAAGGAGCTTGTTCAGTTCATTTTATAGCCAGTGTTTGCAGACAGTATCTTCATGACCTTGAGGAGAATTTCCTCGGGTCTCCTCTGTGTAGACAGAAGTTTTGTTGTTTCCCAAAGAGACTTTAGGGGATTTTGCTGCCCGAATTCCTGATCTTGCCAAACTGTGAACTCCACTTTATGTTTATAAATTCTTATGCAAACTGATGGCAGAGTAGAAATGGTATTGGCACCCATCCTTCTGTTTGGGCGAGCCAAATCAGGTCTATAGAATGACGAGGGAAGTGTTGATTAAGAAATGACAGCAGAGCGGGGGCAGAATGAAGGGGAGGGGGCAGAGGGCGGGTGTTTGGAGACCCGCCAAGTCCTTGCAATTAATTCTGTTCCGAAGTCAGCAGGGTTCCCTGCTGTGGCTTACAGACTGAGCAGGCATTTTGCTTCCTTTGGGTTTGGGTTTAGAGTTTAGGAGATTTTTTCCCCCTGCCCATCTGCTTTAGCCCAGTCTTTCTAAAGCAAGTGTGGTTTCGTGTGGAGAGGATGCAGGTAGGGCTGCTTTCTTTCCCTCTACTCTGTGAAACAGCAAAGAGAAAATGCAGCCAGATACCCCTGGCCGTTTTGGGAGGCCTACTGTGTCCAGTGACTCAGATATGGGTTTGGACAGGGGGCACCTGTGCAAATCCTCACTCTTGCAATGCAAGGGGGCTTGTTTCATTGCACAGAAGGCTCCCGACAGGCAGGAAACCCAGAGGGCATTTCTGCACAGGGCTGGCACAGGATGAACTTGGAAGTCAATTCCGATGGAGAAACTGAACGACTTGGGCTATCATGGCAGACAGGAAATGCTAAAGGTTTTGTGCTTCAATCACTGGGGCAGCCGGTTATATATATGCAGTAAACGCAACTCCCCTTTTCAGGGAAAGATGCTTTGAAATCAGGGAAGTCTCCTGGAAGCTAGTGAAGGCAGTGATCCAAGGTGGCCTCCCCATGGCAAGTCTTGAGGCAGACACTCAAGCTTCTATGGTGACGTTTTGCACCTTGGACACAGGCTCAGGAACCCATAGATAGACTAGCCCGAGGGTGGCCTGTATGGAGAGCTGTTCAGTGTCCTTCAAAAAAGCGCCAGGCTTCATGAAGATCAGTTTCTGGCTGAGGGCACTAAAGAGACAAAATAATTAAATGCAGGGCATGGCCCTTGGCTGGATCCCAGATCAGGTTAAAAAAAGCTACCAAGTATATAATTAGAAATTCAGAATTTAGTGAAATCCGACAATGGGACAGGAGCAGCACTGAGGAGGCATTCGTTATTATAACAATAGAATTGAGTAACCACATGGGGGTGGGGGCCACTCTCTCCTTATGCTCGGGAGGACCCCCTGATCTTCTGGGATTCAAGAGGACATTGCAAGCCGTTGCCAATGGCAGTCCTGCACCGCACATATGCAGGCTGTGCGTGCCTGTACACACAGAGAAAGGAAACAGCAGAAGGGAACACATTGCACAGGAGCAGGTTGGCTCTAACTTTGCCTCAACTGTGCATATTTTCAGAGTCACTATCTATCACTATCATCCTGTTCATCATCAATTTGCTTGAGCGGGCTCCAGTAACATCTCTATATGTCCTGTCTCATGCTAGTAGAGCCCAAGGGCATCTGCTCGCTCCAGGAACATAAAGAGCCTCAAACCATTATATTAGGTCATAGGAATGACCTAACATAGTGTTACTGGTATTTGGCATATCAAATACAACATGGGCAGCTTGCCAGGCTTGCCGTGCAGGTGGCATACTCTTGTATTCACCTCTAAATACAGCATTTATTGATGAACAGGCGCTGGAGCTGGGCTGTGATAGGCTCGTCTGCTGGATGGAATTCTGAAGAGAGGGAGGTCCGAATGTGGAAAATGGTGGCCCTCATGGAGTGGGGGGGGGGTCGTCTGGCTTGTTGTGAGGCTCTGCTAGGGTGGCTGGCCAGGGCTAGAACCCGACATCCCTCCTGGGCACCTCGTGAGCAGCTGGGCACAGGGAGAGCTGGTAGCATGCTCTGCCCCATGTCTGTGAGTCTCTTCATTTTCAGAGTAAGAGGTTCAATAGGAGACAGGGGGTCAGGGGGGTGGTGAAGAGGAGGAGAGGGTGGAAGGGGGGGCCTTGAAACCCCCGGGGCTCATAAACTCCCTCTCAGATATTGTAGCCTCCACCAGGGTCCCAGAGCCTGGTTCCTGCCGGTGTGGGCCAGGTGCAGTGCTCCGACTGCCATTGGCAATGTCTCGGCAATGTCCTCTTGAATCCCAACAGATCAGGGGGTCCTCATGAGCATAAGGAGAGAGTGACCCCCTCCCCCATGTGGTCACTCAATTCTATTGTTATAATAATGAATGCTGCTTCTGTTCCATTGTTGGATTTCACTAAATTCTGAATGTCTAATTAAATGCTTGGTACCTCACCCACTCCAGCCTCAAATGCATTAGGATGAATAAGGATAAGGTTCATTCACCTTTTCCTCTGGGCTATGAATGGGGAGAAGCAGCTCAAGCAGCTTCTTTCTTTGAGGAATGTCCCTCATTTTCTCTCATCTCGCCCTGATGGCCTGAAGGACCCATTCTAAGGGATTTGGGTTCCCTGGGTGGTGCTCTGCTGGGGGGGAGGATCTCCATAACAGGCCACCACTAATGCTGGCCGAACCATGGGTTTAGTGTTTCTTTTCATGGTAGCCAAAACTTACCCTCTAAACTTTCTAAACTAACCTTTCACTGTATCACTGTCACTGTCTTCCCATTCATCATCGATTTGCTCGGGCGGGCCCCAGTAACATCTCCATATGTTCTGTCTCATGCTAGTAGAGCCCAAGGGCATCTATTTGCTCCAGGAACATAAAGAGCCTCAATCCATTCGGAATGAGGTCTATAGTAGTTATTGGTATTTGGCATATCAAATACAACACGGGTAGCTTGCCAGGCTCTGCCGTGCAGATAGCATACTAAACTAAACTTTAACAAAAGAATATCCCACCCCTGCCTATTCTTCCCCAACAATAACACAAAACAAACACACTTAGGAAATCAGGCTGGAGATACCTCAATGGGCTGAGCACAAACTGCAGGGTATGTGGGTGTGATTTGGGGCTCTGCATCTGGTCCCCTGAACACCTCCAAGAGTGGCCCTCCAGGAAGAAGTTGGGGTAGATCCGGATCACTGCTGAGAGTCCAAATCAAATCAAACCAAAAGCCAACCTAACACACACACACACATCAAAGAGAAAATTCTCTATTTAAAAATCTTATTTTTGATCTGAAGAAAAAGCAAAGAAGTGAAGGTGCTTGCCTTGCACACAGCCAACAATCCTTGGAACCGCCTATGCTTCCCCCAGCACTGCCAGGACTGATTCCTGAACAGAATCAGGACTAGGAAATAGCTCCTGAGCACCTGAAAGGCTGACCAGGAAGGAAAAGCAATTCACTTGTGCAATTTTATTTCATGCAGATTCTGTTTCACTATTGCATTTTGTAATTCATGTTTCTGTGACTTTGAAGATCTTTTCTTCATGAGGCTATTTGAAAAATGTCTCCTCTCCTTCTGCACAAAGGCATCATTCAGCTATCTTTGTTGAACACCTTTTCTTGGTAATTGAGTGCCCAGTATCCAGATGCCTGATCCTGCGACTGAAATAACCAGAAGTTAATGCCATAGAAGTCTCAGGTAGACTCTGGAACAATGGGAATTGTCTTGGAAAGAGAGACCCCCAAACTCCCACTTAGGATTTTGTCTGTCCAAGTATCCTTGACCATGAATTGGTTCACCACTGACTTCCTTTCTACCACAGAGAACAGGAAGCATGAGAAACCATAGAAAGATTTATTAGAGCACAATGGGGAAATATACTTGGTTTTCTATGTCTGATAATCAGAACATTGGAGCTGTGTAGTTTTGTTTCTGAAAAAATTCGTTTTCTAGTATTTTATGTTTTATTGTGTAAATAAATAAGTAGTGTTGGATTGTGATGATCACTTGATTACTTGATCACTTGAATCCCGTTATTCATCGATTTGCTCGAGCAGGCACCAGTAACATTTCCACTGGACCCTATCACGTGCCAATGTAGCCCGATGGCATCTGGTTGATTCAGGAATATGAAGAGCCTCAAACCGTTCCTTCAGGGTCTTGACAAGGAAGTCTGACCATCTTGTAGGTGGGTGGCCACGTGATCTTTTGACATCCCGTGGGATCCAGTCGGTAATGGATCTAGTCCAGCGGTTGTCTCCAAATAGCATTACATGTCCAGCCCATCTGATTTTCTATGCCTTGGCAAACGAGACAGCATCCCTGATTCTGGAATAGCGACGGAGGTCAGAACTCCGGATTCCTTCTCTCACTTGAGTGAGGCATGATATTCCAAGCATAGCTCTTTCGATTCCTCTCTGGGAGACCCGAATAGCATTCTCATCCTGCTTTCGTAGGGCCCAGGTCTCTGAGGCATATGTTAATGCAGGCGGGCAGTGAGAATGCTTTTCCCAGCTTCTGCTGCATCTTCCAGTATTTCTGCTCTTCTGTCTTTGAGGTCTTCTTTTATCGCTTCTCTGCACCGTTTAGCAAGCTTGGACGTTAGCATTTGGTCTCCTGAGGCTCGCACCTTGCCACGTTGGCGAATGAGCTCTAGAGTTTCTGAAGACAGGTGTCCTTTTTGTGTCTTTCTCTCTCGGCTTTCTTCACACAATCATGGAGGTGCTGAACCAATCGGTTGTATTCTTCATCGATGTCGTCAATGATGGTATCTTCCCATGTTGGCAATGGTGCCAAAGAGTTACCAGTTGGTGGTCATTCTGGGAGTTCTCTTCTTAAATTTTGCAGCCTTTTCTCCCCATTGCGAGAAGTAGAATTTTGCCCCCGAAGGAGATGGTGCTCCGATCCTGTTCGAAATTTGGGGATGACAGCTACATCGGTCATACAAAACCATCGATTGAAGATGATGTGGTCAATTTCACTGTGGAACTGTCCGCCAGGAGATTCCCATGTCCAACGTTTGGCTTCAGCTTTCTGAAACTGTGAGTTCCCATGAATGGTCTTGGTGGACACGATGAACTCAGATAGTCTCTCACCCTGTTCATTCCATTTCTAGGCCATGGGTCCCGATGTGGAGTTCTTCAGCCGATTTTCTTGGTCCTATCTTGGCATTAAATTCACCGACTATGATCTTGTAGAAGGTGTGATCTTTTTTTATAGAACTCCTCCAATTCCATGTAGAATTTCTCAATTTCATCTTCTTTGTATGTGGATGTTGGTGTGTAGACAATGAAGATAGAAATTGCTGGCAGTGGGCCACATCTCTTCAAGTGTAATCGTCCTATTCGGTTTGTTAGGCATTCAAATGAATCAATGTTTACGGCCATGTTCGTGTTGACAAGGACACCAACGCCATTGATGCCTCTTTCGTCACATGTTCCAAGGAACAATTCTTCTCTGGTGTCAAATACAGCATGATGCAACTGACGCCTCCTTGTCTCAGTCAGACCAATGATGTTGTACTTGATCTTTTGAGCTTGCAGCATCAGATCCTCAATATATGCTTCCGATGCCAGTGTACATACATTGAAAGTACAGACAGTCATTTTAGTCCTTCGTTTTGGCAGTCTAGCATGGCCATGAAATTTTATCAGACACTGTTTGTTTGCCTTTCTTACTGCTGCCATATTAAGGGCTCTTTCGGGGTCAGGAAAATAAACATTTCTGTTACTGGATTTGGCATATCGAACATGCATCGGACAGTTGCCATGCTCTGCCATGCAGGCGCTATATTCTCATTACTTTGTGGGGCTCTCTCAGAGGGGTGGGTAGAATATTTATGGTAATTTGGAGGTAAATCGCGCAGCAGTTAGAGGAAATATTTCCCACAGTCAGTTTGAGGAGGGACCATCTTTGAGAACTCAAGATCTGGGCTTGGTCCATGTTTTACAACTCTATCCCCCAATTCTGCGCTTCTTGGGAAATGTTCACTTCAAAGTCTTTCCCTGTGGATTTCCCACCCAGCTTCTCAGGTCCCCAGGTGGAAAAGTCTCTGATTTTGTCCCACATGTCTGACACTCACAGCTGGGAGACTTGGAGGAAGGGATTTCACACCCACAATTTCAGTCTTCTTTGTAACATGGAGAGAATACTCACACCTCGCTCAGAGAGTTGTTTTGGGGAAAATGAGACCACATGTATATCCAGTGTTGAGAACACAATGGGTGCTCAGTATGATTCAATATTTCCTCCATGGCTTATTTTTGTAAGTGTCTGCACATTCGAATTCATTTGTTTACATGATTATTGTCAAATATTGACTTTCAATCAATCCACAACCACCTCTTATGGACACCTGCAGATCGTACACAGCCCAACTTCTGTTGGCAATATTCACCACTGGAGTTTGATTGCTGACATTGTTCAAGGACATTTGGAGGGCAAATCCCTAAGAGGGAGTATGCTGGTCTCTGTTTTCAAAACAGCTCCCATTACTGACCCCCAATCTCTGTTGGGTGTGACCCTGTGACTAATAGAAAAAATAATGAAATGAAGCAACAAATGTGGCAATAGTAGTTTAAAGATTTTCACATTACTTAGAATATTAGATATGTATCATCAAGTATGTTTAGGAATTTGAGAATTTATTCTATGGATATGCCCAAATAGATTCCAGAATCTAATTTTAAGGCTTTTGGAAAATAGAAAGGCACTTTCAGTTTGATTTGGGTGGTCAAATTTTGGAACAAAAAGTAAATATTTCTTTGCTCTACATTTTTTGCATATTATTTCTTGAATTTCAAGAACTATATATGTCATATATTGTTAAACAAAGCTAGATGACAATAGGTAAATGACAACACATCAAAGAAAGTGAATATACTAATATCTATCAGATGCAGAGAGTCATATTTAATGACCACAGCTTGTCCAAGATTGGGCTCAAATAAAAGGGATAAATAACAAAATGACAGTTTTATAAAGTGAAGCCTGAATCACATTCATTTTGCATCTTCTGGACTTGTACTGGATTTTGCAACCAAATGACTGGTTTAGTCTCACTCCAGGGGCGATGATTAGCATATTTATTGGGTAATGATGAGCTATCAAATCATCAACCACTGGTCAGAAGCAGGTTCCTTGCAGGACCCATGGTGAACAGCCTACAGCCAAACAGATGGCTCTGGGCTGGGTAATGCCAAAAGGCTTGTTGGAAGGTTCTGTCTGTACTCCTGACCCAGAGCAGCTGGAAACAGGATTTAGGGAGGAAAAACAGCCGAAGAACAGAAAAAACCAATTTGCATAAACAAGAGGAGATTCTTGTTTGGGAGGATTAAGTAAAAGAAAACATCTCTGAAAACGCATTATTACTCTATCTGAAATAAAAATCCCAGCATTTTTGGAGGAGGATTTGTTCTCCAGATTTGATATGACAGTAGAGAGTGAAAAATATACATCAGGAGTCCAACCATCTTGAGCTTCAATCAAGTAACTAATCCCTATCCCCTACACATGCACATACCTTGATTTGATCACTTGATCACTTATTCATTGATTTGCTCAAGCGGCGGCCAGTAACGTTTCCTTTTGTCCCTGTCACATGCTACTGTAGTCCAATGGCATCTGTTTGTTCCAGGGATACGAAGAACCTCAAACTGTTTGTTCAGGGTCTTGAAAAAGAAGTCTGACCATCTTATAGGTGGGCGGCCTCGTGATCTTTTGCTGTCCCATGGGACCCAGTCATTATGGCTCTAGTTCAGCAGTTGTCTCCAAGTCGCATTATATGTCCAGCCCATCTGATTTTTGATGCCTTGGCAAATGAGACCAGCATCCCTGACTCTCGGACATCGATGGAGGTCGGAACTCCGGATTCCTTCTCTCACTTGAGTGAGGCTTGATATTCTAAGCATAGCTCTTTCGATTCCTCTTTGGGAGACCCAGATAACATTCTCATACTGCTTTCATAGGGCCCAGGTCTCTGAGGTGTATGTTAATGCAGGGAGAATGGTGGAGTCAAAGAGATGTGCCCGGAGCCAGAGGTTCTTTATCCTTTTAGAGATTTCTTTGATGCTCTTGAAGGCTTTCCACGCCTCTCTCTCTTCCTCCTGCGCAGCTCAGGTGCTAGGTTGTTCCTCACATTGAGTTCTCAACCTAGGTACACATAACTGCTGCATTCAGCGATGTTTGTTCCATTGAGAGTGAATGGAACATCTGGAAATAGTTCATTTTTCATCACTTGATTACTTGATCACTTGAATCCTGTTATTCATCGATTTGCTCGGCGGGCGCCAGTAACATTTTCATTGGACACTATCACATGCCAGTGTAGCCCAATACATCTGGTTGATTCAGGAATATGAAGAGCCTCATATTCCTCTGTGTGGACACAGGTACACCCGGCAGAGCAGAAACCAGCTTTCCCGTTTAACCCCTTGCATTTCATGGACCATGAGAGCAACTTCCGACCCGAGTCCACCATCCCGGTGGAGCCTCGGAGGAGCCCAGAGAAATCCCCACACCTTGCTGGCAGCCATCTTCCAGAATCCACACTCTGCAGCAGGTAAGATCTCCACCCAGCAGACTAATCCAGTCTCCAGCCCCCAGATTAATCCAGTCTCCAGCCTGGCTTGTCAGAAACCCAGCCTACAAGGACCCACCACGCAGAGACCCGCCTTTCAGAGGGAGAGTATTTCAAAGCGCAGGGAATGCTTGAGCCAAAGACACAGGTACACCCGGCAGAGCAGAAACCAGCTTTCCCGTTGCGTGCGGCCGTGCGGCCACGTGATTTACCTCCAAATTACCATAAATACTCAACCCACCCCTCTGAGAGAGTCCCACATTAATGAGAATATAGCGCCCACATGGCAGAGCCTGGCAAGCTGTCCGATGCGTGTTCGATATGCCAAATCCAGTAACAGAAATGTTTATTTTCCTGACCCGAAAGGGCCCTTAATACGGCAGCAGTAAGAAAGGAAAACAAGCAGTGCCAGAAAAAAGTTCATGGCCATCCTAGGCTGCCAAAATGAAGAAGGACTAAAATGACTGTCTGTACTTTCAATGCACGTACACTGGCATCGGGAAGCATATATTAAGGATCTGATGCTGCAAGCGCAAAAGATCAAGTACAGCATCATTGGTCTGACTGAGACAAGGAGGTGTCAGTTGCATCATGCTGTATTTGACACCAGAGAAGAATTGTTCCTTGGAACATGTGACGAAAAGAGGCATCGGTGGCGTTGGTGTCTTTGTCAACACGAACATGGCCGTAAACATTGATTCATTTGGAATGCCTTACAAACCAAATAGGACGATTACACTTGAAGAGATGTGGCCCACTGCCAGCAATTTCTATCTTCATTGTCTACGCACCAACATCCACATACAAAGAAGATGAAATTGAGAAATTCTACATGGAATTGGAGGAGTTCTATAAAAAAAGATCACACCTTCTACAAGATCATAGTCGGAGATTTTAATGCCAAGATAGGACCAAGAAGATCGGCTGAAGAACTCAACATCGGGACCCATGGCCTAGAATGGAATGAACAGGGTGAGAGACTGAGTTCATCATGTCCACCAAGACCATTCATGGGAACTCACAGTTCCAGAAAGCTGAAGCGAAACGTTGGACATGGGAATCTCCTGGCGAACAGTTCCACAATGAAATAGACCACATCATCTTCAAGTGATGGTTTTGTATGACCGATGTAGCTGTCATCCCCAATTTCCAAACAGGATCAGACCACCGTCTCCTTCGTGCAAAACTCTACTTCCCCGCAGGGGAGAAAAGGCTGCAAAGTTTAAGAAGAGAACTCCCAGAACGACCACCAACTGGGAACTCTTTGGCACCATTGCAGCAACATGGGAAGATACAATTATCGACAACATCGATGAAGAATACAACCGACTGGTTCAGCACCTCCATGACTGTGCGAAGAAATCTGAGAGAGAGAAAGACACAAAAGGACGCTTGTCTTCAGAAACTCTCGACCTCATTCGCCAACGTGGCAAGGCGCAAGCCTCAGGAGACCAAATGCTAACATCCAAGCTTGCTAAGCGGTGCAGAGAAGCGATAAAAGAAGACCTCAAAGACAGAAGAGCAGAAATACTGGAAGATGCAGCAGAAGCCGGGAAAAGCATTCGCACTGCCCGCCTGTCCTTTGCCAACTATAAGACCAAGATGACTGCCCTTCGATGCCCTGATGGATCTGTCACATCTTCCAGAAAGGCAATGGAGAAGATTATCTATGACTTCTACTCAAATCTCTTTGATAGCCACATCCATCTGCCCACATACCAAATTCCACAGGATGGATATGTCATTCCCAACGTTCTCCCTTCTGAAATCCGACATGCCATCTCGTCGGTAAAGAAGGGAACAGCACCAGGCCCAGACAAAGTCAGACCCGAACATCTGAAGAATCTGCCGTCGGTACTCATCAATACACTAGCTCGGCTCTTCACACGCTACCTGTCCGAATGCAAGGTGCCCTCCCAATGGAAAACCAGCAGGACAGTTCTACTGTTCAAGAAGGGGAGACATTCACGACATCGACAACTATCGCCCCATCTGCCTGTTGTCTGTCATCTACAAGCTGTTTACACAAGTCATCCTGAACAGGATTAGCAGAACACTAGATGAAGGACAACCATGCGAGCAAGCAGGCTTCTGGAAAGGATTCAGCACAATCGACCATATCCACACGGTAACCAAGCTCATTGAGGTTTGTAGGGAGTACAAGATGCCGCTCTGTCTCACGTTCATTGATTTACAGAAAGCCTTTGATTCTGTGGAGACTGAAGTAGTCATCGAAGCCCTAGCCAAACAGGGTGTTCAAACCCAATACACCAAGATCCTTCATGAGCTGTATTACGGATTCACCACCAGGATCTCACCATTCTACAAAGAAGTGATCATTAATGTGAAAAGAGGGGTTCAACAAGGTGATACCATTTCACCAAAACTCTTCAGCGCCACCCTCTAGAACATCATACGACAATTAGAATGTGAAGGAATGGGAGTGAAGATAGATGGTTGGCAACTACACCACCTTCATTTTGCTGATGACATCGTTCTAATAACACCAAACATTAGCCCAGCAGCACAAATGCTGGCTGACTTTGACCGAGAATGTGGAAAGATAGGTCTACAGCTGAATCTAAAGAAAACTATGTTCATGAAGAATGAACTAGTTCCAGAGGCCCCATTCACTCTCAATGGAACAAACATCTCTGAATGCAGCAGTTATGTGTACCTAGGTCGAGAAATCAACATGATGAATGACCTAAAACCTGAGCTGCGCAGGAGGAAGAGAAGCGGCATGGAATGCCTTCAAAGGCATCGAAGAAATAGCTAAAAGGACAAAGAACCTCTGGCTCCGGGCACATCTCTTCGACTCCACCGTTCTCCCTGCATTAACATACGCCTCCAGAGACCTGGGCCCTACGAAAGCAGGATGAGAATGCTATTCAGGTCTCCCAGAGAGGAATCGAAAGAGCTATGCTTGGAATATCACGCCTCACTCAAGTGAGAGAAGGAATCCGGAGTTCTGACCTCCATCGCTATTCCAGAATCAGGGATGCTGTCTCGTTTGCCAAGGCATCGAAAATCAGATGGGCTGGACATGTAATGCTATTTGGAGACAACCGCTGGACTAGAGCCGTTACCGACTGGATCCCACGGGATATCAAAAAATCGCGTGGCCGCCCACCTACAAGATGGTCAGACTTCCTTGTAAAGACCCTGAAGGAACGGTTTGAGGCTCTTCATATTCCTGAATCAACCAGATGCCATTGGGCTACATTGGCACGTGATAGGGTCCAATGGAAATGTTACTGGTGCCCGCTCGAGCAAATCGATGAATAACGGGATTCAAGTGATGTGATCAAGTGAAGTGAAGAGCCTCAAACCGTTCCTTCAGGGTCTTGACAAGGAAGTCTGACCATCTTGTAGGTGGGCGGCCCACGCGATCTTTGACATCCCATAGGATCCAGTCGGTAACAGCTCTAGTCCAGCGGTCATCTGCAAATCGCATTACATGTCCAGCCCATCTGATTTTCGATGCCTTGGCAAATGAGACAGCGTCCCTGATTCTGGAATAGCGATGGAGGTCAGAACTCCGATTCCTTCTCTCACTTGAGTGAGGCGTGATATTCCAAGCATAGCTCTTTCGATTCCTCTCTGGCAGACCCGAATAGCATTCTCATCCTGCTTTTCGTAGGGCCCAGGTCTCTGAGGCGTATGTTAATGCAGGGAGAACGGTGGAGTCGAAGAGATGTGCCCGGAGCCAGAGGGTTCTTTGTCCTTTTAGCTATTTCTTCGATGCCTTTGAAGGCATTCCATGCCGCTCTCTTCCTCCTGCGCAGCTCAGGTTTTAGGTCGTTCATCATGTTGACTTCTCGACCTAGGTACACATAACTGCTGCATTCAGAGATGTCTATTCCATTGAGAGTGAATGGGGCCTCAGGAACTAGTTTATTTTTTCATAAACATAGTTTTCTTTAGAATCAGCTGTAGACCTATCTTTCCACATTCTCGGTCGAAGTCAGCCAGCATTTGTGCTGCTTGGCTAATGTTTGGTGTTATTATAATGATGTCATCAGTGAAGTGGAGGTGGTGTAGTTGCTGACCATCTATCTTCACTCCCATTCCTTCCCATTCTAATTGTCGCATGATGTTCTCGAGGGTGGCGCTGAAGAGTTTTGGTGAAATGGTATCACCCCTGTCGAACCCCTCTTTTTGACATCAATGATCATTTCTTTGTAGAATGGTGAGATCCTGGTGGTGAATCCATAATACAGCTCACGAAGGATCTTGATGTATTGGGTTTGAACACCCTGTTTGGCTAGGGCTTCGATGACTGCTTCAGTCTCCACAGAATCAAAGGCTTTCTGTAAATCAATGAGCGTGAGACAGAGCGGCATCTTTTACTCCCTACAAACCTCAATGAGCTTGGTTACCGTGTGGATATGGTCGATTGTGCTGAATCCTTTCTGGAAGCCAGCTTGCTTGCATGGTTGTCCTTCATCTAGTGTTCTGCCAATCCTGTTCAGGATGACTTGTGTAAACAGCTTGTAGATGACAGACAACAGGCCGATGGGGCGATAGTTGCCCATGTCATGAATGTCTCCCTTCTTGACCAGTAGAACTGTCCTGCTGGTTTTCCCTGGGAGGGTACCTTGCATTCGGACAGGTAGCGTGTGAAAAGTCGGGCTAGTGTATTGATGGGTACCAACGGCAGATTCTTCAGGTGTTCGGGTCTGACTTTGTCTGGGCCTGGTGCTGTTCCCTTCTTTACCGACGAGATGGCATGTCGCATTTCAGAAGGGAGAACATTGGGATGACATATCCATCCTGTGGAATTTGGTATGTGGGCAGATGGATGTGGCTATCAAAGAGATTTGAGTAGAAGTCATGGATAATCTTCTCCATTGCCTTTCTGGAAGATGTGATAGATCCATCAGGCTGCCAGAGGGCAGTCATCTTGGTCTTATAGTTGGCGAAGGACAGGCGGGTGGTGCGAATGCTTTTCCTGGCTTCTGGTGCATCTTCTAGTATTTCTGCTCTTCTTTCTTTGAGGTCTTCTTTTATCGCTTCTCTACACATTAGTATTTGGACATTAGCGTTTGGTCTCCTGAGGCTCGGCGCCTTACCACATTGGGGAGTGAGCTTGAGAGTTTCTAAAGACAGGTGTCCTTTTGTGTCTTTCTCTCTCTCTCGGCTTTCTTCGCACAATCATGGAGGTGCTGAACCAGTCGGATGTATTTTTTCTTCGATGTCGTCAATGGTGGTATCTTCCCATGTTGCTGCAATGGTGCCAAAGAGTTCCCAGTTGGTGGTCGTTCTGGGAGTTCTCTTCTTAAACTTTGCAGCCTTTTCTCCCCGTTGTGGGAAGTAGAATTTTGCACAAAGGAGATGGTGGTCTGATCCTGTTTGGAATTTGGGGATGACAGCAACATTGGTCAGACAAAACCGTCAATTGAAGATGATGTGGTCAATTTTATTGTGGAACTGTCTACCAGGAGATTCACATGTCCAACGTTTTTGCTTCAGCTTTCTGGAACTGTGAGTTCCCATGAATGGTCTGTGTGGACATGATGATCTCAGATAGGCTCTCACCCTGTTCGTTCCATTCTAGGCCATGGGTCCCGATGTGGAGTTCTTCAGCCGATTTTCTTGGTCCTATCTTGGCATTAAATTCACCGACTATGATCTTGTAGAAGGTGTGATCTTTTTTATAGAATTCCTCCAGTTCCCTGTAGAATTTCTCTATTTCATCTCCCTTGTATGTGGATGTTGGTGCGTAGACAATGAAGATAGAAATTGCTGGCAGTGAGCCACATCTCTTCAAGTGTAGTCGTCCTAACCGGTTTGTTAGGCATTCAAATGAATCAATGTTGACAGCCATGTTCGTGTTGACAAGGACACCAATACCACCGATGCCTCTTTAGTCGCATGTTCCAAGGAACAATTCTTCTCTGGTGTCAAATACAGCATGATGCGACTGACTCCTCCTCGTCTCAGGCAGACCAATGGTGTCATACTTGATCTTTTGTGCTTGCACCATCAGATCCTCAATATATGCTTCCGATGCCAGCGTATGTGCATTGAAAGTACAGACAGTCATTTTAGTCCTTTTCGTTTTGGCAGCCTAGGATGGCTGTGAAATTTTATCAGGCACTGCTTGTTCGCCTTTCTCACTGCTGCCGTATTAAGGGCTCTTTGGAGGTCTGGAAAATAAACATTTTTGTTACTGGTTTTGGCATATCGAACACGCATTGGATAGCTTGCCATGCTCTGCCATGCCGGGCGCTATACTCTCAATACTTTGTGGGGCTCTCTCAGAGGGTGGGTAGAATATTCATGGTAATTTGGAGGTAAATCTATGGCCATAACACCCTGAATGTGCCCATTCTCGTCATTTTTCATTAACATTGTTTTGTTGAGATTCTGCTGTAGACCTACCTTTCCACATTCACGGTCAAAGCCAGCCAGCATTTGTGCTGCTTGGCTAATGTTTGGTGTTATTGTCATCAGCTGTTGGATGACAGGTTTAGCTAGTTTGGGCCTTTTCTGTTTTGCCCACTCACAGCTTAATCTACTTAAGCCAAGGTTCATTCTAATGAGACCTCTCTTCTATGTAAACACTGCTAGAGGGTGTGGCAGTTACAGAAGTCACCTTGACTCTGAATAACTTCTGACTTATACATCTACTAAGACTTCTATGTTTTCTAGATTGGGCACAGCTCCTCTTTACACCCACTGCACCCAGTGTGGGACAAGTTAGAATTTACCAGGAGTCTGCCACCCTGGCTACATTGAGACTATAGGAAGATTATAGGAAGGATCATACTAGTTTGTCCTCAAGCAGGCAAGTGTGACCCTTTCAGTATAAGGAGAACAAGATACTCAGAATCACCCTGGTGCAGATAATAAATAAGAACTTTGTGGGTACCATCTAGATTACATGAAGCTCATGAAATGAAGATGTATTACTTTATACCAGCTCTCTCTCTCTCTCTCTCTCTCTCTCTCTCCAGTGTTTTACATAAGAGATAATCTCAGAAGAATAGATTAGTCCTTGGAATAAACTTTGTTTATACCTATAATAGGGTGTGTCACTGCCCTTCTACAATTTGTTTAGGGTTCTTTGTTGACACAACCCTCCCTGTCAGAGATCTAGATTACTTTGGTGTATATAAAAGGGACTGACTTGAGGCCCCTTGGTCTTTTTCTCCTTCTTTTTGGGTAGGACTCCTCTCGGGTGAGATTCTCTCTCTTTGGTGTGAGACTTAGGCTCTTTTTGTATGGTCTAAGTTCTGACCAGAGCTAGAGTTCTTTCATTACATTGGATTGTGGTGGTAGCGCTTTTGTACTATTAAAAGCCTTTTTTGGAACTTCACCGGACTCATTCATCCATTCCCTCGGCGTCCTCGGAGGTAGAAGAGAACTTCTTTCCTGACACTGTCAGGGGATCCCAGCGGCATCCCCGACAATCAGCGAAGCGGAGGTGGTGTAGTTGCCATGGTGCCAAAGAGTTCTTAGTTGGTGGTCTTTCTGGTGGTTTTCTTCTTAAACTTTGCAACCCTTTCTCCCCGTTCCATGAAGTAGAATTTTGCATGAAGTCGATGGTGGTCCGATCCTGTTTGGAATTTTGGGACAACAGCAACAGCAATCATGCAAAACCACCGATTGAATATGATGTGGTCAATTTCATTGTGGAAATGTCCACCGGGAGATTCCCATGTCCAATGTTTAGATTCAGCCTTCTGGAACTGTGAGTTACATACCAACTGTGAATGGTCTTGGTTGACATGATCAACTCTGTTCCATTCTAGGCCATGGGTCCCAACGTGGAATTCTTTGGCAAATCTTGGCATTAAAATCACTGACTATGATCTTGTAGAAGGTGTGGTCTTCTTTATAGAACTCCTCCAGTTCCATGTAGAATTTCTCAAATACTTCTTCCTTGTATGTGGATATCCGTGCTTAGACAATGAAGATAGAAACTGCTGGCAGTGAGCCACATCTCTTCAAGTGTATTGTTTGATTTGGTTTGTTAGGCACTTGAATCAATGCTCATGACCAGGTTTGTGTTGACAAGGACACCGACACCACCATCGCACTTTTGTTACATGTTCCCAGGAACAATTCTCCAAAAGAACTGTTCATGTCAAACAGCTCTTCTCTTCATGTCGAATATGGCGTGATGTGGTTGACACCTTTTCATCTCAGTCAGACCAATGATGTCGTACTTGATCTTTTGGGCTTGCACCATCAGTTCCTCAATATATGCTTACAATGCCAGCGTACATGCATTGAAAGTACAGACAGTCATTTTAGTCCTTTTTTGTTTTGGCAGCCTAGTTTGGCCCTGAGATTTTATCAGCCTTTCCTTGCTCATCCTTCTCAGCATTGCAGTATTTAGGGCTCTTTCAGGGTCAAGGGGATGAGATTAATTGTTTTATTGGTTTTGGCATATTGAATACACAATGGACAGCTTGCCAGCTCTGCCGTGTGGGTGGGATACTCTCGGTAGCTTGCCGGGCTCTCTGAGAGGGGGTGGGTGAAATGCTCTTGGTAATTTACAGATAAACTGTGCGGCCGCGAAGTGGCCTCGCCCTCCCTCTGAGATGCCTTGTGGTCAGTGGAGCACAGGGAATGCAATTGGGAGAGTTGGTAGCAGCTCTGCCCCATGTGTCTGTGTCTCTGATTCAAGCATACTTGTGTTAAACAGGTTTCTCTATACGGTGGGTCTCTGACAAGCTGGGCTTGAGATCTGCTTTCTCTCTGCAGGTGGGGCTCTGACGAGCTGTGGAGTCTGGATGATGAAAAAGGCTGCCAACATGATACGGGGGTTCCTTTGAATTCTTCTGAGGCTCTATTGGGAAGGAAGTCGCCCTCCCTCCCAGATGCCTTGTGGTCTGTGGAGCACAGAGAGCAATGGGGGAGAGCTGGTAGCAGCTCTGCCCATGTATCTGTGTCTTACCTTTTACCTTGATTTAGTGACTTAAAATAAGGAGCAGTGCATTTGCCTCCAAGTCCAGAGATTGTCTGGGTTTATTCTCTTCTCTGCTGGACTTTTTGATGCAACTTTAGCATTATCTTGCCAGAATGGCTTTGTCTGGAAGACCTTTTAGTCTGGCCTCTGGCTCTCCGTGGACTGACTTGGGCTTGGTCCCCATCAAGAGTGTATTGGCCAAGAGACAAAAGCCAGCCAGGCCTCTGAGGATTGAGGCTGTGAACAGATGCCCCTACCCCACCCGGTAGCAAACAGATCTAGGTCAGTGACAGAAACAACTAGATAGGACATTTTTTATTGTAAAATATTTATAGCTGATAAATCTCTTATATTTCCCCAGCCTTGTTTTAAAACTTTAGTGTATTCACATCATTCATTGCAACAATTCCCCAGCAATGCTTTATAATTTATGTAAGTTCTTTCTTATAATTTTTAAAAAATTTATAATACTGTGATTTACAAAATTGTTTTCTAGTGCAGTTGTTGCAGGCATTCAATGTTTCAACACCAATCCCACCACCAGTATGACCTTCCCTCCACCAGTGTTCCTAGGTTCCCACCTACTCCTATACCTCCACCTTAGCAGGAACAAAGATGTTACCTTAATCTTGCTTATTACAGCAAAAAGGCAATGGAATTGTCAGAAAATAGAACAATAAAAGTCAATTTGTGATGATTGTTATTTCTCACAATGGTGTTACTAAAGTCTTTGTTTGAGGATTTACTGAGCTGGTTGGTATTAGCTGAGTCTTCTGTGTTAGTGTTTTTGCTCACTGAGCTTGGTGGGCTTCTACACAACTTTCTCTTCAAATTTACTGTGCTCCTACTGGGTTGACAGAACTGTGAAATTTGGAGGCACCATGCAGTCATGTACTCCAAAAAGCTATGGAACTTTAATGATTCGATGGCTTGGCAACTTGATGAGGATCAGTTGTGGAAATGGGCTGTTTCTATGCCACATGGTGTGGGGTGTGAGGTGTGTCTAGGGGCTGATGAGACTTCAGGCAGAAAGAGGAACTTGCCCACCAGCATTCTGAGAAAGTCTCAGAATTCTCAGCCTAGACCATCTGCCCTAGAATGATTCAGCAGCATCCTTTCAGCATTTTGAGGGTGGTCGTGGAGCTGGGCCATCTCTGTGCTAGTCGGCATAGGGTGGGGGGGTGCTGGGCCATCTCTATGCCAGAGGGTAAAGGTGGGGTGTGGGGGTTGCTGGGTCTTCAGCAACCCCCTGATTTCTCTTTCAGACAGAAAAGAAACCAATTTATGTAAGTCCTTACAATGGAAACTTTGTACACGTGTTTCTTTGTTTTTATCCACTAAAACAATTTGTTCTAAATTTTCAGTTATTGTAAACTACAGACTGTTATTTCCAGTGCCAGACAAGAGTAACACTTAGATTTTCTATTAATGTGCTGCATATTTATTTGTTGCTGCAATATGTAAATACATTTTAGGGGGTCCAAATAGACCTTGGGGCAGAGAACTTTCTTTAGATAAACCTATTTCCTGAAAAATGAGTCTGATCAGTGTCTCAACACCACGGGCCCAGAAGGTAAATATGAGAGGAGCTTAACTAGGTAACATGATAATCCATCAAATTAATGCACTGTGGATCCAACTCCAAAAAATATTTGAAGTGCTTCAGCAGGGGGGAGCCATATAAATATCTTCAGATCAATGTGTGAAAGAGATCACATTTTAATGAAAAAGATTAACAGGTTTGAGTCTGTCTCTAATTTTCATAGATGAATTTTGTGTTTGTGTATTTTCTCAGTACTCCTGAATGTTTCAGAATCTTCGACACCTCCGTTATTTTTTGATAAAAAGTATTGTTTCCTTTGACCACTGCTTATAACTTCCAATCTGAAAGCAGGTCACCCTGTATATGAAAGGAAACAAACAGCAAAGTTAATACAATACAGCACCAGAGAAAAATGGCTCCAACCTGTAATCACAGTCAATTGGTGGGCTTGGTATCACAGACTGGACTCAACCTGCGTAAGTCATTGCAGAACTCTGATCTGCTACAGAGATCAAGAGGATAAGGTGCAGTTAAGGGAAGAAAGGAGAGGCCGGGCTTTAGGATTAAAATTGTTGGTACCATTTCCCTTTTAGGTAGAACATATTAAAGTACTGCAGGCTTCCTAAAACCCAGGAAGAGACGAGGATAATCTATAAACACATGCTTATTTGCTGACATGACCCCAAAGGCCCAAATGACCAATTTTGTACTCTGGGTTTCTTACCTTTTTAAAAAAGGACTGTTGTAAGATATTAAAAAAGAATAATCATTTTGAAAGTTGAGAGAATACTTTGCTATTTTTCAACTTTGAAAACACAACTGAAAACAACTGAAAAAAAGTTGTTTTTTTAATGACTCTGAATTTAATTTTTCTTTTTTCCCCTATTTTACCTCCATAAAAATAAAACATTTCAGATAAAGTTGTGAACTTCTTATTTAACTTCAACCTTAATTCCATGTCTTTCCTCTTCTCTTCAATGACTATTATGTGTGTATATGTTATGTTCTTTGCTTATTTTGTGACCTGACACAATACTGTGATTTTATATATACATATGTGTTGTGACACAGATAATGTGGTTATTTTCTGATGTGTGTTAATGTGCAATATGTTGATTTAGTTTCTTCATTACAGCAGCTTCATAATAGCCCTGGATAGATAGATCACATCTTAATATCTCAACGCTCATGGATGGATGGTAAGTTGCTTTACATTTTTGTTTATTTTGGGTTCCACACCTGGAAGTGCTCAGGCTGTTCTTGACTCTGTGTGTGTGGTTTCTTCTGGCCCTTCTCGGGGAATCACATGTGGTGCCAGTCATTGAATTTAGGTCCCTTCATGCAAAGCATGCTCTGCATTCCACCTTGAGCCATCCAAATCTCTGCCCCCTAATTTCTGCACCAAATCAAAGAAGTGGGACCGACTGCCTCATTCAGAACCACAGCCTTCCTCTTTCCCTGTGCCCCTTTCCTGCTTCAGGTACTGGTTTCCTAATATTTCCCCAAATAGCCCAGATATTTGCACCCATTATCCAGATATTTCTTCTATTTTTTAAAATAAGGATCTTAGTTTAAAATGTCTAATTTGTCCTTTTAAAAATTTATTTTAAGTCACTCAGGGGTTATTCCTGGCTCTTTCTCAGGAATTACTCCTGGTGGTGTTTGGGGACCATATGGGATGTTGGAGATCAAACCTGGGTCAGCCATGTGCAAGGCAAACACCCTACCTGCTGTACTATCGCTCGGGCCCCAAGAATAATTTTTTATTTTATCATCCTCCCCAGCTTTTTTTTTTGCCTATTAGATAAGTATTCTTATCAAACCAGAAAAGACCCCCATAGAGAAGATGCAACATGGACTGATGTCGCAAAAACTCAGTTGACTAGGGAGAGAACTCATAACTGATCATCTGTTATGAGTTACTTTGAGAAATAACAAAAGTATGCTATTAATTTTCCATGTGAAGTAGACTTACAGCTTCCTCCAGAATTTAGAGATAAGGTGATTGACATGGATAAATGTGTGTGTGTGTGTGTGTGTGTGTGTCCTCACACCACGCCTGGTTTCGTTTCTTAAAACTAATAAACTTATTTATATGTAAGTTCTTATTTTGTTTTCTGATTAACTTCCACATTCTCTTGAGTTGTGAGACTATTACATGGGGGAAATCATATCTTCAGCCCACGAAACTTATTTGGGATGATTCCATTCATAATTTTAGGGTGATTTTGGGACTTGAGTCCATGATTTTCTCCCTTGTTTCAAGCGCCTGTTTAGATTTGGTCAAGTGGAGTCCACCCCTCCCTGTAATTTTCTTCTCTGCTGTTGAGTGCAAGAGTCCATTCGCTGAGTTTGATGGAGTCTGAAAACAAGGCCAAGCCAAGGGAGCACTGAGCTGCCAGAACATCCTAGTAACATGATCAGACATGTTGAATAGAGGCAACAGACTGAGACAGTCTAATCTAATCCCTGACTTTTTTAATGAGGAAATCTGTTTACCATTGGTGCATTTGATTTCGTTGTCATTTGATGTTTTGAGCCATACCCAAGTGAGGCCTCAGAGGTCACTCCTCTGTGCTCAGGGATTACTCTATTGGTGCTACTTGGAATCATATTTGATATCAGGGATCAAACCCAGGTCAACCTTGTGCGAAAGGAGCGCCCACCTACTATACTATCCTCTCTGACTCAGTTTCAATGCATTTGAGATAAATTTTGGTCAGGTTTTTTTTTCTCTTTTTGGATCACATCCAGCAATGCTTATGGATTGTTCCTAGCTCTTCGCCAGGAATTACTCCCTGGCAGTGCTCAGGGAACCATATGGGATGCCAGGGATCGAACCGGTTTGGCTGGATGCAAGGCAAATGGCCCACCTGCTGGACTATCGCAAATTTTAGTCACTTGTAAATCAAAGAGTTTAACAAGGTATTTATATTTACCATCATGAGAGAATTATTGTTGTTTTAGCTTTGGTTTCCAGAATGTAGAGAATCTAAAGTCGGAAAAATTTCAATCTAGAGTATAGCTGGCAAAATGATAAGGTTAATATGTGGTGTGAGGGGTAAATGTTATTCTATGAACTCAATCCTGAGAATATAATAATACTATAACTGGAAAATGGAGGCTTGGACTAACCTTTCTTTTAATATTGGAAAATCTTGATAAAAGATTTATCCTGATCATGTCCCACTGCTCATAAGGTCCTCCATCACCTAGTAATTAGAAAACCTTTTTCATCACTGATGTGGGTGCATCAGTAATGATGGAAAGACCTTGAATGGGGCTCAACACCTGCCTCTATTCTATCCCAAGTTCTTGAGAATTTAGACGCATGATAAATAAAGAGTCCAATTAATCAATAGACTCGTTGTGATGGAATGGCCATAAAGTATAAGTCTATTTAGTGAAAGATATACTGTTTGTAAACAGAGGCTTGAACAAGTATTAAACATCAGATCATTTTCTTTACAAAACATCCCGTCTCCGACTCTCTCCTTGCAACATTAAGGCGCAAATGAGTCTGAGCAAAAATATTAAGTTCTTTCAATGATTTATGGATAATAGTAAAGTCAGAAGAAAACACACCAATTTGCAGCCTCCCTGTTATTAGGGGACAGCACTTTCTCTTTAGCAATCAGCATGGGGCCCAGAGGTTTCCTTTTGCATATTCACAGTCATGGCCACTTTCGAGGCAATAGATGCAACTGGATTTCTGCTAATTTCTTCACCAAGGCAGCTCGAGTTGGAAAGATTCCATAATTTAATATTTTCCCCAGAAGACAAGTTTTCAGACTTGATTTTACTTTCAGCGGAAAGATAGACCACGGAGCTCATGTAAATGAGAAGCCAGTCTCGAGGCTGTGATGGGGATCTGGCCCTGGAGCGGGGAGCGGGCTTTGATCACTTCCCCTCGCTACCGGCGACACGCGCGTTGGTATTCTGCTGCCGCTTCGTTTGAGGGGTCTTTGTCCATCATTCTTTTCATCAGTTTGGAGACGGTTTCTTATCTCTTCCTATTCCATTTCAACAGAAATGCACTATTTCTACCAAGTCAACAAAAAGATTATTTAGAAATGATGATAGGAGTGAAAGCTCACGAAACTGAAAAACTGTTGGTGGAATTCTTTCATGAGAAGATCTGTTTGGGAAGGTGGAGAGTTTAGCCAATCTCCACTCCCAAGAACCATTCAAAGGTCATTCTGTACTTATTCAGTCTCCTCCACTGACCTTTGGGCAGTGACTACTGAATGAATGAAAAAGGCCACCCCTGAGAACTCCAAAACAGTCTTTCCTTTCAGCGGTTCCCAAAGAGAAAGGTAAGGTCTCTGGTTAGTCTGCATGAACACTTCGGAAGAGAGTCACTGAGTCAAGTTAGAGACCTGAGACAAGCAAGGTGCCACCTGGTTCCACAAAGCATAATCACAGCACTGTCGGTGAGCTTAGGAGAACAGACACGTTTCTGTGA
>JAJIBD010021618.1:0-22244 GCA_021461705.1 Cryptotis parvus
GAATATAAGCCCCACGTGGCAGAGCCTGGCAAGCTGTCCGATGCGTGTTCGATATGCCAAATCCAGCAACAGAAATGTTTATTTTCCTGACCCGAAAGAGCCCTTATCACGGCAGCAGTAAGAAAGGCAAACAAGCAGTGCCAGAAAAATTTCATGGCCATCCTAGACTACCAAAACGAAGAAGGACTAAAATGACTGTCTGTACTTTCAATGCGTACACTGGCATCGGGAGCATATATTAAGGATCTGATGCTCCAGCGCAAAAGATCAAGTGCAACATCATTGGTCTGACTGGAGACAAGGAGGTGTCAATTGCATCATGCTGTATTTGACACGGAGAAGAATTGTTCCTTGGAACATGCGGCCCGAAAAGAGGCATCGGTGGCGTTGGTGTCCTTGTCAACACGAACATGGCCGTAAACATTGATTCATTTGAATGCCTAACAAACCAAATGGGACGATTACACTTGAAGAGATGTGGCCCACTGCCAGCAATTTCTATCTTCATTGTCTCTGCCAACATCCACATACAAAGAAGATGAAATTGAGAATTTCTACATGGAATTGGAGGAGTTCTATAAAAAGATCACACCTTCTACAAGATCATAAGTCGGAGATTTTAATGCCAAGATAGGACCAAGAGGATCGGCTGAAGAACTCCACATCGGGACCCATGGCCTGGGAGAATGGGAACAAACAGGGTGAGAAATCTGAGTTCATCATGTCCACCAAGACCATTCATGGGAACTCACAGTTCCAGAAAGCTGAGCGAAACGTTGGACATGGGGAATCTCCTGGCGAACAGTTCCACAATGAAATTGACCACATCATCTTCAAGTGACGGTTTTGTATGACCGATGTAGCTGTCATCCCCAATTTCCAAACAGGATCAGACCACCGTCTCCTTCAGTACAAAACTCTACTTCCCCAAGGGAGAAAAGGCTGCAAAGTTTTAAGGAGAGAACTCCCCAGAGCGACCACCAACTGGGAACTCTTTGGCACCATTGCAGCAACATGGGAAGATACAATCATCGACAACATCGATGAAGAATACAACCGGCTGGTTCAGCACCTCCATGACTGTGCGGCAGAAAATCTGAGAGAGAGAAAGACACAAAGGACGCTTGTCTTCAGAAACTCTAGCCTCATTCGCCAACGTGGCAAGGCGCAAGCCTCAGGAGACCAAATGCTAACATCCAAGCTTGCTAAGCAGTGCAGAGAAGCGATAAAAGAAGACCTCAAAGACAGAAGAGCAGAAATACTGGAAGATGCAGCAGAAGCCGGGAAAAGCATTCGCACTGCCCGCCTGTCCTTTGCCAACTATAAGACCAAGATGACTGCCCTCCGATGCCCTGATGGATCTATCACATCTTCCAGAAGGCAATGGAGAAGATTATCCATGACTTCTACTCCAATCTCTTTGATAGCCACATCCACCTGCCCACATACCAAATTCCACAGGATGGATATGTCATTCCCAACGTTCTCCCTTCTGAAATCCGACATGCCATCTCGTCGGTAAAGAAGGGAACAGCACGCAGGCCCAGACAAAGTCAGACCCGAACATCTGAAGAATCTGCCGTCGGTACTCATCAATACACTAGCTCGGCTCTTCACACGCTACCTGTCCGAATGCAAGGTGCCCTCCCAATGGAAAACCAGCAGGACAGTTCTACTGTTCAAGAAGGGAGACATCCACGACATCGGCAACTATCGCCCCATCTGCCTGTTGTCCGTCATCTACAAGCTGTTTACAAAAGTCATCCTGAACAGGATTAGCAGAACACTAGATGAAGGACAACCATGCGAGCAAGCAGGCTTCTGGAAAGGATTCAGCACAATCGACCATATCCACACGGTAACCAAGCTCATTGAGGTTTGTAGGGAGTACAAGATGCCGCTCTGTCTCACGTTCGTTGATTTACAGAAAGCCTTTTGATTCTGTGGAGACTGAAGCAGTCATCGAAGCCCCTAGCCAAACAGGGTGTTCAAACCCAATACATCAAGATCCTTCGTGAGCTGTATTACGGATTCACCACCAGGATCTCACCATTCTACAAAGAAGTGATCATTAATGTAAAAGAGGGGTTCGACAGGGTGATACCATTTCACCAAAACTCTTCAGCGCCACCCTCGAGAACATCATGCGACAATTAGAATGGGAAGGAATGGGAGTGAAGATAGATGGTTGGCAACTACACCACCTTCTTTTGCTGATGACATCGTTCTAATAACACCAAACATTAGCCTGCGCACAAATGCTGGCTGACTTTGACCGAGAATGTGGAAAGATAGGTCTACAGCTGAATCTAAAGAAAACTATGTTCATGAAGAATGAACTAGTTCCAGAGGCCCCATTCACTCTCAATGGAACAAACATCTCTGAATGCAGCAGTTATGTGTACCTAGGTCGAGAAATCAACATGATGAATGACCTAAAACCTGAGCTGCGCAGGAGGAAGAGCGGCATGGAATGCCTTCAAAGGCATCGAAGAAATAGCTAAAAAGGACAAAGAACCTCCGGCTCCGGGCACATCTCTTCGACTCCACCGTTCTCCCTGCATTAACATACGCCTCAGAGACCTGGGCCCTACGAAAGCAGGATGAGAATGCTATTCGGGTCTCCCAGAGAGGAATCGAAAGAGCTATGCTTGGAATATCACGCCTCACTCAAGTGAGAGAAGGAATCCGGAGTTCTGACCTCCATCGCTATTCCAGAATCAGGGATGCTGTCTCGTTTGCCAAGGCATCGAAAATCAGATGGGCTGGACATGTAATGCGATTTGGAGACAACCGCTGGACTAGAGCCGTTACCGACTGGATCCCACGGGATATCAAAAGATCACGTGGCGCCCACCTACAAGATGGTCAGACTTCCTTGTAAAGACCCTGAAGGGAACCGGTTTGAGGCTCTTCATATTCCTGAATCAACCAGATGCCATTGGGCTACATTGGCACGTGATAGGGTCCAATGGAAATGTTACTGGCGCCCGCTCGAGCAAATCGATGAATAACGGGATTCAAGTGATGTGATCAAGTGAAGTGAAGAGCCTCAAACCGTTCCTTCAGGGTCTTGACAAGGAAGTCTGACCATCTTGTAGGTGGGGCGGCCACGCGATCTTTGACATCCCATAGGATCCAGTCGGTAACAGCTCTAGTCCAGCGGTCATCTGCAAATCGCATTACATGTCCAGCCCATCTGATTTTCGATGCCTTGGCAAAATGAGACAGCGTCCCTGATTCTGGAATAGCGATGGAGGTCAGAACTCCGGATTCCCTTCTCTCACTTGAGTGAGGCGTGATATTCTAAGCATAGCTCTTTCGATTCCTCTCTGGGAGACCCGAATAGCATTCTCATCCTGCTTTCGTAGGGCCCAGGTCTCTGAGGCATATGTTAATGCAGGGAGAACGGTGGAGTCGAAGAGATGTGCCCGGAGCCAGAGGTTCTTTTTGTCCTTTTTAGCTATTTCTTCGATGCCTCTGAAGGCATTCCATGCCGCTCTCTTCCTCCTGCGCAGCTCAGGTTTTAGGTCGTTCATCATGTTGACTTCTCGACCAAGGTACACATAACTGCTGCATTCAGAGATGTCTATTCCATTGAGAGTGAATGGGGCCCTCAGGAACTAGTTTATTTTTCATAAACATAGTTTTCTTTAGATTCAGCTGTAGACCTATCTTTCCACATTCTCGGTCGAAGTCAGCCAGCATTTGTGCTGCTTGGCTAATGTTTGGTGTTATTATAATGATGTCATCAGTGAAGTGGAGAGGTGGTGTAGTTGCTGACCATCTATCTTCACTCCCATTCCTTCCCATTCTAATTGTCGCATGATGTTCTCGAGGGTGGCGCTGAAGAGTTTTGGTGAAATGGTATCACCCTGTCGAACCCCCTCTTTTGACATCAATGATCATTTCTTTGTAGAATGGTGAGATCCTGGTGGTGAATCCATAATACAGCTCACGAAGGATCTTGATGTATTGGGTTTGAACACCCCTGTTTGGCTAGGGCTTCGATGACTGCTTCAGTCTCCACAGAATCAAAGGCTTTCTGTAAATCAATGAACGTGAGACAGAGCGGCATCTTTTACTCCCCTACAAACCTCAATGAGCTTGGTTACCGTGTGGATATGGTCGATTGTGCTGAATCCTTTCCGGAAGCCAGCTTGCTTGCATGGTTGTCCTTCATCTAGTGTTCTGCCAATCCTGTTCAGGATGACTTGTGTAAACAGCTTGTAGATGACGGACAACAGGCCGATGGGGCGATAGTTGCCCATGTCATGAATGCTCTCCCTTCTTGACCAGTAGAACTGTCCTGCTGGTTTTCCCTGGGAGGGTACCTTGGCATTCGGACAGGTAGCGGGTGAAAAGTCG
Organism: Cryptotis parvus; assembly: GCA_021461705.1. Taxonomy (NCBI): domain Eukaryota; kingdom Metazoa; phylum Chordata; class Mammalia; order Eulipotyphla; family Soricidae; genus Cryptotis; species Cryptotis parvus. Next base: position 4,369 of record JAJIBD010021618.1, read on the forward strand.
GGCTAGTGTATTGATGGGTACCAACGGCAGATTCTTCAGGTGTTCGGTCTGACTTTTTGCTCTGGGCCTGGTGCTGTTCCCTTCTTTACCGAAGCGAGATGGCATGTCGATTTCAGAAGGGAGAACATTGGGATGACATATCCATCCTGTGGAATTTGGTATGTGGGCAGATGGATGTGGCTATCAAAGAGATTTGAGTAGAAGTCATGGATAATCTTCTCCATTGCCTTTCTGGAAGATGTGATAGATCCATCAGGCTGCCAGAGGGCAGTCATCTTGGTCTTATAGTTGGCGAAGGACAGGCGGGTGGTGCGAATGCTTTTCCTGGCTTCTGGTGCATCTTCAAGTATTTCTGCTCTTCTTTCTTTGAGGTCTTCTTTTATCGCTTCTCTACACATTAGTATTTGGACATTAGCGTTTGGTCTCCTGAGGCTCGCGCCTTACCACGTTGGGGAGTGAGCTCGAGAGTTTCTAAAGACAGGTGTCCTTTGTGTCTCTCTCTCTCTCTCGGCTTTCTTCGCACAATCATGGAGGTGCTGAACCAGTCGGATGTATTTTTCTTCGATGTCGTCAATGGTGGTATCTTCCCATGTTGCTGCAATGGTGCCAAAGAGTTCCCAGTTGGTGGTCGTTCTGGGAGTTCTCTTCTTAAACTTTGCAGCCTTTTCTCCCGTTGTGGGAAGTAGAATTTTGCACAAAGGAGATGGTGGTCTGATCCTGTTTGGAATTTGGGGATGACAGCAACATTGGTCAGACAAAAACCGTCAATTGAAGATGATGTGGTCAATTTGTTGTGGAACTGTCTACCAGGAGATTCACATGTCCAACGTTTTGCTTCAGCTTTCTGGAACTGTGAGTTCCCATGAATGGTCTGTGTGGACATGATGATCTCAGATAGGCTCTCACCCTGTTAGTTCCATTTCTAGGCCATGGGTCCCGATGTGGAGTTCTTCAGCCGATTTTCTTGGTCCTATCTTGGCATTAAATTCACCGACTATGATCTTGTAGAAGGTGTGATCTTTTTTATAGAATTCCTCCAGTTCCTGTAGAATTTCTCTATTTCATCTCCTTGTATGTGGATGTTGGTGCGTAGACAATGAAGATAGAAATTGCTGGCAGTGAGCCACATCTCTTCAAGTGTAGTCGTCCTAACAGTTTGTTAGGCATTCAAATGAATCAATGTTGACAGCCATGTTCGTGTTGACAAGGACACCAATACCACCGATGCCTCTTTAATCGCATGTTCCCAAGGAACAATTCTTCTCTGGTGTCAAATACAGCATGATGCGACTGACTCCTCCTCGCCTCAGGCAGACCAATGGTGTCATACTTGATCTTTTGTGCTTGCACCATCAGATCCTCAATATATGCTTCCGATGCCAGTGTGTGCATTGAAAGTACAGACAGTCATTTTAGTCCTTTTCGTTTTTGGCAGCCTAGGATGGCTGTGAAATTTTATCAGGCACTGCTTGTTCGCCTTTCTCACTGCTGCCGTGTTAGGGCTCTTTGGAGGTCTGAAAATAAACATTTTTGTTACTGGTTTTGGCATATCGAACACGCATTGGATAGCTTGCCATGCTCTGCCATGCCGGGCGCTTATACTCTCAATACTTTGTGGGGCTCTCTCAGAGGGGTGGGTAGAATATTCATGGTAATTTGGAGGTAAATCTATGGCCATAACACCCTGAATGTGCCCATTCTCGTCATTTTTTCATCAACATTGTTTTGTTGTGAGATTCTGCTGTAGACCTACCTTCCACATTCACGGTCAAGCCAGCCAGCATTTGTGCTGCTTGGCTAATGTTTGGTGTTATTGTCATCAGCTGTTGGATGACAGGTTTAGCTAGTTTGGGCCTTTTCTGTTTTGCCCACTCACAGCTTAATCTACTTAAGCCAAGGTTCATTCTAATGAGACCTCTCTTCTATGTAAACACTGCTAGAGGGGTGTGCAGTTACAGAAGTCACCTTGACTCTGAATAACTTCTGACTTATACATCTACTAAGACTTCTATGTTTTCTAGATTGGGCATAGCTCCTCTTTACACCCACTGCACCCAGTGTGGGACAGTTAGAATTTACCAGGAGTCTGCCACCCTGGCTACATTGAGACTATAGGAAGATTATAGGAAGGATCATACTAGTTTGTCCTCAAGCAGGCAAGTGTGACCCTTTTCAGTATAAGGAGAACAAGATACTCAGAATCACCCTGGTGCAGATAATAAATAAGAACTTTGTAGGTACCATCTAGATTACATGAAGCTCATGAAATGAAGATGTATTACTTTATACCAGCTCTCTCTCTCTCTCTCTCTCTCTCTCTCTCAGTGTTTTACATAAGAGATAATCTCAGAAGAATAGATTAGTCCTTGGAATAAACTTTGTTTATACCTATAATAGGGTGTGTCACTGCCCTTCTACAATTTGTTTAGGGTTCTTTGTTGACACAACCCTCCCTGTCACTAGATCTAGATTACTTTGGTGTATATAAAGGGGACTGACTTGAGGCCCCTTGGTCTTTTTCTCTTCTTTTTTGGGTAGGACTCCTCTCGGGTGAGATTCTCTCTCTTTGGTGTGAGAGACTTAGGCTCTTTTGTATGGTCTAAGTTCTGACCAGAGCTAGAGTTCTTTCATTACATTGGATTGTGGTGGTAGCGCTTTGTACTATTAAAAGCCTTTTTGGAACTTCACGGACTCATTCATCCATTCCTCAGGCGTCCTCGGAGGTAGAAGAGAACTTCTTTCCCTGACACTGTCAGGGATCCCAGCGGCATCCCCCGACAATCAGCGGCGGAGGTGGTGTAGTTGCCATGGTGCCAAAGAGTTCTTAGTTGGTGGTCTTTCTGGTGGTTTTCTTCTCAAACTTTGCAACCCTTTCTCCCGTTCCATGAAGTAGAATTTTGCATGAAGTCGATGGTGGTCCGATCCTGTTTGGAATTTTGGGACAACAGCAACAGCAATCATGCAAAACCACCGATTGAATATGATGTGGTCAATTTCATTGTGGAAATGTCCACCGGGAGATTCCCATGTCCAATGTTTTAGATTCAGCCTTCTGGAACTGTGAGTTACATACCAACTGTGAATGGTCTTGGTTGACATGATCAACTCTGTTCCATTCTAGGCCATGGGTCCCAACGTGGAATTCTTTGGCAAATCTTGGCATTAAAATCACTGACTATGATCTTGTAGAAGGTGTGGTCTTCTTTATAGAACTCCTCCAGTTCCATGTAGAATTTCTCAAATACTTCTTCCTTGTATGTGGATATCCGTGCTTAGACAATGAAGATAGAAACTGCTGGCAGTGAGCCACATCTCTTCAAGTGTATTGTTTGATTTGGTTTGTTAGGCACTTGAATCAATGCTCATGACCAGGTTTGTGTTGACAAGGACACCGACACCACCATCGCCCTTTTTGTTACATGTTCCCAGGAACAATTCTCCAAAAGAACTGTTCATGTCAAACAGCTCTTCTCTTCATGTCGAATATGGCGTGATGTGGTTGACACCTTTTCATCTCAGTCAGACCAATGATGTCGTACTTGATCTTTTGGGCTTGCACCATCAGTTCCTCAATATATGCTTACAATGCCAGCGTACATGCATTGAAAGTACAGACAGTCATTTTAGTCCTTTTTGTTTTGGCAGCCTAGTTTGGCCCTGAGATTTTATCAGCCTTTCCTTGCTCATCCTTCTCAGCATTGCAGTATTTAGGGCTCTTTCCAGGGTCAAGGGATGAGATTAATTGTTTTATTGGTTTTGGCATATTGAATACACAATGGACAGCTTGCCAGCTCTGCCGTATGGGTGGGATACTCTCGGTAGCTTGCCGGGCTCTCTGAGAGGGGTGGGTGAAATGCTCTTGGTAATTTACAGATAAACTGTGCGGCCGCGAAGTGGCTCGCCCCTCCCTCTGAGATGCCTTGTGGTCAGTGGAGCACAGGGAATGCAATTGGGAGAGTTGGTAGCAGCTCTGCCCCATGTGTCTGTGTCTCTGATTCAAGCATACTTGTGTTAAACAGGTTTCTCTATACGGTGGGTCTCTGACAAGCTGGGCTTGAGATCTGCTTTCTCTACTGCGAGGTGGGGCTCCTGACGAGCTGTGAGTCTGGATGATGAAAAAGGCTGCCAACATGATACGGGGGTTCCTTTGAATTCTTCTGAGGCTCTATTGGGAAGGAAGTCGCCCTCCCTCCCAGATGCCTTGTGGTCTGTGGAGCACAGAGAGAGCAATGGGGAGAGCTGGTAGTAGCTCTGCCCATGTATCTGTGTCTTACCTTTTACCTTGATTTAGTGACTTAAAATAAGGAGCAGTGCATTTGCCTCCAAGTCCAGAGATTGTCTGGGTTTATTCTCTTCTCTGCTGGACTTTTTGATGCAACTTTAGCATTATCTTGCCAGAATGGCTTTGTCTGGAAGACCTTTTAGTCTGGCCTCTGGCTCTCCGTGGACTGACTTGGGCTTGGTCCCCATCAAGAGTGTATTGGCCAAGAGACAAAAGCCAGCCAGGCCTCTGAGGATTGAGGCTGTGAACAGATGCCCCTACCCCACCCCCGGTAGCAAACAGATCTAGGTCAGTGACAGAAACAACTAGATAGGACATTTTTTATTGTAAAATATTTATAGCTGATAAATCTCTTATATTTCCCCAGCCTTGTTTTAAAACTTTAGTGTATTCACATCATTCATTGCAACAATTTCCCAGCAATGCTTTATAATTTATGTAAGTTCTTTCTTATAATTTTTAAAAAATTTATAATACTGTGATTTACAAAATTGTTTTCTAGTGCAGTTGTTGCAGGCATTCAATGTTTTCAACACCAATCCCACCACCAGTATGACCTTCCCTCCACCAGTGTTCCTAGGTTCCCACCTACTCCTATACCTCCACCTTAGCAGGAACAAAGATGTTACCTTAATCTTGCTTATTACAGCAAAAAGGCAATGGAATTGTCAGAAAATAGAACAATAAAAGTCAATTTGTGATGATTGTTATTTCTCACAATGGTGTTACTAAAGTCTTTGTTTGAGGATTTACTGAGCTGGTTGGTATTAGCTGAGTCTTCTGTGTTAGTGTTTTTGCTCACTGAGCTTGGTGGGCTTCTACACAACTTTCTCTTCAAATTTACTGTGCTCCTACTGGGTTGACAGAACTGTGAAATTTGGAGGCACCATGCAGTCATGTACTCCAAAAAGCTATGGAACTTTAATGATTCGATGGCTTGGCAACTTGATGAGGATCAGTTGAGGAAATGGGCTGTTTCTATGCCACATGGTGTGGGGTGTGAGGTGTGTCTAGGGGCTGATGAGACTTCAGGCAGAAAGAGGAACTTGCCCACCAGCATTCTGAGAAAGTCTCAGAATTCTCAGCCTAGACCATCTGCCCTAGAATGATTCAGCAGCATCCTTTCAGCATTTTGAGGGTAGTCGTGGAGCTGGGCCATCTCTGTGCTAGTCGGCATAGGGTGGGGGGTGTTGCTGGGCCATCTCTATGCCAGAGGGGTAAAGGTGGGGTGTGGGGGGTTGCTGGGTCTTCAGCACCCCTGATTTCTCTTTCAGACAGAAAAAGAAACCAATTTATGTAAGTCCTTACAATGGAAACTTTGTACACGTGTTTCTTTGTTTTTATCCACTAAAACAATTTGTTCTAAATTTTCAGTTATTGTAAACTACAGACTGTTATTTCCAGTGCCAGACAAGAGTAACACTTAGATTTTCTATTAATGTGCTGCATATTTATTTGTTGCTGCAATATGTAAATACATTTTAGGGGTCCAAATAGACCTTGGGGCAGAGAACTTTCTTTAGATAAACCTATTTCCTGAAAAATGAGTCTGATCAGTGTCTCAACACCACGGGCCCAGAAGGTAAATATGAGAGGAGCTTAACTAGGTAACATGATAATCCATCAAATTAATGCACTGTGGATCCAACTCCAAAAATATTTGAAGTGCTTCAGCAGGGGGAGTCATATAAATATCTTCAGATCAATGTGTGAAGAGATCACATTTTAATGAAAAAGATTAACAGGTTTGAGTCTGTCTCTAATTTTCATAGATGAATTTTGTGTTTGTGTATTTTCTCAGTACTCCTGAATGTTTCAGGAATCTTCGACACCTCCGTTATTTTTGATAAAAAGTATTGTTTCCCTTTGACCACTGCTTATAACTTCCAATCTGAAAGCAGGTCACCCTGTATATGAAAGGAAACAAACAGCAAAGTTAATACAATACAGCACCAGAGAAAAATGGCTCCAACCTGTAATCACAGTCAATTGGTGGGCTTGGTATCACAGACTGGACTCCAACCTGCGTAAGTCATTGCAGAACTCTGATCTGCTACAGAGATCAAGAGGATAAGGTGCAGTTAAGGGAAGAAAGGAGAGGCCGGGCTTTAGGATTAAAATTGTTGGTACCATTTCCCTTTTTAGGTAGAACATATTAAAAGTACTGCAGGCTTCCTAAAACCCAGGAAGAGACGAGGATAATCTATAAACACATGCTTATTTGCTGACATGACCCCAAAGGCCCAAATGACCAATTTTGTACTCTGGGTTTCTTACCTTTTTACAAAAAAGGACTGTTGTAAGATATTAAAAAGAATAATCATTTTGAAAGTTGAGAGAATACTTTGCTATTTTTCAACTTTGAAAACACAACTGAAAACAACTGAAAAAAGTTGTTTTTTAATGACTCTGAATTTAATTTTTCTTTTTCCCCTATTTTACCTCCATAAAATAAAACATTTCAGATAAAGTTGTGAACTTCTTATTTAACTTCAACCTTAATTCCATGTCTTTCCTCTTCTCTTCAATGACTATTATGTGTGTATATGTTATGTTCTTTGCTTATTTTGTGACCTGACACAATACTGTGATTTTATATATACATATGTGTTGTGACACAGATAATGTGGTTATTTTCTGATGTGTGTTAATGTGCAATATGTTGATTTAGTTTCTTCATTACAGCAGCTTCATAATAGCCCTGGATAGATAGATCACATCTTAATATCTCAACGCTCATGGATGGATGGTAAGTTGCTTTACATTTTTGTTTATTTTGGGTTCCACACCTGGAAGTGCTCAGGCTGTTCTTGACTCTGTGTGTGTGGTTTCTTCTGGCCCTTCTCGGGGAATCACATGTGGTGCCAGTCATTGAATTTAGGTCCCTTCATGCAAAGCATGCTCTGCATTCCACCTTGAGCCATCCAAATCTCTGCCCCTAATTTCTGCACCAAATCAAAGAAGTGGGACCGACTGCCTCATTCAGAACCACAGCCTTCCTCTTTCCCTGTGCCCCTTTCCTGCTTCAGGTACTGGTTTTCCTAATATTTCCCCAAATAGCCCAGATATTTGCACCCATTATCCAGATATTTCTTCTATTTTTTAAAATAAGGATCTTAGTTTAAAATGTCTAATTTGTCCTTTTAAAAATTTATTTTAAGTCACTCAGGGGTTATTCCTGGCTCTTTTCTCAGGAATTACTCCTGGTGGTGCTGGGGGACCATATGGGATGTTGGAGATCAAACCTGGGTCAGCCATGTGCAAGGCAAACACCCTACCTGCTGTACTATCGCTCGGGCCCCAAGAATAATTTTTATTTTATCATCCTCCCCAGCTTTATTTTTTGCCTATTAGATAAGTATTCTTATCAAACCAGAAAAGACCCCATAGAGAAGATGCAACATGGACTGATGTCGCAAAACTCAGTTGACTAGGAGAGAACTCATAACTGATCATCTGTTATGAGTTACTTTTGAGAAATAACAAAGTATGCTATTAATTTTCCATGTGAAGTAGACTTACAGCTTCCTCCAGAATTTAGAGATAAGGTGATTGACATGGATAAATGTGTGTGTGTGTGTGTGTGTGTGTCCTCACACACGCCTGGTTTCGTTTCTTAAAACTAATAAACTTATTTATATGTAGTTCTTATTTTGTTTTCTGATTAACTTCCACATTCTCTTGAGTTGTAGACTATTACATGGGGGGAAATCATATCTTCAGCCCACGAAACTTATTTGGGATGATTCCATTCATAATTTTGGGGTGATTTTGGGACTTGAGTCCATGATTTTCTCCCTTGTTTCAAGCGCCTGTTTAGATTTGGTCAAGTGGAGTCCACACCCTCCCTGTAATTTTTCTTCTCTGCTGTTGAGTGCAAGAGTCCATTCGCTGAGTTTGATGGAGTCTGAAAACAAGGCCAAGCCAAGGGAGCACTGAGCTGCCAGAACATCCTAGTAACATGATCAGACATGTTGAATAGAGCAACAGACTGAGACAGTCTAATCTAATCCCTGACTTTTTAGCTAATGAGGAAATCTGTTTTACCATTGGTGCATTTGATTTCGTTGTCATTGATGTTTTGAGCCATACCCAGTGAGGCTCAGAGGTCACTCCCTCTGTGCTCAGGGATTACTCTTGGTGGTACTTAGGAATCATATTTGATATCAGGGATCAAACCCAGGTCAACCTTGTGTAAAGGAACGTGCCCTACCTACTATACTATCTCTCTGACTCAGTTTCAATGCATTTGAGATAAATTTTGGTCAGGTTTTTTTTTCTTTTTTTGGATCACATCCAGCAATGCTAAGGGATTATTCCTGGCTCTTCGCCAGGAATTACTCCTGGCAGTGCTCAGGGAACCATATGGGATGCCAGGGATCGAACCCGGTTTGGCTGGATGCAAGGCAAATGGCCCACCTGCTGGACTATCGCGAAATTTTAGTCACTTGTAAATCAAAGAGTTTAACAAGGTATTTTATATTTACCATCATGAGAGAATTATTGTGTTTTAGCTTTGGTTTCCAGAATGTAGAGAATCTAAAAGTCAGAAAAATTTCCAATCTAGAGTATAGCTGGCAAAATGATAAGGTTAATATGTGGTGTGAGGGGTAAATGTTATTCTATGAACTCAATCCTGAGAATATAATAATACTATAACTGGAAAATGGAGGCTTGGACTAACCTTTCTTTTAATATTGGAAAATCTTGATAAAAAGATTTATCCTGATCATGTCCCACTGCTCATAAGGTCCTCCATCACCTAGTAATTAGAAAACCTTTTCATCACTGATGTGGGTGCATCAGTAATGATGGAAAGACCTTGAATGGGGCTCAACACCTGCCTCTATTCTATCAAGTTCTTGAGAATTTAGGCGCATGATAAATAAAGAGTCCAATTAATCAATAGACTCGTTGTGATGGAATGGCCATAAAGTATAAGCTATTTAGTGAAAGATATACTGTTTGTAAAATGAGGCTTGAACAAGTATTAAACATCAGATCATTTTCTTTACAAAAACATCCCGTCTCCGACTCTCTCCTTGCAACATTAAGCGCAAATGAGTCTGAGCAAAAATATTAAGTCTTTCAATGATTTATGGATAATAGTAAAGTCAGAAGAAAACACACCAATTTGCAGCCTCCCTGTTATTAGGGGACAGCAGAGCTTTTCTCTTTAGCAATCAGCACGGGGCCCAGAGGTTTCCTTTTGCATATTCACAGTCATGGCCACTTTCGAGGCAATAGATGCAACTGGATTTCTGCTTAATTTCTTCACCAAGGCAGCTCGAGTTGGAAAGATTCCATAATTTAATATTTTCCCCAGAAGACAAGTTTTCAGACTTGATTTTACTTTCAGCGGAAAGATAGACCACGGAGCTCATGTAAATGAGAAGCCAGTCTCGGAGGCTGTGATGGGGATCTGGCCCTGGAGCGAGGAGCGGGCTTTGATCACTTCCCCTCGCTGCACGGCAGACACGCAGCGTTGGTATTCTGCTGCCGTTCGTGTGGGGGTCTTTGTCCATCATTCTTTTCATCAGTTTGGAGACGGTTTCTTATCTCTTCCTATTCCATTTCAACAGAAATGCACTATTTCTACCAAGTCAACAAAAGATTATTTAGAAATGATGATAGGAGTGAAAACACCCGAAACTGAAAAACTGTTGGTGGAATTCTTTCATGAGAAGATCTGTTTGGGGAAGGTGGAGAGTTTAGCCAATCTCCACTCCCAAGAACCATTCAAAGGTCATTCTGTACTTATTCAGTCTCCTCCACTGACCTTTGGGCAGTGACTACTGAATGAATGAAAAAGGCCACCCCTGAGAACCCAAACAGTCTTTCCTTTCAGCGGGTTCCCAAAGAGAAAGGTAAGGTCTCTGGTTAGTCTGCATGAACACTTTGGAAGAGAGTCACTGAGTCAAGTTAGAGACCTGGAGACAAGCAAGGTGCCACCTGGTTCCCAAGCATAATCACAGCACTGTCGGTGAGCTTAGGAGAACAGACACGTTTCTGTGAGAAGGAAACCCCCGGAGCTGGGAATCGTCCTGAGGAATCACCTGAAATTTTAATAACAGATCAAGTGAACCCAGAGGGCTAGAAAAAAGCCCCACTCTGTCCTTACATTATTTCTAGCTTTCCCCTCAAAAAACCCTCCCCGTCCTTAAAAATATAGTTAAGATAGAAATTCTGTGTGTGGTAGTGGGGGAAAAGGGGTGCTCAGGAGAACCTGAAGCTCTGTTAGAGATTCTCTGTCAGTCAGACCAGTCATGTCGCCAGGGCGGCGAGGTGAGGCTGTAGTGCGGGGAGATACCCAGGTCACTTCAGCCATGCTCAGGGACACCCTACGGCCTCATCCTCTGGTGCTCAGCAACACCCACTGATGCCCAGGGACCAGGTGGTACCAGCGAATGAACCTGGGTTGGGTGCAGACGAGGCCTGAACCCCTCTCCCAGCCCCATAAGGTTGAAATTTGTGAGGCAAATATTTGTGTAAGTTCCCTTTGTTCTCAGCTGGACTCCCAGGGCGTAACACTGGAATTGTTATATAACAGACACATAAACCTTTGTAAATAGGTAAAAGCTTTATCCTAAACTCCATCAACGGGAACCAAGGCAAAGTGCCTTGGTTCCAGCCCGGACTGACCCCGACCCGTGCGCCCTGAGTTCCCGGGAAACGCCTCGACTCCCCCACAGGTGTGTGAGTAATTCTTGCGTCTCCGCGGACCCCAAGCTGCCCCAGGGAAGAGCGGGAAACTCCATCAACGGGAACCAAGGCAAAGTGCCTTGGTTCCAGCCCGACTGACCCCGACCCGTGCGCCCTGAGTTCCCGGGAAACGCCTCGACTCCCCCACAGGTGTGTGAGTAATTCTTGCGTCTCCAGCGGACCCCAAGCTGCCCCAGGGAAGAGCGGAAACTCCATCAACGGGAACCAAGGCAAAGTGCCTTGGTTCCAGCCCGACTGACCCCGACCCGTGCGCCCTGAGTTCCCGGGGAAACGCCCTCGACTCCCCACAGGTGTGTGAGTAATTCTTGCGTCTCCGCGGACCCCAAGCTGCCCCAGGGAAGAGCGGAAACTCCATCAACGGGAACCAAGGCAAAGTGCCTTGGTTCCAGCCCGGACTGACCCCGACCCGTGCGCCCTGAGTTCCCGGGAAACGCCTCGACTCCCCCACAGGTGTGTGAGTAATTCTTGCGCTCTCCGCGGACCCCAAGCTGCCCCAGGGAAGAGCGGAAACTCCATCAACGGGAACCAAGGCAAAGTGCCTTGGTTCCAGCCCGGACTGACCCCGACCCGCGGCGCCCTGAGTTCCCGGGAAACGCCTCGACTCCCCACAGGTGTGTGAGTAATTCTTGCGTCTCCGCGGACCCCAAGCTGCCCCAGGGAAGAGCGGAAACTCCATCAACGGGAACCAAGGCAAAGTGCCTTGGTTCCAGCCCGGACTGACCCCGACCCGCGGCGCCCTGAGTTCCCGGGAAACGCCTCGACTCCCCACAGGTGTGTGAGTAATTCTTTGCGCCTCCGCGGACCCCAAGCTGCCCCAGGGAAGAGCGGAAACTCCATCAACGGGAACCAAGGCAAAGTGCCTTGGTTCCAGCCCGGACCGACCCGCGGCGCCTGAGCTTCTGGGAACATCCCAAAACTCAAAACGCGCGGACGCTAACGCGCATCCCCTCACTACCTACCTTGCATGAAGTACCAGTGAACCTTGGTTCCTACATCCTTGCTACCCACCCAAACTCTTCAAACAGACCAGACCCCTACTAACTGTACTATCTAGTCACCCAAGAACTCACAGTTGCAACCTACAATAGTCATAATGGTAAAGCAACGCAAAAATTCCATCAAGCTCTGTGGAGTGAAGTCACTGGTCCAGATGAGTCAAGCAATACCAATGAGTTGCATAACCTATCTGAAAAAGAATTTCGGAAAGAACTGTTAAGGATTCAAAAGGAATTCAAAGAAGCAATGGAATGCAAAATCAATAAAATACAAGAGGACATGATAGCAGAAGTGAGGAAAATGCAAAGGGAAATGACAGGTATTAAAAATGAGGTAAATGAAATAAAAAAACACAGTGGAAGGCCATCATAGCAGAATAATAGCTACTGAAGAAAGAATTAGTGATCTCGAAGACGAAGTTCCAAAGATTCTGTACACAACACCAGAAGATAGAAAAAAAGGCTCACAATTACCGAACAGACAACAAGAGATAATCGGGATGAAGCCAGAAGAAACAACATACGGATCATTGGGGTCCCAGAAGGGCAAGAAGAAAACCCTGATGAAGAAGAAACTGTCAAAGCCATCATTGCTGAAAAGTTCCCGGAACTAAAGAATGCTTGCCTCAAGATCCAAGAGGCCCGTAGGAATACCAGCTAAAAGAAACCCCAACAAGAATACTCCAAGACACATCTTAATAAAAATGACAAAAACTATAGATAGGGATAGAATACTGAAAGCAGCAAGATCAAAGAAGGAAATCACATACAAAGGAACATCTCTAAGATTTACAGCAGACTTCTCTGATGAAACACTCCGAGCCCGAAAACAATGGTGGGATATTGCGAAAAGGCTCAATGAACTGCAGGCTTCACCGAGAATTCTTTACCCGGCCAGGCTCACATTCAGATATGAAGGAAAGATACACAACTTCATGGATAAGCAACAACTCAGGAACTTCATGGACTCAAAACCAACTTTAAAAGAAGGACTGAAGGGTCTACTCTAATGCGACCAAACCCATAAGCACAACAAACACAAAAAGAAAGATGGCACAAAATCCGATGACAATAATCTCTCTCAATGTCAATGGTCTAAATGCACCAATTAAGAGACACAGAGTGACAAAATGGATTAAAAAATTGAACCCAACATTCTGCTGTCTACAAGAAACGCATCTGAATAAGCAGAACAAACACAGACTCAGAGTCAAAGGTTGGAAGACCATTCTCCATGCAAACAACTCCTCCAAAAAGGCTGGTGTGGCCATATTAGTATCAGATAATATAGACTTCAGGCTGAAAAAGGTTAGAAGGGACAACGAAGGCCACTTCTTATTAATTAAGGGGTATGTACACCAGGAAGAAATTACACTACTAAACATATATGCACCCAATGAGGGGCCAGCAAAATACATAAAACAACTGCTAAGAGACCTCAAAGAAGATACAGTAGCACAAATAGTTGGAGACTTCAACACTGCTCTATCAACGATGGACAGATCAACAAGACTGAAACTCACCAAGGAAATATTGGACCTGAAGGAAGAAATGGAAGAAAGAGAGCTAGTAGATATATACAGGGCTTTTCATGCCAAAAAAAGCTGAATACACATTTTTCTCTAGTGCACATGGAACATTCTCCAAGATAGACCACATGCTGAGCCACAAAGCATACCTCAATAAAATTAAAAAGATAGAAATTGTGTCAACTATCTTTTCAGACCATGATGCACTGAAAATGGAAGTTAACCGTACACAGAAACAGGGAGTCAAACCAAACACCTGGAAACTGAACAGCCCACTCCTGAACAACAAATGGGTCATAGAAGAAATCAAACAGGAAATCCAAAGATTTCTGGAAACAAATGAAAATGAAGATACCAATTATAAGAACTTGTGGGACACGGCAAAAGCCGTGTTAAGAGGGAAGTTTATAGCCCTGCAAGCATTCATCAGGAAACAAGAAAGGGCCCACATAAATAACCTGACTACACAGCTGAAGACATTAGAAAAAGACCAACAAAAGGAGCCCAACCCAGGCAGAAAAAAGGAAATAATAAAACTTAGAGAGGAAATCAATGAGTTGGAAACCAAAAAAAACAATCCAAAAGATTAATGAAACCAAGAGCTGGTTTTTTTGAAAAAATAAACAAGATTGACAAACCATTGGCAAGACTTGTAAGGACAGGGAAAGAGAGAACCCAAATAAACAGAATCAGAAATAAAAAGGGTGACATCACAACAGAAACCACAGAAATCCAAAAGATCATCAGAGATTACTTTGAGAGCCTGTATGCCGTGAAACATGAGAATCTAGAAGAAATGGATCAATTCCCTGAAGTCCTATAACCTCCCACGGCTGAAACAAGAAGACCTCCAATACCTGAATAAGCCTATCACCATTGAGGAAATAGAAACAGTAATTAAAAGACTTCCCAAACACAAAAGCCCAGGTCCAGACGGATTCCCTAGTGAACTCCTACCAAACCTTTAAGGAGGACCTACTGCCAGTCCTTTTCAAGCTCTTCCAGGAAATAGAAGAAACAGAAACACTCCCAAACAGCTTCCTACGAGGCACATATCACCCTGATACCCAAAGCAGGGAGAGACAACACAAAGAAAGAAAACTACAGACCAATATCCCTGATGAACACGGATGCTAAGATCTTCAACAAAATACTAGCAAACAGAATCCAAAGACTCATCAAGAAGATTATACATCATGACCAAGTTGGATTCATCCCGGGAATGCAAGGATGGTTCAACATTCGCAAGTCAATCAACATAATACATCATATCAATAAAAAGAAAAAAATAAAAACCATATGATCCTTTCAATAGACGCAGAAAAAGCATTTGACAAGATCCAGCACCCGCTCATGATTAAAACGCTCCAGAAAATGGGAATTGAAGGGACTTTCCTCAAGATAGTTACAGCCATCTACCAAAAGCCCACAGCAAGCATCATTCTAAATGGGGAAAAGTTGAAAGCCTTCCCCCTGAGATCAGGGACAAGACAAGGTTGCCCCCCTCTCACCTCTTTTATTCAATATAGTACTGGAAGTACTTGCCATAGCAATCAGAGAAGAAAAGGACATCAAGGGCATCCAGATAGGCAAGGAAGAAGTCAAGCTATCATTATTTGCAGATGACATGATATTATACCTAGAGAACCCTAAACTCTCTACCAAAAAACTCCTAGAAACAATAGACGCATATAGTAGAGTGGCAGGATACAAAATCAACACCCAAAAGTCAGTGGCTTTCCTATATACAAATAACGAAACAGAAGAAAGGGATATTAAGGAAACAATTCCATTCACAATTGTGCCACAGAAAATCAAATACCTAGGAATCAACTTACCCAAGTATGTAAAGGACCTGTACAAAGAAAACTACAAGACACTGCTCCAAGAGATAAAAGAGGACACAAGGAAATGGAAACACATTCCCTGTTCATGGATGGGGAGAATCAACATTGTCAAAATGGTAATACTCCCTAGAGCTCTGTACAGATTCAATGCAGTCCCTATGAGGATACCGGATGACATTCTTCAAAGAAATTGACCAAACGCTCCTGAAATTTGTATGGAACAATAAACCCCCAAGGATAGCTAAA
This sequence comes from Cryptotis parvus, assembly GCA_021461705.1. Classification (NCBI taxonomy): domain Eukaryota; kingdom Metazoa; phylum Chordata; class Mammalia; order Eulipotyphla; family Soricidae; genus Cryptotis; species Cryptotis parvus. The sequence continues at coordinate 19,991 of JAJIBD010021618.1, forward strand.
GCAATCCTCGGGAAAAAGAAGATGGGAGGCATCACCTTTCCCAACTTCAAACTGTACTACAAGGCAGTAGTAATTAAAACAGCATGGTATTGGAATAAAAACAGACCTGTGGACCTATGGAATAGAATTGAGTATCCTGACACCCAACCTCAAACACATGATCATTTAATCTTTGATAAAGGTGCAATGAGTCTAAAATGGAGTAAGGAAAGCCTCTTCAACAAGTGGTGTTGGGAAAACTGGGCAGCAACATGTAAAAAAATGAATTTGGACCTGTGTCTAACACCATGCACAAAAATCAGATCAAAATGGACTAAAGATCTCAATATCAGACTTGAATCCATAAAGTACATTGAAGAAAATATAGGAAAACCCCTCCACGACATTGAAGCTAAAGGCATCTTCAAAGGTGAACCATCACTAACAAAGCAACTAGAAGAAAGGATAAACATATGGGACTACATGAAACTGAAAAGCTTCTGCACCTCAAAAGAAACAGTGACTAAGATACAAAAGCAGTCCACAGAATGGGAAAGAATATTCACCCAATACCCATCTGATAAGGGGTTAATATCCAGGATATATCAGGCACTGGTAGAACTTTACAAGAAGAAAACAAACAACCCCATCAAAAAATGGGGAGAAGAAATGAACAGAAACTTCAGCAAGGAAGAAATTCGAATGGCCAAAAAACATATGAAAAAATGCTCACCATCACTAATCATCAGAGAGATGCAAATCAAAACAACAATGAGATACCACTTTACACCACAGAGACTGGCACATATTCAAAAGAGCAAGAACAACAAGTGCTGGCGTGGATGTGGGGAAAAGGGGACACTCATCCATTGTTGGTGGGAATGCCGGCTGGTACAGCCTTTCTGGAAAACAATATGGACTTTCCTCCAAAGACTAGAAATTGAACTCCCATTTGACCCAGCCATACCACTCCTGGGAATCTACTCTGGGAAACCAAAAATACGCAGCGGAAACACCATCCCTACTTTTATGTTCATAGCAGCATTATTCACAATAGCCAGAATCTGGAAGCAACCAGAGTGCCCGAAAATCGATGACTGGATAAAGAAGCTTTGGTACATCTACACAATGGAATACTATGCAGCTGTTAGGAAAAAATGAAGTTATAAAATTTGCCTATAAATGGATGGACATGGAGAAGATTATGTTGAGCTGAAATTAGCCAGAAGGAGAGAGACAGATACAGAATGACTGCATTTATTTGCATGGCATAAATATATATGTACATATTATGATACCAATATCCAAGGTCAAGTGAAACATATATCAGGAGGTCTTGTCAAAGTTGGAAATTATCACAAACGTGTGGGAGTCAGAGGCTAGGTAAAGACAGAAAATGGAACAGGGTGCTAACAATAGTCGAGGGTACTAATGCCAACCTAGAACTGAGCATTAAATAGAGGCAAAAGGATACACATGACAACCTTTTAATGTATGTTCTGTAATCCATAGTCTGGAAGGGAAGGAAAAGAGAAAGAGAGAGAAAGGGAAAGAAATAAAGAACCTGCCATGGAGCGGGGCTGGGGGAAGGGGAGGGGAACCGGGGATGTTGGTGGTGGGAGATGGGCACTGGTGGAGGGACAGGTGCTGAAACACTGTATGACCAAAACCCAAACATGAACTTTTTAATTGTATATCTTTTTATTTGTATATCTCACGGTGGTATAATAAAATACTTAAAAAAAAAAAATAGATGAAAAAAGTTGGGGCTCGTGGAGGTACTGGGGGGTAGAGAGAGAGGAACCTTTGGAATCCTGGTTGAGGGAAGTTGACACTGGTGGTTGGATGATTGATGGAAACTGTATGTCAAATTCCCAACTATGAATAATTTTGCAAGTCACAGTGCTTTAATAAAAACAAAATTGGGAAAAAACAAAAAGTACCATATAAATAAAATATAATTTAAGAAAATTCTGTCCATAAGACATTGGATTACTGAAACTCACCATACCTACTCTCAGTCCAGAAATTAAGTTGTCCTACCTGCAACTATATGCTTATTCTAATTGTATTTCATTATATGATGTAAGAAAATGCTATTTATTTCCTATAATTACCATTATATAATAGGTAATCTGTTAACCTCCAAAGACAGTTTATTTGTTTTAAAATATTATAAACTTAATTTAGACATCACTCATTGCATTGTAATAATTATTATCACAATTATTATTTTGCTGCCAAATTAGTTTCATTTTTGGTCATGAAGGTCTCT
>JAJIBD010021619.1:0-22499 GCA_021461705.1 Cryptotis parvus
AAGCTGCCCCAGGGAAGAGCGGAAACTCCATCAACGGGAACCAAGGCAAAGTGCCTTGGTTCCAGCCCGGACTGACCCGACCCGTGCGCCCTGAGTTCCCCGGAAACGCCTCGACTTCCCACAGGTGTGTGAGTAATTTCTTGCGTCTCCGCTGACCCCAAGCTGCCCCAGGGAAGAGCGGAAACTCCATCAACGGACCAAGGCAAAGTGCCTTCGGTTCCAGCCCGACCGACTGGCGCCCTGAGCTTGTGGGAACATCCCAAAACCCAAACCGGGGCGGACGCTTAGCTTCCGCAACCCTCTCACTCACTACCTTGCATGAAGTACCAGTGAACCTTGGTTCCTACATCCTTGCTACCCACCCAAACTCTTCAAACAGACCAGACCCCTACTAACTGTACTATCTAGTCACCCAAGAACTCACAGTTGCAACCTACAATAGTCATAATGGTAAAGCAACGCAAAAATTCCATCAAGCCCTGTGAGTGAAGTCACTGGTCCAGATGAGTCAAGCAATACCAATGAGTTGCATAACCTATCTGAAAAGAATTTCGGAAAGAACTGTTAAGGATTCAAAAAGGAATTCAAAGAAGCAATGGAATGCAAAATCAATAAAATACAAGAGGACATGATAGCAGAAGTGAGGAAAATGCAAAGGAAATGACAGGTATTAAAAATGAGGTAAATGAAATAAAAAACACAGTGGAAGGCCATCATAGCAGAATAATAGCTACTGAAGAAAGAATTAGTGATCTCCGAAGACGAGTTCCAAAGATTCTGTACACAACACCAGAAGATAGAAAAAAGGCTCACAATTACCGAACAGACAACAAGAGATAATCGGGATGAAGCCAGAAGAAACAACATACGGATCATTGGGGTCCCAGAAGGGCAAGAAGAAAACCCTGATGAAGAAGAAACCGTCAAAGATCATTGCTGAAAAGTTCCCGAACTAAAGAATGCTTGCCTCAAGATCCAAGAGGCCCGTAGAATACCAGCTAAAAGAAACCCCAACAAGAATACTCCAAGACACATCTTAATAAAAATGACAAAAACTATAGATAGGGATAGAATACTGAAAGCAGCAAGATCAAAGAAGGAAATCACATACAAAGGAACATCTCTAAGATTTACAGCAGACTTCTCTGATGAAACACTCCGAGCCCGAAAACAATGGTGGGATATTGCGAAAAGGCTCAATGAACTGCAGGCTTCACCGAGAATTCTTTACCCGGCCAGGCTCACATTCAGATATGAAGGAAAGATACACAACTTCATGGATAAGCAACAACTCAGGAACTTCATGGACTCAAAACCAACTTTTAAAAGAAGGACTGAAGGGTCTACTCTAATGCGACCAAACCCATAAGCACAACAAACACAAAAGAAAGATGGCACAAAAACCGCTGACAATAATCTCTCTCAATGTCAATGGTCTAAATGCACCAATTAAGAGACACAGAGTGACAAAATGGATTAAAAAAATTGAACCCAACATTCTGCTGTCTACAAGAAACGCATCTGAATAAGCAGAACAAACACAGACTCAGAGTCAAAGGTTGGAAGACCATTCTCCATGCAAACAACCCTCCAAAAAAGGCTGGTGTGGCCATATTAGTATCAGATAATATAGACTTCAGGCTTAAAAAGGTTAGAAGGGACAACGAAGGCCACTTCTTATTAATTAAGGGGTATGTACACCAGGAAGAAATTACACTACTAAACATATATGCACCCAATGAGGGGTCAGCAAAATACATAAAACAACTGCTAAGAGACCTCAAAGAAGACATTGACAGTAGCACAATAATAGTTGGAGACTTCAACACTGCTCTATCAACGATGGACAGATCAACAAGACTGAAACTCACCAAGGAAATATTGGACCTGAAGGAAGAAATGGAAGAAAGAGAGCTAGTAGATATATACAGGGCTTTTCATGCCAAAAAAAGCTGAATACACATTTTTCTCTAGTGCACATGGAACATTCTCCAAGATAGACCACATGCTGAGCCACAAAGCATACCTCAATAAAATTAAAAAGATACAAATTGTGTCAACTATCTTTTCAGACCATGATGCACTGAAAATGGAAGTTAACCGTACGCAAAAACAGGGAGTCAAACCAAACACCTGGAAACTGAACAGCTCACTGCTGAACAACAAATGGGTCATAGAAGAAATCAAACAGGAAATCCAAAGATTTCTGGAAATAAATGAAAATGAAGATACCAATTATAAGAACTTGTGGGACACGGCAAAAGCCGTGTTAAGAGGGAAGTTTATAGCCCCTGCAAGCATTCATCAGGAAACAAGAAAGGGCCCACATAAATAACCTGACTACACAGCTGAAGACATTAGAAAAAGACCAACAAAAGGAGCCCAACCCAGGCAGAAAAAAAGGAAATAATAAAAACTTAGAGAGGAAATCAATGAGTTGGAAACCAAAAAAAAACAATCCAAAAGATTAATGAAACCAAGAGCTGGTTTTTTGAAAAAAATAAACAAGATTGACAAACCATTGGCAAGACTTGTAAGGACAGGGAAAAGAGAGAACCCAAATAAACAGAATCAGAAATAAAAAGGGTGACATCACAACAGAAACCACAGAAATCCAAAAGATCATCAGAGATTACTTTGAGAGCCTGTATGCCGTGAAACATGAGAATCTAGAAGAAATGGATCAATTCCTGGAAGTCCTATAACCTCCCACGGCTGAAACAAGAAGACCTCCAATACCTGAATAAGCCTATCACCATTGAGGAAATAGAAACAGTAATTAAAAGACTTCCCAAACACAAAAGCCCAGGTCCAGACGGATTCCCTAGTGAACTCTACCAAACCTTTAAGGAGGACCTACTGCCAGTCCTTTTCAAGCTCTTCCAGGAAATAGAAGAAACAGAAACACTCCCAAACAGCTTCTACGAGGCACATATCACCCTGATACCCAAAGCAGGAGAGAGACAACACAAAGAAAGAAAACTACAGACCAATATCCCTGATGAACACGGATGCTAAGATCTTCAACAAAATACTAGCAAACAGAATCCAAAGACTCATCAAGAAGATTATACATCATGACCAAGTTGGATTCATCCCGGGAATGCAAGGATGGTTCAACATTCGCAAGTCAATCAACATAATACATCATATCAATAAAAGAAAAAAATAAAAACCATATGATCCTTTCAATAGACGCGAAAAAGCATTTGACAAGATCCAGCACCCGTTCATGATTAAAACGCTCCAGAAAATGGGAATTGAAGGGACTTTCCTCAAGATAGTTACAGCCATCTACCAAAAGCCCACAGCAAGCATCATTCTAAATGGGGAAAAGTTGAAAGCCTTCCCCCTGAGATCAGGGACAAGACAAGGTTGCCCCCTCTCACCTCTTTTATTCAATATAGTACTGGAAGTACTTGCCATAGCAATCAGAGAAGAAAAGGACATCAAGGGCATCCAGATAGGCAAGGAAGAAGTCAAGCTATCATTATTTGCAGATGACATGATATTATACCTAGAGAACCCTAAACTCTCTACCAAAAAAACTCCTAGAAACAATAGACGCATATAGTAGAGTGGCAGGATACAAAAATCAACACCCAAAAATCAGTGGCTTTCCTATATACAAATAGCGAAACAGAAGAAAGGGATATTAAGGAAACAATTCCATTCACAATTGTGCCACAGAAAATCAAATACCTAGGAATCAACTTACCCAAGTATGTAAAGGACCTGTACAAAGAAAACTACAAGACACTGCTCCAAGAGATAAAAGAGGACACAAGGAAATGGAAACACATTCCCTGTTCATGGATGGGGAGAATCAACATTGTCAAAATGGTAATACTCTCCTAGAGCTCTGTACAGATTCAATGCAGTCCCTATAAGGATACCGATGACATTCTTCAAAGAAATTGACCAAACGCTCCTGAAATTTGTATGGAACAATAACCCCCAAGGATAGCTAAAGCAATCCTCGGGAAAAAGAAGATGGGAGGCATCACCTTTCCCAACTTCAAACTGTACTACAAGGCAGTAGTAATTAATACAGCATGGTATTGGAATAAAAACAGACCTGTGGACCTATGGAATAGAATAGAGTATCCTGACACCCAACCTCAAACACATGATCATTTAATCTTTGATAAAGGTGCAATGAGTCTAAAATGGAGTAAGGGAAAGCCTCTTCAACAAGTGGTGTTGGGAAAACTGGGCAGCAACGTGTAAAAAATGAATTTGGACCTGTGTCTAACACCATGCACAAAAATCAGATCAAAATGGACTAAAGATCTCAATATCAGACTTGAATCCATAAAGTACATTGAAGAAAATATAGGAAAAACCCTCCACGACATTGAAGTTAAAGGCATCTTCAAAGGTGAAACATCACTAACAAAGCAACTAGAAGAAAAGATAAACATATGGGACTACATGAAACTGAAAAGCTTCTGCACCTCAAAAGAAACAGTGACTAAGATACAAAAGCAGTCCACAGAATGGGAAAGAATATTCACCCAATACCCATCTGATAAGGGGTTAATATCCAGGATATATCAGGCACTGGTAGAACTTTACAAGAAGAAAACAAACAACCCCATCAAAAAAATGGGGACAAGAAATGAACAGAAACTTCAGCAAGGAAGAAATTCGAATGGCCAAAAAACATATGAAAAAATGCTCATCATCACTAATCATCAGAGAGATGCAAATCAAAACAACAATGAGATACCACTTTACACCACAGAGACTGGCACATATTCAAAAGAGCAAGAACAACAAGTGCTGGCGTGGATGTGGGGGAAAAGGGGACACTCATCCATTGTTGGTGGGAATGCCGGCTGGTACAGCCTTTCTGGAAAACAATATGGACTTTCCTCCAAAGACTAGAAATTGAACTCCCATTTGACCCAGCCATACCACTCCTGGGAATCTACTCTGGGAAACCAAAAATACGCAGCGGAAACACCATCCCTACTTTTATGTTCATAGCAGCATTATTCACAATAGCCAGAATCTGGAAGCAACCAGAGTGCCCGAAAATCGATGACTGGATAAAGAAGCTTTGGTACATCTACACAATGGAATACTATGCAGCTGTTAGGAAAAAATGAAGTTATAAAATTTGCCTATAAATGGATGGACATGGAGAAGATTATGTTGAGTGAAATTAGCCAGAAGGAGAGAGACAGATACAGAATGACTGCATTTATTTGCATGGCATAAATATATATGTACATATTATGATACCAATATCCAAGGTCAAGTGAAACATATATCAGGAGGTCTTGTCAAAGGTGGAGGATTATCACAAACGTGTGGGAGTCAGAGTTTAGGTAAGACAGAAAATGGAACAGGGGGCTAACAATAGTCGAGGGTACTAATGCCAACCTAGAACTGAGCATTAAATAGAGGCAAAAGGATACAAATGACAACCTTTTAATGTATGTTCTGTAATCCATAGTCTGGAAGGGAAGGAAAAGAGAAAGAGAGAGAAAGGGAAAGAAATAAAGAACCTGCCATGGAGCAGGGCTGGGGAAGGGAGGAGGGAACCGGGGATGTTGGTGGTGGGAGATGGGCACTGGTGGAGGGACGGGTGCTGAAACACTGTATGACCAAAACCCAAACATGAACTTTTTAATTGTAAAAAAAAAAAAAAAAAGACACATAGCAAGGTAGCAGCAAAGGGTCAAAAACAACACAACAGGAGAACTGATTCACACAACTGTTTGAGGGTGTTGTGAATGGTCAGGGTTCTTGGGGAGGGCGGGGGGTACATTGGTGAGGGATAAGGTATTGGAATTATGTACATGGGAAACCATCATTAACACTAATGTAAATTACAGAATCTCAAATAAAAAGTAAAAAAAAAAAATGGAACATCAAAAAAAAAAAAAAAATTTTCAGACCAATGGAACAACATTGAGAGCCCAAAAGTAAACCCTCTGATATAGATAAGGACTGTTAATCTATAAGTGAAGTTATCAAAATACCCTCTTTTCTACTTGGATCAAAAGCTTTTCAATCTGTCTTCACAACCAACTGTGATCAGATTCATTTCATAAAGACTCATTTTACTTCTTAAACATCAAAATTTCTTCTTATTCAGACATATTTGATGACTACCTCCCATGATCCTCCAATTCACCACAAAGACTGTGCAGACTTCCTACACAATGCAACATCAACCTTACATTGCTCTTACTTCTGTGTCACTTGCCTATGTCTCTATATTTCCAATAACTACAACTATAAAGTACATTATGACTTCACATTACTTCACACTAGCTATTTTATTCTCTCGTGTACATTCTTCCCAACCTGTTTATTATCTCCTCCATGGAAGGGATGGATCATAGTCTGCCTTTGAGTATTCTGTAGTTTTATAAGCATACTTTCATGAAAATAATGATTCAATATATATTCAAGATAGAATATTCACTACTTTCCTCTGGTCCTTGATAGTAGTTGGGGAGGACTTGAGAGTATTTACATTTCAAAATATGCAAATAAATTCTGAAAATTTAGGAGATGCTGTTGAAATTTAACCTGGAATAAAGCATACATTTGAAAGTAGAAGAAAAAAAGTTTTAGATAAAAATGTAATGACATATTTCATCCATATTTTAAAATATTTTACTATAAAATGACTTCAGAGTTACATAAAGTTGCAAAATGTAAAGTTCAGTAAATCCCTGTATGTTCCTTACCCAGCATGCTCTTTGAAAGTATGTAAATATCTGGATTATTCTAAAATGTTCACCATCTCATTTTATCTTTCATTTGTCAAACTTTCCTGCAATAATTATGTTTGCTTCCTAATGATTTTTCCATTTTTCTCATTCCTCTGTATTTATTGATTGCAATTTTTTCTGCTAGAATTCCCTCTCCCCAATTGTCTTTCTGTCAAAGAAAAGAAGCTACAATTGATCACAACCATTACACCCAAAGTGTACATTCTGTGCTTTTATGAGGCAACAAGATGTTATTTAAATTGGGACTCTTAAAGATTCTCCACAATTAAAATTGATGTTCGGGCATAGTCAGATTAAGTGCTATTTAGTGATAGGACAAGATCTCAGAGGTTGCTATGTGGATAACAAACATGTGTGGTACTCATAGGAACATAATCAGTGTTGACAGATGATATCTAACAAGTAGGCACTGAATTTGAAATGTAAATTAAATTGCAACGGCATATTTAAAATTAATATGTAACATTTGAGTGACCTTTCTCAGATGTAATTGCTTAGAGAGGAAAATGATATAATTTCCCTCATGCTGCAATACTAATACTGTTCTGTGAAAATAAGCCTTTGCTCTCCTACTCAGATTTGGTGTCTGCACTCTATTTACATTTGTTGAATTAAGAAATCTCTGAATAGTTAAAATATTTGTTCTATATGCAAATGATAACCCAGTACTGCAAATTTAAAATTTCAGTACAGTATACTTTCATTAAACAACAAAACAATCATTCTAAGGAATAGAAAACTATTTTAATCCCCAGACGATAAGTCCAGTATAGTAATTAACTTACTTGTATGAATATGAGCTCCTTGTTACTCTATCCTGTATTACTCACAATCATTTTTTGACCTCCAACTGACCATTTCAACAATTTTGTAAGTGATCCTTCATAATAGTTCGATTTGTTTGCAAACATTTGCACCTGAAATAGGACTGTATTTTTCTCATTCACCTGAGACATGAAGAATCAGGCTCACTTAGTGCACACTATCAAATGCAGATTCTAAATTCCTACTGCCTTTGGGTTTGCAGGTGTCTTATGTCATTTCAGTGGCTGGAGAAGGCAGTGTGTCTACAATGGCATTTCATACCTGGGAAGCTTTGTGAATAATGTGCTGTTTTTTAGGGATTATCACTACAAACTAAGAAAACTCTTAGGTGTTGGAGTCTGAAGTGCTCACAGGAGCAGCCAATGTCCACCAGTCAATGCCAGCCCTGCAATGTATTCCAATTTTAGTCAGTCCAGATTATTTCTTACATAACTTGATCTCAGATTTTAGTGGGATAGAGGGCCTTTTAATCTGGGGTTTTAAACAATAAATTTTTAAATACCTCAAACTCTCACCATCCCCTCAGCCTATTAGCTCCAAGACTCAAAAAGTTAGGAAAAGACTCCTCCATTCCTATCTTCCTGATTTTTGCTATCAAAAATATTCTACTTTTTAAATTTAACCTGGGGATATAAGAACAAAATAATTCATATTTCCAAACAGAGGGAAGAAACCCAAAAAATTGAACTTAAAAAACATGGAGAATATGTATAATTTTGTGAGCATGAACTCTCTAAACACTACACTGGTGAGCCAGAGTGATAGCACAGTGGGTAGGGCATTTGCCTTGCATGTGGCCAACCCAGCTTCCATCCCTGGCATCCCATACAGTTCCCCCAACCGCCCCAGCACTGCCAGGAGTAATTCCTGAGCGAAGAGCCATGAGTGACACCTGAATGTAACCAGTGTGACCCAAAAAGTAAACACTATACTGGTGATGAGCATTGCGTTAGAATAATGTGCATGAGAAATCATTTAATAGCACTGCAAATCACAAACTTGGATTAAAATTTTTAAAAATGCAAAGCAAAAAAATTAACACTGCTATTGACTTTTTGAAGAGTAAACAGAGCTAATACAAAAACCAAACTTAGAAACAACCTATTATATGTGAAGTTTAAAGAAGCCATATAACTCTGAAGGAAAAGTCTGTGAATGATATAATGTTGTGCATAGAAAATTAATGAAAAAATATAATTGGTAAATATAGGAATACAAAAAATTGCATAAGGCAAAATAGTTTCATTAAGTATACTGTGTAGCTCAGTTTTAAGGCACATAGTTTCATTAAAGTATATTATGAAACTCAGATATAAGCAATATTTAAATTAAATATTAATTAAATATTAATTAAATCAAAACTGTGATATATAGAAATATATTTGTACACCTGTGGAGAGTCAAAAGTGATAAAACAAAAGATGAAGTCATGAAATTTACATGCAAATGGATGGAAATGGAGAGTACATGCTGAGTGAAATTAGTCAGAAGGTAAAGTACAGATATAGAATGACTGCATTCATTGGTGGTATATAAACATATACTAGTGCTCTACTGATTATGGGAAGCGTTAATGCCACACTAGAACTGAACATTGAATATACACAAAGGGATTTATATGATAATACCTAAATGTCTGTAAGACAAGCCACAATGTGTAAGAGACAGACAGAGAGAGAGAGAGAGAGAGAGAGAGAGAGAGAGAGAGAGAGAGAGAGAGAGAAAGAGAAGAGTAATAGTGCCTGCTATAGAGGCAGGCTGGAGGATGGGGGAGGGAATTTGGGGACATTGGTGATGGGGATAGGGCACTGGTGGAGGGACGGGTCCTGGAAAAATGTATGACTGAAACCCAACCATGAACATCTTTGTAATTGTATATTGCACAGTGGTACATATCGCAAGTATAATAAAAAAAAACTTTAAGTGAAAAACAAACATCTAGAATGCAGATGAAGAGAGATAATATCGGGGCTGGAGCGATAGCCCAGTGGGTAGGGCATTTGCCTTGCACGTGGCCGGCCTGTGCTGGCCTGGGTTCGATTCCCGGCATCCCATATGGTCCCCTGAGCACCGCCAGGAGCAATTCCTGAGTGCAGAGCCAGGAGTAACCCCTGAGCATCGCGGGTGTGACCCAAAAAAGAAAAAAAAAAAGAAGAGAGATAATATCTAAAATAAAAAAACAACAACAACAAATGCATTCTATTCCATCTTTAGGAAAGACAATGAGAGTTGGCCCTACTGAAAGGATGGAATGTTTGTCTCGGGCGACCAGATGCAGGGAGAGCAAGGCAAGGTGCTGCAGCAGAAACACTTTTGTTTGAGTTTTTGTTGATGACAACTCATGCAGTAGTACTGTCAAAAACTGTGTCTGGTCAAAAACAGCAATCATAGGACACCACATTCCTTTTTCCTCACCAGTTGCCTCTTGCTCCTTCTAGAAGCCCAGTAGGCTAGAAGCCATCACTCCAGGAGTCCAAAAGTTCATTTAACTAGGCTATACATCACTATTTACTCTCTGATTTGCTGACCCTCGTAAAGCACAGTTTATCCCTGTGCAAAATAAGGGTTTCCACACAACCAGTTGGAAAGCATAAGTAATTAAACATCTGAGCAGTGGTCTTGATCATCTGTCCTTTTCTCCTTATTTTCTGTGTACACAGAACTTTGCAACTATTTCAAACATTTTATATTTCTTCTATAAAACAATTAAGTTTTTAAAAGAGTTTCTATGTAATTTACATAATTTGCAAAGTCTTAATTAGTGATAATTTTCATGAAGTTCCAATCTTTTATTTTCTTAACACAAGGATAATGTGTGAAATTCAAAATCAGATTAAAGTAAAATTTGGAAAGTGCAAGTCAACTGGAAGTTCACAGTATTCAGAAAAAGGCAGTAAATAGCTTAATGTTATAAATTCCCCAATTCACTTACAAAAAAATAAATTATTTCATTGATAGAAATTATATTTCAATATAAATTGCACTTTTATCTAATAGGCACTGGATATCTTTTAAGTGAGTATTACAGATTAGCCACATTTTAAATGAATATATAATATTTCATATTATGTTGGGAACCGCTGGGGTCCCCAACAATACCAGGAAACAAGTTCCCTTCTACCTCAGAAGCCAGCAGGGAATGGATAAATAACTCAGGAATCCGGTGCAGTTTTAAAAGACTTTACTCTCACAGGTTCTGATATGCGATCGAAGAACAGGAAAAACCCAGGACTCTGAGTTCCCAGCTGGGCCCCGCCATGTGTAGGCCAAGATGGCTGCCACCATGTGTTGAAGCCCAAGAGAGAATGGCAAGGAGAGAGGCAAACGCCAAGGGAAGCCAAAATGGCAAAAGGGCCCCTTCTACTTTTATAAAAACTTCTTTTATAGACAGAAGCCTGACAAAGTCTTCCAGCCCATCCTGGATTGGGTTATCTGGAGATGAAGCCAGATAAATAACCCTTTTGAAATGTAGATCTTTAGGTGGGTGTTTGGCTCAAGCTTCACAAAAGTCAGAGCTGATTTCCAGAGGCAAAATCTCCCTAGCAGAGTGAGGAGGGGCTGCAACTCTGAACCAGAAAGCAGTTCAAAATGTAATTTGTAGGGAATGGGATTAATACTTTTTACCATGAATATATAGCTAGCAGTTCCCAGACTCTGGATTCCACTAAGGTCCAAAATCCATCAGAATAACACTTTAGCATTACCTTTAGAGTCAGAGACACACATGGGAACAGAATACTGATCTGGGGCAAGTGAGATTCATAATGAAAATATTTATTTCATAGAAAATTATGAAATCAGTCCAATTCTGCCCGAACTCCCATTGTGTCTGCTCCAGAGAGTCCCCCAAAGGCAGGGACCAGCTCTCCACATAAGCTAAGTGTAGCTGGAGGCTAAAGCTCAGTAGGGTGTGTCACCAATAATATTACATAAAGGAAATTTTATATTACATAAAGGGAATTTTATATTACACAAAGGAAATTTTATAACATTTCTAAATTCATAAATGGTTATTTATTGGTTTGTTGATATCCTCCATTTTTCAACAATATTTCAATGACTTTCATATGTATATCTTTATGCAATTCTCGGGCAGCTTTAAGCATATTATTATTTAATGTAAATATAGTTCAAAATGAGCACTTTATCTTTTTTCTTTGAGTATTTGTATTACTACATTTAAGAAAATTTCATTGAGATTTTTGTGATTATTAAATATTGTTAATAATGATTTCACATGTACATAATACCAACACCACAGTCATCACCAGAATATACACCTCCCTCTCCCAAGGATTCCAACACCCTTCCCTCTCACAACCCCTCCAACTCATTTGTGTGAATTAGTTCTCTCATTGTGTTTCCATTGGATCTTTGTTGCCACATCTGAGAAAGATCACTGTCTTTAAAATCTCTTTTCTTTCTCTCTTCACTCAGTGTGAGATCATCTAATCTTATCCATGTAGTTAAAAATTGCACGGTTTTGTTCCTTCTTCGTAGTATTCCATTTTATATATGCATATATTTATATATACAAACATATGATATATAATACATATATCAGATGTATATATAATATATTTAATATATACATATATACTACATATATACTATGTGTGTATATGTGTATATATGAAAAGCACAACTTCTTGATCCATTCATTCATAGTTGAGCATTTTCCCCATATCTTAACAATTACACAGCAGTGAGAACGTTTTATTTTAATGGATTTTTCTAAATAGTTCTTCAAACCATGAATATACATACACATATACATATATATGTATATGTATGTATATCTGAAAAGCACAATTTCTTGATCCATTCATTCATAGTTGAGCAATTTTTTCCATATCTTGACAATTACACCACAGTGAGAACTTTTTTTATTTTAATGGATTTTTTATAAATAGTTTTAAAAAACATCATATATTAGACACAAAATGACTAAGGGTATTTATACTATCAATCCTTATTAGGACATTTTCTAAAATTTTTATGAAAACTTTCTATATAATATATACTGTGGACTCAATTATGTTCTTCATAATTGAAACCAAATCCTCCAAAGTGACTATATATAAAAATATGGAATAGGAGGCGTGATAAGGATTAAATGAGACTATAATTATTGTGACTATAATTATTTATTTAGTCAGCCCATAACTGACTAGGCTGGTTCCTTTATGAGAAGAGACACAGGAGCACTTTCTCTCCCTATCATGTGCAAACACACTAAGAATGTGGCCATCCGTAAGCCAGGAAGAGATCTCTCACTGGAAACTGACGTGGTTAGATCTTTTACTTGAACCTTTGCAGCTGCCACAACTGTGAAAAATTAAATTATTGTCTTAAGGCTTGCAGTCTGTTGTGTTGCCAAGACAACTTATACCTACAGTGTTGCAGGACTCCTCTAAGAGCCTCTGCATCTGCTCTGGATTGCTTCCTGCAAATCACTTCGTAGATAAAGGGATAGTCTAAATGTGGCAGTTTATCTTACCATGTAGTCTGTACTAGCTGGTATAAATATTCTCTCATGCTACCACAATCATTGTGGGACTAGCTAGATCTTACCAGCATATTTGCCTGGCCACGTTGGAACCCTAAGTAAGTAGACCAGAGAGAAATGCTGTTTGCCTCCAAGCAAGCAAGCATGACTCCCTGATAACTCAAATGCAACTAAAATACAAAACTACTGTGAAGTAGACGAGACTTGTGAAGGCTTGGAGAAATATTTAACTGGCATTAGTATTAGTCTTTGGTACAGAGACATGCCATCTCAGTAACCCCTTCTCTACCCTATAAAGGTTTTTTCCAGGCAGACCTTGGCCCAAGACATTAGCATATAAAAGGGCCTAGGTGAGGTGCTGGGAGAAATTACCTGAGGGCATTTGACCCTCCCTGCTTCCCATAATAGTGGGAGGGTGTTGAGAGCTGCCGCCATTACAAGATGGCGCCCATATCGGGCCGTTGAAGTGGTAAAATAAGCCGCTGATACATTGTTGCATAACAGGTTATGTAACTATGTAACGGATGGATCTGCCCTACCGCTCAGCAACTGCCGTGTCCTATCAGTAAGTGACACCGCGGAAATGTTACTGTTACCGTTTTTGGTATAACCGTTGATTCCTAAGGGTATATAAGTGTATGCATTTGGTTCCGTTTTGCCCTCTCTGCCTGACATCTATCACTAAAAGCTGCACCCCTAATAAAACTGTGTGAAGAAGAAATCCTTGCTTGTGTGGTGATTCTCTTCGCTGGCCGAAGGCTCCGCCGCAACTGGTGCCGAAACCCGGAAACTCGCAGCGCCAGTAGGCAGAGGGCCGAAGAGGATTTCAGAACTTCCACAGAGGGTGGTCGGCGTCGGTAAGTTCCCTTAGTATGACGGGACTGTCTGTCCCCGAAATCTGCTTTCTTTTAGGAATTATTGTGCTGTGCCTGTTTTGCCTTTGTCTCCCCTTTGTGTCCCTTTGTTCGCGCCTACCGTTTTTTGGCCAGCCGGTGACCCGTTCGGATCGCCTTTACGCTCTTTTACTGCGGTGACACCTGACCATGGGGCACGGACACAGCTCACAGTGTGACCTGTTTGTGCAGCCAGTGCAAGCCATTTTAAGGCAAAGAAAATTAAAGATCAATTCTTCCACAGTTCATAAAGTCCTAAAGGACATCGATAAAAATGCACCATGGTTTGCTAGTTCAGGCGATCTCACTGTCCCCTGTTGGGAGAAATTGGGCAGGGACTTAGAAAAGGCCAAATTGAAGGGACATCTTGGACCGGGCACATTTCCTTTTTTGGAAATTGCTCCGCTCCTGTCTACAGGAGGGCAGAGGCTCTGAGCCTCTTAAAGAGGGACGTAGGGTACTTATGGATTATCAGGACAGTGCTACTAACACGGAGGAACAAAAGAAAGCTAAAATAAAGAAACAGAAAAAGGAAAAGGGAATGGTGGACAATGCGCATGGTGATTTAAAAACCTTAAACAGCACTGGGTGTCCGGAGCCCAGTCCGCCCCCTCTTTACCCTGTATTAAGTGAATTCGCCTCACTACATGTTTCCGAGAGTAGCAGCTCGGAGGGAGACGGTAGTGATGAAGAGAGAGTGAGGAGAGGCTAAGCGATCAGGATGAAATTGATCTTGAGGAAGAGGCAGCTAAATATGAGAGGGAAAGATACGGCGGCGACCCGGTTGGTGCGAGTAATAAGATGCCACCGCCGGCTCCAGATTGGCCGCCTGCCTATTCTCCTGGTGCCTCCGCACAGGGAGGACCACGCAGCCACCTGATCCCTTCCAAAACATGGATCAGATTAGCCTCTGTTTTTCCCGTTTTTTGTGGATCCTGCCTCTAATAATCGCTATCATGAACCGGTACCATATAAATTATTAAAAGATATTGTGCAGGCCGCTAAGGAGTATGGTCATGATGCTAGTTATACTCTTGCCCTGGTAAGCCGTCTGACCACAACAGCCATGACTCCTGCGGATTGGATGGAGGTTGCTAAAGCTTGTCTGTCCACAGGACAGTATTTGGACTTTAAGTCTTTGGTTGCAGAATATGCTTCAGCACAAGCTAAACTTAATGCACAACAACCAAATCAGGCACATTGGGACGAGGATATGTTGATGGGAAGAGGTCCTTGGGCTACTAATCAGATCGCATATCCTACGCCTGTCTATTACCAAGTTGGCAGTATCTGCCTTAAGGCTTGGAAATCTCTCCCAAAAAGGGTGAAGTTTCGGGAAATTTAACAAAAAATTGTTCAGGGCCCGAACGGGCCCTTTTCAGATTTCGGCACGTCTTGTGGAGACGGCTGTCCGAATATTTGGGGAGGGTCAACCGATTACCCCTCTGGTGCAACAATTAGCATATGAACAAAGCACCAAGGAATGTCAAAGAGCTATTAACCCTGTTAGGAAATAAAGGATTGGAGACATGGTTAAGGGCATGTAGAGAAGTAGGAGGGCCATTAACTAATGCAGGTCTGGCAGCCGCAGTCCTGGCAGCGGGTGACCGTAGGCGGTCCAATCCCAGGATAGGGACTTGTTTCAAATGTGGGCAACCTGGTCATTTTTCGTAGTGGAGTGCCAAAAGGTTCAGCACCCAATAATCGTGCCACAACTCAACGCACACCTGGGCTTTGCCCTGTTTGCAAAAAAGGGCAAACATTGGGCAAATGAGTGTAAATCAGTTAAAGATATTAATGGTAAGCCCATTATTAGAAACTGTGGGGATGATGACCAGCCTTCAAAAAACGAGCAGAGGGCCCGTGGACCCCAGGGCCCAAAATATATGGGGGCCCCTGACTCCTGCAGCCCCGCTGCAGCTCCCTCAAAAAACACAGCAAAGAAATCGGCCGGACTGGAGCTCCGTTCCGCCTCCAGACTGGTAATTACACCAGAATCCGGTGTCCAAATTGTTGAGGTCCTTAATCCGGGACCTCTAGAAGAGGGAATGATAGGACTGATAATAGGTAGCTCGCCCTTTACCACCCGAGGCCTTTTCATTATTCCTGGAGTGATTGACTCTACTTTGCAGGCTAATCCAAAAGTCCTTTGTCAATCTGTCATGGGCCCCGTCCCCATCAATCCAGGAGATAAAATTGCTCAATTATTGGTACTACCATCTCTCTCACATTTATCTCTTGCACAGTCAAAGGGGGACTTTAGTGCCCCCTCTTCTACAGGTTCGGATCCTCAGGCATTTTTCTCCATGGAATTAAGTGATAGACCCATGTTGAAACTTGTCATTGAAGGTAAGATTTTGAAGGCCTTCTGGACACGGGCGCTGACCGCAGCGTCATGTCGACTATGGGGTGGCCCAAGGGGTGGCCGGTCCAGCAGGCTACTCAAGCCTTACAAGGACTGGGATACCATGACACACCAACTATAAGCTCTAAATTACTAAAGTGGACAACAGAAGAGCATCAGGGAGAATTTAAGCCATTTGTTATCCCTGTGCCTATTAATCTTTGGGGACGAGATGTTCAAAGCCAAATGGGTCTTGGCTTACCACTGACAATGACAATGATTATTCTCCCTCTGCAAAAAAATATGATGAGAAGTCAAGGCTACGTCCCTGGAAAGGGTCTGGGGGGCTCAACTGCAGGGAAGCCCTGAACCAATACAAAGTAAGGGCAATAAGGGAAGATCAGGTCTGGGTTTTTCGCAGGGGTCACTGAAGATGTAATTAAAATTCCTTGGACCACGAGTGACCCTGTTTGGGTGGCTCAGTGGCCCCTGTCCAAAGAAAAATTGCAAGCAGCCTCCGCCCTGGTCCAGGAACAATTATTACTTGGTCATTTAGAACCATCTACTTCTCCCTGGAATACGCCAATTTTTATTATTAAAAAGAAGTCAGGAAGTGGCGCCTTTACATGATCTTAGGGCCGTTAACGCTCAAATGACCCTTTTAGGCCCCTGTACAGCGCGGGCTTCCCTTTTTTAACAGCTTTGCCAAAAAATTGGCCGATTTATGCTTTAGATATTCAAGATTGCTTTTTTTCCATTCCTTTGCATTTGGAGGATCGCTCACGATTTGCTTTTTACTTTGCCCTCTATTAATCATGAATCCCCAGATTCACCATTCCAATGGAAGGTACTGCCCCAAGGCATGGCTAATAGCCCAACACTCTGTCAAATTTTTGTGGCCAAAATAGTTGAGCCTATTAGAGAACAGTTTCCACATTTGGCGGTTGCTTCATTATATGGATGATTTGTTACTTACTGCGCCTAGTAAAAATGATGCTTGACACTGCATTTTCTGCCTTGATTAAAGAATTACAACTACACCATTTGCATATAGCCCCGGAAAAGATTCAATCAGGTGATATTATTCATTTTTTGGGGTCAAAAATCTCTCCTGGTACAGTTTCTCCACAGAAATTACATATTGCTATAAATCAATTTAATACCCTTAATGATTTTCAAAAGCTATTAGGAGACATTAATTGGATTAGGCCCTATTTGGGTCTTCCTAGACAAGCCTTACAACCTTTGTTTTCTATATTAGAAGGTGATCCCGATGTTACTTCTCCTAGAACTCTTTTCTCCTGAAGCCAGTGAAGCTCTTAAACTGGTAGAGAAGGCCATGACAGAAGCCCAATTGGCCAGATATGATCCAAATATGGTTTTAGTTTTATGTATTCTCCAAACATCAGGGTTCCTTTAGGTGTTTTATGGCAAGGTGCCTCACCATTGTGTGGATTCCCGCAAATCCCCAGGCTTACGTTCTCTTTCTCTATTATCCAGAAATGGTAGCACAACAAGCCTTGTTGGGTCTTAAATTGGCTGTTCAGCATTTTTGGTATACAGCCAGAAAAGATTGTAGTTCCTTATACTCGTGCTCAAATAGAAGTATTAGCTGCTACTACTGATTCTTGGCCTATTCTTTTAACATCCTTCTCAGGTTTAATAGATAATCATCTCCCCTCTAACAAATTATTGACCTTTTGTGAAAAAAACCCCCAATTTATTTTCCAATACTTACCTCCCCACACCGCTGGCCTCAGCTGTGACCGTCTTCTAGGATGGATCCAGCTCGGGCCAAGCAGCCTATGCTCTTCTGGGCCAGGAACCAAAAATCTTTTCCTATGCACCAGGTAATCCTCAAGTTGTAGAGTGCCAGGTGATTTTGCAGGTTTTTAAGGATTTTGCTTCCGTACCTTTAAATATTTACTCTGATTCACATTATGTGGTTAATGCTGTTAAGTTGTTAGAAGCTTCACCTTTGTGGTTAAGCCTAGTGCCACAGTTTCTTTTTTTTGTTTCGTGGATTACAGAATCTTATTTTAGCCCGCCATGATCCCTTTTTATTGAACATATTCGTGCCCATTCCTTTTTACCTGGGCCTATGTCCCTGTTAAATTCTTTAGCTGATACAGCCACTCGTAAACAAATATTTATGGCTCTCTCCATGCCTGAAGAGCAAGCTACTCAATTTCATGCCAAGTTTCATGTTCCTTCGCAGGTGCTTAAGCTCAAGTTTAATATTTCAAGAGATTGCGCCGCATGATTGTTCGCAATTGCACAGTTTGTGCTCCTTTTTACATTCTCCTCATGTGGGAATTAACCCCGCGTGGTCTTAAGCCCCTTTCACTTTGGCAAATGGACGTTACCCATCTCACCGAATTTGGTAAGTTGAAATATGTTCATGTTTCAGTTGATACCAATTCTGGTATTATTCATGCCACTCCATTGGCAGGTGAAAAAGTTTTACATGTTAAAATACACTGTCTTGAGGCGTGGGCAGCTTGGGGAAAACCCTCCATTTTAAAAACAGACAATGGTCCTGCTTATACTTCAAAAGGTTTTCAACAGTTTTGCCACCAAATGGAGGTCGCTCATAAGACAGGCCTCCGCATAAACCCTCAAGGACAAGGCATAGTTGAGCGCCAATCGCTCCCCTAAAGGAAATGTTGCAAAAGCAAAAGGGGGAATAGCGTTGGGTGCAGCACCCAAGGAACGCATATCATATGCCCTTTTTACCTTAAATTTTTAAACAAAAATTCCATGAACTTATCTCCTGCCGATAGGCATGCATGCCCAGTTGTTTCTGCGCAACATTCGGTCATGTGGAAAGACATATTGGAAAATGTATGGAGGAGGCCCGATCCAGTTATTACTAGATCCAGGGGAGCTGTTTGTGTTTTTCCACAGAATGCGGATGACCCTATTTGGGTTCCGGAGCGACTGACCAGACGAATATCTCAGGAAACTGCCCCTCGTGCATTTGAAACTGATGGCTCCCAAGATGAAGAATCGCCTTTGCCTAATCCTCGGACTGATAATCAGCCTTTGGACAGTGCAAGTGTGTGCCCGTAATCAAACCTTTTGGGCATTTTGTGAAGTCCTGGCCCATTTCTGTACCAGTACATAATCAATCTGGAGTTTTGCCACAAGTTGTTGCTACTGATTGTGCTTATGGTGTGTTATGTAAACCTGGTAATAATCCAAATTTGGAAGTTCCCTTTAATGAAACATCATATAATTTGGAAGGTAGTTTATGTTTTTCCTTAAATAAGTCGCAGTCTTGTATTAATTTTTCAAAACAAACATTGTCTTATTTAAGGTATGGGTATTGATCCATCTATGTCCGAGAGTTTGTCTCCAGATTTAAGTTCAGATTCCAGCGCTCAACAATCACTTCCACAAGAGGCAACAGGGTCGGTAGATTCGGCTTCTCTATCTACATATGCTAACAGAATTACTTTACTTACTCCAAGTTTACCAATTTCCAATCAGTTGCAAGGTGTTTCTAATGATACTAGAAATTATAAACCCATTCCCCAAATGCCAGTGGCTAGGTTATCCCTTATCCCCAACCTTTTCAGATTGCATGGGAGGATCTGTAGATTGTTCCAATGGGTGGTGCCTCTCTCCTAAAATGAAAGGTTGGAATGGCACCAACCTAAAGAATGGTTCACCATTGACTGCATGGTTATTGTGGAACTCGGCCGGAGGTTATATGGATTTATCACCTTTTGTAGTAATGAGGTCTTCTAATTATTCATTGTGGAATGTGTCTGCCACTTATAATAGTACTAAAAATAGGTATAGGACTACATTTCACTCCATGTGGCATAATGATAGCAGATTTTCTGCTGGTATGGTGTGCTTGCAATCCCCTTATATGTTTTTTATTGTTTAATAGTTCTAGTAATTGTAATAATAAAAATGTTAGTTGTTTGCTTTCCCAGTGTTTGAAAAGGGTTCATGATAATGCTTTGATAGTGCGTTTACCTATGTTTGTTCCAATTCCAGTAGTAGCAGATCCCAATGAATTTCCAATGGTTAATCTGTTTAGGTTTAAAAGGGATTTTGGAATTACAGCGGCCATTGTGGCTGCAGTGGCCGATCAGCCGCAGCCGCTGTTACAGCTGCGTTGCCATGGCCAATCAGGTACAAACAGTAAATACCATTAATCAGGTGGTTGAGCAAACCTCACAGGCCTTATCTGTGCAGAAGGAATAAATAAGCATTTGGCTTTGGAATTTTTATTGCCCAATAAGAGAGTTGATTTATTGCAAGCTGATATAAGTAGTTTGTTTGATGTAGTGAGTTTAAGTTGTGTTCAAAGAACCCCAGCAATGTGTTACCCTATTTAGCTAATGTTAATGCTTCTTTATGATAAGTCGATGTTTCTTGCTGGAAACTGGGTAGGGATTTGGAAATAATGATGAATAATTTTACCAAGTTTATTGTAAAATTGAATAATACTAGGGCTGAAATGACTACGCTGGGTGAACTGATTGGATGGTACGTAACGCTCACTTATTTCAAGGAGTGGGTGGGCGTTGGGCTGTTTGGCATGATCCTCAGTGGCAGCCATTTTTCTGTCTTTTTCCTGTTATGCAAAATGCGTAAAGCTTACCTACTGAGAGAAAGTGGCGCTTGTTCAGGCCCTCTGCAGCTCTGGAGAGGGAGCTTCCCCAGAAGCTTGATTGCTGTGCTTCGAGAGACGTGAGTGGTCTGCTGCACCCCGCAGAGCCTAAGCTCATTGCACGCGAGAGGGAGACACTGATAGCCTCAGCCAGCATTGCCATCGCACTTCCTAAGAGTGGCGATGCCAACATTGCACTGGGAGTGGAATGCTTACAGAACCAAAGCTTCATTGCTTTTAGTTAACAAAAAAAAGTGGGAATTGTTTGAGAGCGCCGCCACAGGGCACAAGATGGCGCCACCTGTCCCGGTTGCAAGTTGGAAGTGGTAAAAATAAGACACTGATACATTGTTGCAAAACAGGTTAGCCCCCAACTTTGTAGCGAGGATAGATCTGCCCTACCGCTCAGCAACTTCCGTGTCCTATCAGTAAGTTGAGTTACCGCGGGGTTGTGGGGGAAAACGTTGCTATTCGTTACCTTTGGTATAACCAGTGGATTCCTTAAGAGGCCTTAGGTGTATGCATTTGTTCCGTACTTGCTCACTACTTTGCGTAGACATCATCACAAAGCTGCAACCAATAAAACTGTGTGATGAAGAATACTTCCTTGTTGGTGATTCTCTTCGCTGACGAAGGCTCACAAGAGGAGGAGGTCTGAGTTGCAGGAGCGCTAAAACTAGCCTGCTTACCTCTCTTGAGCTCTCTTTGGCCTCTCTTGTGAGCTCGCACTTCTTGGGAATCTTGTCTTTGTTTCTCCTCTTTACAGGGCCTTTCACCTGGTAGCGCAAATCCATTTTGACCTGCACGTGGCTGGGGTTCAGCCAGGAATCCTAAAGCACCAGGTTCCTATTGGCGATTTTATGCCTGAGAGAACTGTGATAAGTGAAAGCCTTTTAAAACTGCATTGGATTCCTGTAGTCTTCATCCAGTTCCCAACGGTTTCGGTGGGTGAAGGAACTTTTGCTCTCCGCACTGTTGGGGACCCCAGCGGCATCCCCTCGAGAGTATTGCATTTCACTTTTAAGCTCCCTTCAATGCAGTGAGTTACCAACATCTCAATTTAGAGCTATGGAGACCAAGAAAAGCATTCAGAACTTGCTAGATCACTTGTTTTGTTTATTTAGTTTTTGATATGAACCCATGCCAAGCAATACTTCAGAGTTCCCTCCTGGTTTGTGTTCTCAAGTGCTTGGGTGTTCAACAGGTATTGAACTGACCTCCCAGATAAAAAATACACACTCAGCCTTGTGCTATCTCAAAGTTCCAAATTCCATAGGGTTTCCACATGGAGCTGCAGGAATGTTTGATTACTTTGGCTGGAAAGCCCTTCACAGCAGAAAAGCAACCTTTGTTTATTATAATATCAGTTGACTTTATTAGCTTCTACTGCTAACTCCCTAATGAAATCATAAAAATGATTGAACTGGAATGGCCGGTCAGATTGGTGAAGTCCAGCAAAGAAAGTGTGAGGTCCTGAAAGATCAAATAATTAGCTCTAAGATACGTAATAACTAGGAAATGGAAAAACTAAAATTAAAATCCA
>JAJIBD010021621.1:0-110325 GCA_021461705.1 Cryptotis parvus
AGAGCTGCCGCCATTACAAGATGGCGCTCATATCCGAGCCGTTGAAGTGGTAAAATAAGCCGCTGATTCATTGTTGTATAACAGGTTATGTAACGGATGGATCTGCCCTACCGCTCAGCAACTGCCGTGGTCCCATCAGTAAGTGACACCGCAAAAAAAAAAAAAGTTACCGTATTGGTATAACCGGGATTCCTAAGTGGTATATAATGTATGCATTTGGCTTCCGCTTTGCCCTCTCTGCCTGACATCTAACACTAAAAGCTGCACCCTAATAAAACTGTGTGAAGAAGAAATCCTTGCTTGTGTGGTGATTCCCTTCGCTGACCGAAGGCTCGCCGCAACTGGTGCCGAAACCCGGGATACTCGCAGAGCGCCAGTAGGCAGAGGGAAGAGGATTTCAGAACTTCCACAGAGGGTGGCCGACGCCGGTAAGTTCCCTTTAGTATGACGGGACTGTCTGTCCCCCAAATCTGCTTTCTCTTTAGGAATTATTGTGCTGTGCCTGTTTTGCCTTTGTCTCCCCTTTGTGTCCCTTTGTTCGCCTCTCACCTTTTTGGCCAGCCGGTGACCCGCTCGGATCGCCTTACACTTCTTTTTTGCGGTGACACTGACCATGGGGTACGGACACAGCTCACAGTGTGACCTGTTTGTGCAGCCAGTGCAAGCCATTTTAAGGCAAAGAAAAATTAAAGATCAATTCTTCCACAGTTCATAAAGTCCTAAAGGACATCGATAAAAATGCACCATGGTTTTTGCTAGTTCAGGCGATCTCACTGTCCCCTGTTGGGAGAAATTGGGCAGGGACTTAGAAAAGGCCAAATTGAAGGACATCTTGGACCGGGCACATTTCTTTGGAAATTGCTCCGCTCCTGTCTACAGGAGGGCAGAGGCTCTGAGCCTCTTAAAGAGGGACGAGGGTACTTATGGATTATCAGGACAGTGCTACTAACACGGAGGAACAAAAGAAAGCTAAAATAAAGAAACAGAAAAGGAAAAGGGAATGGTGGACAATGCGCATGGTGATTTAAAAACCTTAAACAGCACTGGGTGTCCGAGCCCAGTGCGCCCCTTTACCCTGTATTAAGTGAATTCGCCTCACTACATGTTTCCAGAGTAGCAGCCTCGGAGGGAGACGGTAGTGATGAAGAGAGTGAGGAGAGGCCAAGCGATCAGGATGAAATTGATCTTGAGGAAGAGGCAGCTAAATATGAGAGGGAAAGATACGGCGCGAACCCGGTTGGTGCGAGTAATAAGATGCCACCGCCGGCTCCAGATTGGCCGCCTGCCTATTCTCCTGGTGCCTCCGCACAGGAGGACCACGCAGCCACCTGATCCCTTCCAAATCATGGACCAGATTAGCCTCTGTTTTTCCCGCTTTGTGGATCCTGCCTCTAATAATCGCTATCAGGAACCGGTACCATATAAATTATTAAAAGATATTGTGCAGGCCGCTAAGGAGTATGGTCATGATGCTAGTTATACTTTGCCCTGGTAAGCCGTCTGACCACAACAGCCATGACTCCTGCGGATTGGATGGAGGTTGCTAAAGCTTGTCTGTCCACAGGACAGTATTTGGACTTTAAGTCTTTGGTTGCAGAATATGCTTCAGCACAAGCTAAACTTAATGCACAACAACCAAATCAAGCACATTGGGACGAGGATATGTTGATGGGAAGAGGTCCTTGGGCTACTAATCAGATCGCATATCCTACGCCTCGTCTATTACCAAGTTGGCAGTATCTGCCTTAAGGCTTGGAAATCTCTCCCAAAAAGGGTGAAGTTTCGGGAAATTTAACAAAAATTGTTCAGGGCCGAACGAGCCCTTTTCAGATTTCGTAGCACGTCTTATGGAGACGGCTGTCCGAATATTTGGGGAGGGTCAACCGATTACCCTCTGGTGCAACAATTAGCATATGAACAAAGCACCAAGGAATGTCAAAGAGCTATTAACCCTGTTAGAAATAAAGGATTGGAGACATGGTTAAGGGCATGTAGAGAAGTAGGAGGGCCATTAACTAATGCAGGTCTGGCAGCCGCAGTCCTGGCAGCGGGTGACCAGTAGGCGGTCCAACCCCAGGATAGGGACTTGTTTCCAAATGTGGGCAACCTGGTCATTTTCATCCGTGAGTGCCAAAAAGGTTCAGCACCCAATAATCGTGCGCCAACTCAACGCACACCTGGGCTTTTGCCCTGTTTGCAAAAAGGGCAAACATTGGGCAAATGAGTGTAAATCAGTTAAAGATATTAATGGTAAGCCCATTATTAGAAACTGTGGGATGATGACCAGCCTTCAAAAACGAGCAGAGGGCCCGTGGACCCCAGGGCCCAAAAAATATATGGGGCCCCTGACTCCTGCAGCCCGCTGCAGCTCCCTCAAAAAACACAGCAAAGAAATCTGCCGGACTGGAGCTCCGCTCCGCCTCCAGACTGGTAATTACAATCCAGAATCGGTGTCCAAATTGTTGAGGTCCTTAATCCGGGACCTCTAGAAGAGGGAATGATAGGACTGATAATAGGTAGCCTCGCCCTTTACCACCCGAGGCCTTTTCATTATTCCTGGAGTGATTGACTCTACTTTGCAGGCTAATCCAAAAGTCCTTTGTCAATCTGTCATGGGCCCCGTCCCCATCAATCCAGGAGATAAAATTGCTCAATTATTGGTATTACCATCTCTCTCACATTTATCTCTTGCACAGTCAAAGGGGACTTTAGTGCCCCTCCTCTACAGGTTCGGATCCTCAGGCATTTTTCTCCATGGAACTAAGTGATAGACCCATGTTGAAACTTGTCATTGAAGGTAAGATTTTCGAAGGCCTTCTGGACACGGCGCTGACCGCAGCGCCATGTCGACTATGGGGTGGCCCAGGGGTGGCCGGTCCAGCAGGCTACTCAAGCCTTACAAGGACTGGGGATACCATGACACACCAACTATAAGCTCTAAATTACTAAAGTGGACAACAGAAGAGCATCAGGGAGAATTTAAGCCATTTGTTATCCCTGTGCCTATTAATCTTTGGGGGCGAGATGTCCAAAGCCAAATGGGTCTTCGGCTTACCACTGACAATGACAATGATTATTCTCCTCTGCAAAAAAATATGATGAGAAGTCAAGGCTACGCCCCCGAAAGGGTCTGGGGGCTCAACTGCAGGGAAGCCCTGAACTAATACAAAGTAAGGGCAATAAGGGAAGATCAGGTCTGGGTTTTTCGTAGGGGTCACTGAAGATGTAATTAAAATTCCTTGGACCACGAGTGACCCTGTTTGGGTGGCTCAGTGGCCCCCTGTCCAAAGAAAAATTGCAAGCAGCCCTCCGACCTGGTCCAGGAACAATTATTACTTGGTCATTTAGAACCATCTACTTCTCCCTGGAATACGCCAATTTTTATTATTAAAAGAAGTCAGGAAGTGGCGCCTTTACATGATCTTAGGCCGTTAACGCTCAAATGACCCTTTTAGGCCCCTATCGCAGCGGGCTTCCCTTTTTAACAGCTTTGCCAAAAATTGGCCGATTTATGCTTTAGATATTCAAGATTGCTTTTTTTCCATTCCTTTGCATTTGGAGGATCGCTCACGATTTGCTTTTACTTTGCCCTCTATTAATCATGAATCCCCCAGATTCACGCATTCCAATGGAAGGTACTGCCCCAAGGCATGGCTACTAGCCCAACACTCTGTCAAATTTTTGTGGCCAAAATAGTTGAGCCTATTAGAGAACAGTTTCCACATTTGCGGTTGCTTCATTATATGGATGATTTGTTACTTACTGCGCCTAGTAAAATGATGCTTGACACTGCATTTTCTGCCTTGATTAAAGAATTACAACTACACCATTTGCATATAGCCCCGGAAAAGATTCAATCAGGTGATATTATTCATTTTTTGGGGTCAAAAACCTCTCCTGGTACAGTTTCTCCACAGAAATTACATATTGCTATAAATCAATTTAATACCCTTAATGATTTTCAAAAAGCTATTAGGAGACATTAATTGGATTAGGCCCTATTTGGGTCTTCCTAGACAAGCCTTATAACCTTTGTTTTCTATATTAGAAGGTGATCCCGATGTTACTTCTCCTAGAACTCTTTCTCCTGAAGCCAGTGAAGCTCTTAAACTGGTAGAGAAGGCCATGACAGAAGCCCAATTGGCCAGATATGATCCAAATATGGTTTTAGTTTTTATGTATTCTCCAAACATCAGGGGTTCCTTTAGGTGTTTTATGGCAAGGTGCCTCACCATTATTGTGGATTCCCGGCAAATCCCCAGGCTTACGTTCTCTTTCCTATTATCCAGAAATGGTAGCACAACAAGCCTTGTTGGGTCTTAAATTGGCTGTTCAGCATTTTGGTACACAGCCAGAAAAGATTGTAGTTCCTTATACTCGTGCTCAAATAGAAGTATTAGCTGCTACTACTGATTCTTGGCCTATTCTTTTAACATCCTTCTCAGGTTTAATAGATAATCATCTCCCCTCTAACAAATTATTGACCTTTTGTGAAAAAACCCCAATTTATTTTCCAATACTTACCTCCCCACACCGCTGGCCTCAGCTGTGACCGTCTTTACGGATGGATCCAGCTCGGCCAAGCAGCCTATGCTCTTCTGGGCCAGGAACCAAAAAATCTTTTCCTATGCACCAGGTAATCCTCAAGTTGTAGAGTGCCAGGTGGTTTTGCAGGTTTTTAAGGATTTTGCTTCCGTACCTTTAAATATTTACTCTGATTCACATTATGTGGTTAATGCTGTTAAGTTGTTAGAAGCTTCACTTGTGGTTAAGCCTAGTGCCACAGTTTCTTTTTGTTTCCGTGGATTACAGAATCTTATTTTAGCCCGCCATGATCCCTTTTTTATTGAACATATTCGTGCCCATTCCTTTTTACCTGGGCCTATGTCCCTGTTAAATTCTTTAGCTGATACAGCCACTGTAAACAAATATTTATGGCTCTCTCCATGCCTGAAGAGCAAGCTACTCAATTTCATGCCAAGTTTCATGTTCCTGCGCAGGTGCTTAAGCTCAAGTTTAATATTTCAAGAGATTGCGCTCGCATGATTGTTCGCAATTGCACAGTTTGTGCTCCTTTTTACATTCTCCTCATGTGGGAATTAACCCGCGTGGTCTTAAGCCCCTTTCACTTTGGCAAATGGACGTTACCCATCTCACCGAATTTGGTAAGTTGAAATATGTTCATGTTTCAGTTGATACCAATTCTGGTATTATTCATGCCACTCCATTGGCAGGTGAAAAAGTTTTACATGTTAAAATACACTGTCTTGAGGCGTGAGCAGCTTGGGGAAAACCCTCCATTTTAAAAACAGACAATGGTCCTGCTTATACTTCAAAAGGTTTTCAACAGTTTTGCCACCAAATGGAGGTCGCTCATAAGACAGGCCTCCCGCACAACCCTCAAGGACAAGGCATAGTTGAGCGCGCCAATCGCTCCCTAAAGGAAATGTTGCAAAAGCAAAAAGGGGAATAGCGTTGGGTGCAACACCCAAGGAACGCATATCATATGCCCTTTTTTACCTTAAATTTTTTAAACAAAAAATTCCATGAACTTATCTCCTGCCGATAGGCATGCATGCCCAGTTGCTTCTGCGCAACATTCGGTCATGTGGAAAGACATATTGGAAATGTATGGAGAGGCCCGGATCCAGTTATTACTAGATCCAGGGAGCTGTTTGTGTTTTTCCACAGAATGCGGATGACCCTATTTGGGTTCCGGAGCGACTGACCAGACGAATATCTCAGGAAACTGCCCCTCGTGCATTTGAAACTGATGGCTCCCAAGATGAAGAATCGCCTTTGCCTAATCCTCGGACTGATAATCAGCCTTTGGACAGTGCAAGTGTGTGCCCGTAATCAAACCTTTTGGGCATTTGTGAAGTCCTGGCCCATTTCTGTACCAGTACATAATCAATCTGGAGTTTTGCCACAAGTTGTTGCTACTGATTGTGCTTATGGTGTGTTATGTAAACCTGGTAATAATCCAAATTTGGAAGTTCCCTTTAATGAAACATCATATAATTTGGAAGGTAGTTTATGTTTTTCCTTAAATAAGTCGCAGTCTTGTATTAATTTTTCAAAACAAACATTGTCTTATTTAAGGTATGGTATTGATCCATCTATGTCCGAGAGTTTGTCTCCAGATTTAAGTTCAGATTCCAGCTCTCAACAATCACTTCCACAAGAGGCAACAGGGTCGGTAGATTCGACTTCTCTATCTACATATGCTAACAGAATTACTTTACTTACTCCAAGTTTACAATTTCCAATCAGTTGCAAGGTGTTTCTAATGATACTAGAAATTATAAACTCATTCCCAAATGCCAGTGGCTAGGTTATCCTTATCCCCCAACCTTTTCAGATTGCATGGGAGGATCTGTAGATTGTTCCAATGGGTGGTGCCTCTCTCCTAAAATGAAAGGTTGGAATGGCACCAACCTAAAGAATGGTTCACCATTGACTGCATGGTTATTGTGGAACCTCGGCCGGAGGTTATATGGATTTATCACCATTGTAGCAATGAGGTCTTCTAATTATTCATTGTGGAATGTGTCTGCCACTTATAATAGTACTAAAAATAGGTATAGGACTACATTTCACTCCATGTGGCATAATGATAGCAGATTTTCTGCTGGTATGGTGTGCTTGCAATCCCCTTATATGTTTTTATTGTTTAATAGTTCTAGTAATTGTAATAATAAAAATGTTAGTTGTTTGCTTTCCCAGTGTTGGAAAAGGGTTCATGATAATGCTTTGATAGTGCGTTTACCTATGTTTGTTCCAATTCCAGTAGTAGCAGATCCCAATGAATTTCCAATGGTTAATCTGTTTAGGTTTAAAAGGGATTTTGGAATTACAGCGGCCATTGTGGCTGCAGTGGCCGATCAGCTGCAGCCGCTGTTACAGCTGCGGTTGCCATGGCCAATCAGGTACAAACAGTAAATACCATTAATCAGGTGGTTGAGCAAACCTCACAGGCCTTATCTGTGCAAGAAGGAATAAATAAGCATTTGGCTTCTGGAATTTTATTGCTTAATAAGAGAGTTGATTTATTGCAAGCTGATATAAGTAGTTTGTTTGATGTAGTGAGTTTAAGTTGTGTTCAAAGAACCCCAGCAATGTGTATTACCCCTTATTTAGCTAATGTTAATGCTTCAGATAATATAAGTCAGTTTCTTGCTGGAAACTGGAGTAGGGATTTGGAAATAATGATGAATAATTTTACCAAGTTTATTGTAAAATTGAATAATACTAGGGCTGAAATGACTACGTTGGGTGAACTTTCGGATTGGATGGTGCGAACGTTCACTTATTTCAAGGAGTGGGTGGGCGTTGGGCTGTTTGGCATGATCCTCGTGGCAGGTATTTTTCTGTCTTTTTTCCTGTTATGCAAAATGCGTAAAGCTTACCTCTGAGAGAAAGTGGCGCTTGTTCAGGCCCTCGCAGCTCTGGAGACGGGAGCTTCCCCAGAAGCTTGGATTGCTGTGCTTCGAGAGACGTAGTGGCCTGCCCTTGCACTCGCAGAGCCTAAGCTCATTGCACGCGAGAGGGAGGACACTCGATAGCCTTAGCTTAGCATTGCCATCGCACCCCAAGAGTGGCGATGCCAACATTGCACTGGGAGTGGAATGCTTGCAGCACCTAAAGCTTTCCATTGCTTTTGTTAAAAAAAAGGGGGAATTGTTGAGAGCTGCCGCCATTACAAGATGGCGCCCATATCCGGAGCCGTTGAAGTGGTAAAATAAGCCGCTGATTCATTGTTGCACAACAGGTTATGTAACGGATGGATCTGCCCTACCGCTCAGCAACTGCCGTGTCCTATCAGTAAGTGACACCGCTAAAAAAAAAAAAAAAAAAAAATGTTACCGTATTTGGTATAACCGTTGATTCCTAAGGGTATATAAGTGTATGCATTTGGTTCCGTTTTGCCCTCTCTGCCTGACATCTATCACTAAAAGCTGCACCCTAATAAAACTGTGTGAAGAAGAAATCCTTGCTTGTGTGGTGATTCTCTTCGCTGGCGAAGGCTCGCCGCAAGGCATCACTAGGATTAAATCCTAAAAGCAGAGCCAGGAGTAACCCCTGAGCATTGTTAGATGTGGCCTCAAAATTAAAAAGAAAGAAAGAAAGAAAGAAAAAAGCAATAGAAAAAATTCCTTAATGTTAACAGAACAGTCCATGCATTACAGTAATAAAATTATTAAAGGAATGGAAAACTTGAATATGAACTATTTTAATGGTTTTTAGTATTCATCTATATCCATGATGAATATCCATCTACATCCATAGTCAGACTTCTTCGTCAAGACCCTGAACAAATGGTTTGAGGCTCTTCGTATTCCTGAAGCAACCAAATGCCATTGAGCTACACTGGCACGTGATAGGGTCAAATGGAAATATTACTGGCGCCCGCTCAAGCAAATCGATGAATAACGGGATGTCAAGTGATCAAGTGATATCCATGATATCTAATATTTCAAACAATTAACTTTTTTATGGTGATATAATTCACATTTTGTTCCCCAAACAGGCAAGATTGAGATCTATCTTGAGACATTGGTAAAAATCATGACCTTTGTTTCTTTTATTTTGTTTCTGAGCTTTACCAGGTGGTGCTCAGGGCTTACTCCTAGCTCTGCACTCAGGGATCACCTGTTAAAATCTATGTTTTAATGAACATGCTTGTATTTATGCATCTGTTTAAATTGTGTATATAAAATTGACATTTCATCTACAGTACACATTGTGGTTCCTTTGAAGTTTGAACTTTCACACAAAGTCTGTTGCTGTAAAATATGTTAAATATTAACACTTTTAACAAAAGGTGTTAGCTGCCCCAGAAAAAAATCACTGGAGTAAGTAAAACAGTAGGAAAGAAAGGTTGAATACAGTTTAAACGCACCCACCATTTTTAATTCAACCTTAGATATTTCAGTAAGCCTTAGCCCTTTTCTGACTCATTCACTGTTTCCAAGTAAGCAGTTAATAATTGTCTTCTTAAATTTTTATCTTCCTTAATTTCTTACTCAACTAATAGACAAACTCATCAGCTTTTCCACACATCCCAATGAAATCTTTAACATTCTTGCTTTTTCCAGTCTAAATATGAAATTTGTTCTGATCTGGCTATAAGTATCTTGAACTTTAAAGATATTTTTTACTATAAATACCTTTTATTCCCAATTTTTAAATTTAAAGCACCATATTCCCTTTCATACCAGTCAATCCAGACCTCCTTTATAATTGAGCCTTTGATCACCTTCATTTTACAATTACTTTTCAACAGGGTTGGATATGCCCTTCTTTTGTGAAACATTTTCTATGGCTTCCATGATATTCTGCTTCTCTGACCATCCCATTGCATTCATTCTTGTGCTTCCAAAGGGAAGTACTTAAATGTTGGATTAATTAAGACTCAAAAGTAAAGAGTCAAGACTCATGCCTGTATAATGTCACTTTGCATCTTTGTTATTTCCCTTTAGTTGCTATTTCTCTCTCTTCATAATTCAATTTATATCTATATACTTAATAATTAAATAGCTAATTTCATATTACTGAAGATCTATCAATAAAATTATAATCAAATATTTCTACCATTAATATATTTTACTTTTCACAATTTATTTATTAAAAGCAGTATTAACTCTATTTTTGCATTGTTTTCCTCAGTATTAAGGAATCAGTGTAGGATATACTAGATAGTTAATAAGAATACACTAAATAAATGTATTAATTATATTAAATGAGTGGGCCAATATTTTAATGCTTTTATTAAAATCTGGATAAACACTGAATGTGTAATATATAAATGTATTCTATAGGTTAACAGTAAAACTCCTTTTCCTGATTTGTTTTTCTCCCCATAATTTATTTCTGGAAACAGTCACCTCTATAAACAGATTCTATAAAAACACCAGTAAGTTTGGTAGAAGTCTACTACTAGTTATATGCAATAATAGTGGTTTCATAGACATGTGCAAGGGAAGATTTAAGCTCTCTGACAAAAGTAGTAAGAAAAAAAAATACTTCTAGTCTCTGTACCACCTTCCTCATTTGATACGAATCAAGGCCTAATTTCTCTTAACTATGGTTTTGGAGGCAGCCAGAGTCATGTTTGGGTCAGTCCAGCAATATTCACAGGCTAAACCTACACTTTAACTTTTTGTCTTATAACTGTTCCATCAATTATTGAATAAACAGCCAGGGTGAACTGAACATATTTGCTCTGTGTCACTGTTTATGACTTTTCAATAATTTTAATCTTAATTCAATAACCCAATGGAATATATGACAGGAAGATCAATTTAGCATCAGCACTTTCATCAATATATTTAAATATTTAACTAATACCAGTAAGCCTAGCAAGAGGCCAGTTCAAACCACACATCATGCAGTCATTCTCAACATCCAGACTCCATAGTTCCTCAGAGCTCCAACTAAGAGAAAACCTAATCTTCCCCCTTTAAGTTTCATCAGTAAATGCTCGAGTTGAGAGCATTCTACTGAGACTATACACTGACATGACAAAGCCTGGCAAATTACCAGTGTTTTATTTAGTTGTTATGCCAAAACTAGTAACAATTATGGACCTCAGGTCCATGACCTGAAGAATGGTTTCAGGGTCCTCCTGTCTCTGAAGCAAGTAGATGCCCTTGGGTTACACTTGCTTGTGACAGGACTAATGGAGATGTTACTAGTGCCCACTGGAGCAAATCGATGAACAATGGGAAGACAGTGATACAGTGATACAGTGATTTAAATATTAAAATGAAAACATTATTGTAAAGGGGTGAATCTAATTTCTAAGCCTCATCTTCAACAAAAAATATACCTGCTATATAACAATAAAGAGTAACATTTCCTATTTACAATTCATATGAGGCTCTATGACTTTGATCTTATGCTCTATCTTCTATTTAAAGACATTGCTTAAATTTTCTCATATCACTAATATCTTTCTTTTACTGTATATTATCCAAAAGCATTTATTACTACATTATATATTTAGAGAAACTGTCTTGATTGAAAAAATGTCTTTAGATTCTATTTTTTTTCTTTATATCAAGCTGTTGAGAAGCTGTAGGGATAGAGAGAGAAGAGGCAAAATGGCTGCCATAGGGGCAGGCTAGGAGAGAAGGGAGGGAATCATGAGACAATGGTGCTTGGAAATGTGCACTGCTGGAGTTATGGATGCTGGAACACTGTATGACTGAAACCTAAATCATGGATAGTTTTGTAATTGTCTGTCACATGGTGGAATAATAAAATAAAATTAAAAATAAATAAGAAGCTGCACTTATGTTAATTTCAATGCATCTATATTTATTTCTTAGTATATACACCTTTTTCTTCATAGTCACTGAAACAGATCTAGAGAATTTCAATAAAAGTACCTGTTATAATAGTTAATATTCTACTTTCAGTCCTCATTATAACTGTATTATCAATTGTATTTGGTGGCAAATCAAGTCCTTTTTATTTATTTAATAGCACATCATTTTTCTGATCACCTTCTAAATGTTTCCTAATAAGTAAGTTGCTCATTATTATGCATCTTCCAATCTCTACTAATAGTGTATCTGGACTCCATTCTCCGTTCTCATTACTTTGCCATCTATACATTTCACTTGTCTAAGAAGTTAATTCAATCACGGGGTTATAAATACCCTGGTATTCATTGTTAACTTATGTCTTATTTCATTTTGATACTTCTTTCAAAGATTTGAGTAGAAATTACGTGATAGTATTGATGGTAGTTTAATTTCCAAGTTTTATTTTTACTACTAATAGCACTTCTAATTAAGTCAAAAATATACGCTTAGAAATCAATTTGACTCATTTACTCTGCTTTAAATAAACTCATGATTTGTGTCTCATCCAGAGTAAAGATCAGACATATGAGAGGGCTCAGGTGCTTTACTCCATCTGTTCCCATATACATACTTGCACCCTCAAACCTAGAAACACTCCTCTATATGAAGTGTCATTATTAGTACATTCTACAAACAACCTTGTCATATTTTCATGGCTCATTCTTCCAAGTCAATTACCATATGACTTTCTCTCAGCTGATATCATCATTTTTCCAACTAAAAGATATCATTTTTGTTTTTTTTGAAAAGAATAATGGAGCTGATGTACCCTTTCTTTTCCTAACATTTTAAAAGTAGGACATGGGGTGTGTGCTAGAAATAATTTGAAACAGCTTTTATGTGATATTTTGCCATTTGCATTTTTCTTTGAGTACTCTGTAGACATTTTTGCTGAGGTTGTGTGTACTTACCTTGTTAGATTATATAAGTGCTTCATATATCTTGGACAATAACTTATGTAATAAATTGTGATCAAGTGTTTCTCCCAGACTGTGAGTTGTCTATATCCTGATCATTTTTTTTTGAAGTGCAGAAGCTTCTTAATTTAATGTACTCCCTTTTGTTTATCTTTGTTTCTGCTTAGAGTTACTTTTAACTTCAGTGACATAGACAGTTATGTCGATTTATTTCTTTATGTATCTTATGACTGCAGATCTGATATCATGATCTTTAATCCATTTTTATTTGACTGGTACATGGCATTAGAAAGAGATGGGAAATCTTGTTTTGACTTGTTAGACTTTGATTTTTTTCATGTGTATGTACATGTTTTTCTAGCACTACTTGCTGAGGAGGCATTCATTACTTCATTTCATAATTTTACCTCATTTATTGAAAATAATCTACCCATATGTTTAAGGGTCTGTATTTGGATATTAAATTGATCTGATGGTTTGCCTTTTTTCTAGCACTATGCTGTTTTATTACTGCTCCTTTGTGTTAGTTTGAGAAATGTGATGTCTCTATTTTCTTTTAACAGAGAATAGTTTTGGCTATATGATAGGGTTTATTGGACCATAAAATTTCAAGAGTGTCTGATCTACTTATTTTAAGTATGCCATGGACATGTGTATGGGGACTGTATAGAATTTCATATTTGGTGATTATGGGGACTGTATAGAATTTCTATATTTGGTGATTATTGCCTTTATTTTTAATTGAATCGTTATGAGATAAATTTACAAGGCTGTTCATGATTAGGTTTCAGTCACACAACATTCTAA
Source organism: Cryptotis parvus (assembly GCA_021461705.1). Lineage (NCBI taxonomy): Eukaryota > Metazoa > Chordata > Mammalia > Eulipotyphla > Soricidae > Cryptotis > Cryptotis parvus. Next base: position 13,097 of record JAJIBD010021621.1, read on the forward strand.
CACCCATCCTCTCTACCAGTGCACACTTCCCACCACAAATGTCCTACTTTCTTTCCTTCCCCCACTCCCACCCCTCAGTCTGTCTCTACAGCAAGCACTCTCCTTTAATCCTCTCTCTACCTTTGGGCATTATAGTTTGCAATAAAGATACTGAGAGATTATCATGTTTGACCATTTATATACTTTCAAGTTGCAGTTTTTGTCCAGAGCAACCATTTAAACTATCTTTGTCATAATGGCCCCTTCCCAATCAGATGATTATACCATTTTAACACTGGTAAGGATCCCAATCGATGAACAGGGTGTGTTTTCTTTTCACCATTTCCAATTTTAGGAGTGTTTGGTGTTTTTATTTTTATACTCTTTTCACTTCTTTTGTTAAATTGATTTGTTTGCTTTCCACAGGAATAATCATGAATTAGTTTTTTTCTCTTTCTCTCTCTTTTCCACTTCAATCAAATGAGTTATGCTTGGAGGATCACACTTCATTCAAGTGAGAGAAGGAGCCCTGCGTTTCCACCTCCATGATGATTAAGAACCAGGGACGTTGTCTCGTTTGCCAAGATGATGAAAATCAGATGGGGAGGTAAAGTAACACGATTTAGGGATGATGGCTGCACTAGGGTTGTTACTGACTGGATTCCACGGGACACCAAAAGAACACATGGGTGTCCACCTACGAGATGGCCAAACTTCTTCGCCAAAAAACCTGAATGAACATTTGAGACTCTTCACATTCCTGGAGCGAACAGATGCCATTGGGCTACACTTGCACATAACAGGGACAAATGGAGACATTAATGGTGCTCGCTGGAGCAAATCAATGAGCAATAGGGAAGATAAGTGTGTTTTGTATATATCAATGCAGTAGCTTTTTGTGTTGATTTTACAACCTATGAGTTGACTGTAAACATATATTGTTTTTCTCTCATATGCAGGATATAAAGAAGCATAGTTGAAGAACAACAAATGCCCAAAAGCAACAAAAACAAGAAGCAAGAGAATTGCTTTATAGTAAGAAGTTTGCCCCTGGGAGGGTGTGGGAAGAATAGGTCAGGAAATGGTAAAGTGCTACATTGGACTAGTGGGGGGAAAGAGGTCACTCTGAAGCAAATGGAACCTGAAAGTTGCCATAAAGAGCTAGTCAGTGAGGCAGTTTTTGGGTAGGAAGTAAAACATTTATGGAGGGACGTTGGGTGATGCCCTATTTAGCTTCCAGCAACATTTAGCTTGCAGCTCCTCCCAGCTCTGCTAGGGAGGCTTTGAATTAGCTCTGGGTTCTTGTAAACAGCCAGAAGGCCACCTGAAGTGGCCTATTTCTCTATAGAGCTGTTTACCTGTTTTCGTCTCTAGATAGCCCAGCCCACAATGGGCCGGACTGGGAAGTTTTGGCGGATTTCTATCTATAAAATAAGCTGCAAGAAGAAAGAAGTTCTTTTGCTTTTTTTGGGCTCTCTTTTGGGGCTTGTACCCTTCTTGGGTCTTTCTTCTCTTTTCTGCTGGAGTCTTGTCTTTGTCTCCTCTCTACAGGGCCTTAACACATGGAGGCCAACATCTTGGCCCACATGTGGCTGGTTCTAGCCAGGAATCCTAAGCTCAGGGTTTTTCCTATTGCTGATTTGTATACCTGAACCTGTGATATCTGTATACCTGTGATAAGTAAAGCATTTTAAAACCTTGCAGGATTCCTGAGTTTTCATCCTTTCTCCGCCGGCTTCAGAGGTAAAAGGGAACTCACTTCCCAGTATTGTTGGGGACCCCAGCAGCTCCCCCAACAGAGGGCGGTGATTATTGGTGAGGAATTGGCATTGGAACGTTGTAGTATGGAACATTTCATGACTGAAATTAAATGATGAATAATTTGGCAAAATTAATGGTGATTCAATAAAAATCTGACTTTAATATTCTGATATAATTTTTAATAAATGTATAGTCTTGGTTGCTTACTCTCCATGGCTGTTTAGAGTAAACTAATTGCCAAAATGCAAAAAAAAATACAGTTTGGGATGACATCCCTTGTTTATTTTATATTATAATTAAAGTAAGGCACAAAAATTTTTTCTTACAAAAATTCACTATTAAGCAATCACTAAATCAAATCTTAATCACAGCACATGGAATCCCAAGAGTTTCTTCTTCATTGTATAAATTTATATTTTCTTCCCTATTGCAAAAATGTTGAATTTATAGAAGACATTTTGAGTATCAGTTTTGTACACTTGTACGTAATTCTGACATAATTAATGAGTTAATGTAAACTTGCAAGTTTATTAACAACACCTGTGATTTAAAAGAATTATTGTCAACATTATAAGTCATTTTTATTAATTGAACAACACATGAATATAAAGCAGATTTATCTCTGCGTGATCACTGTTCGTGAAATTTGTATTTAACTAGGTAAAATTATGAATCTGAGCATGGAGTTATTAGATCTCTGATAGCATGAATCAATGCCCCTGAAAAAATAGGTTGCAGTAGAATTATAAAATATTGAATGTCAGAAAATAACATCCTAGGTGTATTAGTTTAAGAACCAAAAGATTTTATCATGTTAGCATACACGTTTCATTAAATACTAAATAATTCAATACACTTGAGTAATTCAAAGTATTTCAAGTAACCAGGTTATTTCTCCATTTACTTCATGCTTATTGATTCTGATGCTACTCAAGTAAATCTGACTCAAAGAATAATGAAGTGCTGCTTATTGTCCATTTTTATTACTGCAGTTTATTCAAACAGCACAGATGCACTAAAGTTCAAAAATAAGGAAGACACTCTTTACTAATTTATATTAAGTGTTAAAATTTAAGTGAAAATTCATGGTATTTTAAGAGGACATTTTATCGTAAGAATGAATTAAAATCACTTTTTATTAGCAGACTTCCATATGATATTAATTACCTTTAATTTACAGATAAAGTATTATCACTTTATTCAGATTTTTAAATAAAATTTTTATATACTTTGAGTAGTCTATGCTTAATATTTAACGGAAAAAGGTTTCTCTATTATGTTCTGCTATCATATCTTACTGTCATTGCATGCCATTCTTGATAACTTATGTATAAAATCAAATTAATTTTGGGATTGGAGTAGTAGCATAGTGTCTAGGGCATGTACCTTGCATGTGGCCAAAACCTGCACTATTCCTAAGACACAATATGATTCCATGAGCCCATTAGGAGTAATCCTTGAGTGCAAAGTTAGGAGTAAGCCCTGAATATCATTGGGTGTGGGCCCTTCCCCCAAAAAAAAACATAAATAATGCACTGTTCTTTTTACTTAACTTTATTTAATTTCCCTATAATTTTCCTCTTTTTCATGTTTTAAATGCTATAGTTTATCCTTTTAATTACATATTTTAATAAATTTAGGGAAGCAATATTTCTCATTTAATAATATCATTGTTAATAGTCACTTGATTAGATTATTATTAAGCTATTTGTTAAAATACAATTATATAATGGCAGACCAAATATTTAATATTTAAAAAACAAACTAAACATTGACTTATGGTATATCTTCTTTTCTACTTTTCTCAAAGTTGTACTAGCACCTCAAATGCATTCAGATTTTATATGTCATTACTTGAAATAAAATCGTTAACTTGCAGAGAAAGATAGCAAATAAGAAGCTTTTAGAAGATAGCATACCCAAAATATTCAGTATTTATTTTAATATAACAACTAATAAATTCATGGAACAAATAACTTGAAATAAGTACTACTAAATCTGTTTGTGAAGCAGAATACGAAATGAGAAAAAAATATAAGATTTTCTGTCAATAAATGCATTAAGCAGTAAAATGAATAGAATTTGGAATGATAAAAAATAACCTTGACTGACTCTTTAGGTGAGAAATCAATATTTCTGACCATAAATCATTTCTTTAGTAAATACAGTATTGTCATATGAGTTACTAACACATTTTAAGCTAGTAATAATTTTGTTTTTATTTTATGCATCAAACTACTATTTTAATGGAATGCTAATGTAAATTAAAATTATTTTATCATAACTCTTACTATTATTAAAATTAATAGTACTAGGTAAGTTCTACTAACCTTATTTTATAGAGAAAACATTTGTTGCATATACTTTTGTATACTAAGATATGAAATGACATTTCTTTCATAGTCTGCAGTATAGAAATGACATTTCTTTCACAGTCTGCAGTATAGATGTAGAAGATACAAAGATATTTCTCATTCAGAATAAACATTACTAAATGTGTTAATAATGAGTATAACAATTACTAAATGTGTTCACTTGATCACTTGAATCCCGTTATTCATCGATTTGCTCAAGCGGGCGCCGGTAACATTTTCATGGACCCTATCACGTGCCAATGTAGCCCAATGGCATCTGGTTGATTCAGAAATATAAAGAGCCTCAAACCGTTCCTTCCAGGGTCTTGACAAGGAAGTCTGACCATCTTGTAGGTGGCGCGCCACGTGATCTTTTGACATCCCATGGGATCCAGTCGGTAATGCCTCTAGTCCAGCAGTTGTCTCCAAATCGCATTACATGTCCAGTCCATCTGATTTTCGATGCCTTGGCAAACGAGATAGCGTCCCTGATTCTGGAATAGTGATGGAGGTCAGAACTCCAGATTCCTCCTCCCACTTGAGTGAGGCATGATATTCCATGCATAGCTCTTTCGATTCCTCTCTGGGAGACCCTAATAGCATTCTCATCCTGCTTTTGTAGGGCCCAGGTCTCTGAGGCATATGTTAATGCAGGGACAATGGTGGAGTCAAAGAGATGTGCCCAGAGCCAGAAGTTCTTTGTCCTTTACTAAATGTGTTACTAATGTGTAATGTGCATAACAATGTCTAATGTTAAAAAAAAACATGTCCACTGATATTTTTCAAGTTTCAGAATACTTAAACAAGACCTACCATGTTTTAATTTTGATAGTCTTAACTATTGTTACAACACACAACATAGATATTCTCTCACAAATTTTCATATTCCATTTTAGTCATTTGGCAAGCAAAGTTACTGTTTCTTTACAGAAATCTATAACTGAACCATATAAGGCAAGAAGAAAATCATATATAAAATAAATAAGAGTGAGTAGCATATTATAATATGAAACCAAATTCATATAAGCTACTAAGCAAGTAATTATTTAATGAATTATTTATTATATTTATTATAAAATAATGAAAATATAAACCATTAATTTAAAATAGTTTTAGTAGGGAAAAAATCCAAAAACAAGCTTATAAAGTTGTACATGTAATATTTCACATAAATAACTTTATTTTATTTTCATAGATAATTTGTTTCTGATATCTATTTAATATATGTATATTTAACTTATAGCATAGTATCTACAAATTCACACAGCTAAATTTCATATAGGGTTGCACTAAATTTGTGGAAAGTTAACTTTTATTTTTATTTATCTAACTTTTATTTTATTTTATATTTTTAAACATTTGATTATACCACCGTGAGATATACAATTACAACGTTGTTCATGTTTGGAGGTTTCGGTAACATAGTGTTCCAGTATCCCGCACTCCACCAGTGCCCATTTCCCACCACCAATGTCCCCAATTCCTTTCCTCCCATAGCCTGCCTAAATGGCAGGTTCTTTATCTATTTTCTCTCTCCATCTCTCTCTTTTCCTTCTCTTACACATTGTGGGTTGCACTACATACACTTGAAGCCATCATGTGCATTTTTTTAACCTGTATTTAATGCTCAGTTCTATGTTGGTATCAGCCCTTTTGACATTTATTCACACATGTTCCCTTCTCTATCTTACCTAACCTCTGACTCCCCACATGTTTTCGGTAATTTCCACTTTCGGTAAGATTACCTGATCTATTTATGTCATACAAATAAATGCAGTCATTTTATGTCTCTTTCCTTCTGACTAATTTCACTCAACATGATCCTTTCCATGTTCATCCATTTATAGGCAATTTATTAACTTCATTTTTCCTAACAGCTGCATAGTATTCCTTTATGTAGATGTACCACAGTTTTTATCCAGTCATCAGTTCTCGGGCATATTGGTTGTTTCCAGTTTCTGGCTATTGTGAATAGTGCTGCTATGAAAATAAAAGTGTGGATTGTGTTTCTGCTGTGTGTTTTTGGCTTCCCAGTGTATATTCCCAGTAGTGGTATGGCTGGGTCAAAAGGGAGCTCAATTTCTTGTCTTTGGAGGAATGTCCATATTGTTTTCCAGAAAGGTTGTACAAGTCGAAATTCTCACCAACAATAATAAACCCCCACGGATAGCTAAAGCAATCCTTGGGAAGAAGATGGGAGGCATCACCTTTACCAACCTCAAACTGTACTACAAAGCAGCAGTAATTAAAACAGCGTGGTACCGGAATAAAAAACAGACCTGTGGACCTATGGAATAGAGTTGAATATCCTGACACCCACCCTCAAAGAAATAATCAGTTAATCTTTGATAAAGGTGCAAAGAGTCCAAACTGGAGTAAGGAAAGCCTCTTCAACAAGTAGTGCTGGGAAAACTGGACAGCTACATGTAAAAAAAATGAATTTGGATCTGTGTCTAACACCTTGCACAAAAAATCAGATCAAAATGGATTAAATATCTCAATATCACACCTGAATCCATAAAGTACATTGAAGAAAACATAGGAAAACCCCTCCACGACATTGAACCTACGACATTTGAACCTAAAGACATCATCAAAGGTGAAACACCATTAAAAAAGCAACTAGAAGAAAAGATAAACATATGGGACTACATGAAACTGAAGAGTTTATGCACATAAAAAAACAGTGACCAAGATAGAAAGACAGTCCACAGAATGGGAAAGAATATTCACCTAATACCCATCTGATAAGGTGTTAATATCCAGGATATATCAGGCACTGGTACAACTATATAAGAAGAAAATAGCAAACCCCATTAAAAATGGGGGAGAAGAGATGAACAGAAACTTTGACAAGGAAGAAATTGAATGGCCAAAAGGCATATGAAAAAAATGCTCATCATCACTAATCATCAGAGAGATGCAAATCAAAACAACAATGAGATATCACCTCACACCACAGAGACTGGCCCATATTCAAAAGGGTAAAAGCAATAAGTGCTGGCGTGGATGAGGGAAAAGGGGATTAATTTTTATTTTTTTTAATGAGATTTTGTCCCTCACACATTATGTTTTGATTTTCTTGACTACAACTAAACTGACTCTATGAATAAGTTGTTCAATTAATGGTGTGAGTGAATTTTCTCCTGTTCTGACTTTGTAGAAGATAATAAATTATTCACAAAACCATTTCAATATGTCAGTCTAAGTAAGTTCTAGAATTTATGGAACATCCTAAACAAAGTTTTGATGCATGCTATGAATTCAGATTGGTATACATAGGTTGTATATGCAGAGAAAATGGGGCGTTTTTCTTATTACTGAAAGATAATTAGTTTAAAGAAGACACATATTTTTCTTGTTTATTTTTTTTAGGAAGCAAATAAATTGCTCTATATGTATCCCTCTGACTTCATTATAGACAGGACAAAACATGAGAGACACTGATTATACAAAGAAATAGTAAGGCAAATAAAAAGTAAGGTAAATTTTACTAATAACACAGATATCCCAAAAATGTATTAGAACCAGAAAAACTAAGTTACTCAGCTATGGTTTTAGACACTACCTTTAAGCAGCATAGCTATTTTAGAGAACATTGGCACTAAAAATGAGAAAATCTGGAGATTATCGAAAAGGGAATATAAAGCAAGAAGAAATGTTTCCTAAAGCAACCTCTTTTGCTTCAGGGCCCATCCTATGAAATTAATCATTTGCCAAAGACATATTTTGGAGAGCAGACAGATTTTTGCTTGTACATTTTCAATTATATAGCTTTTTATAAATTAATGTTTTACAATCCCATATAACTTGTTTTTAACCAAAAAATGCAACAAAAAGATATCACTGCCAAAAATTCCTTGGATCCACTATGCTTTTGATTTTGAACTGATTGTCGGACATTGCACATTTATAAACCTTTCATTGTTGCCAATTTTTTATGACCCACAGATTAAGAATCTGAGGAATATTGGGCAACCAAACCCTAACAAATTAAAGTTCTAGAATTAAGCATATTTATTGCATTCAATGCTACAGGAAAACTGGTGGAGACAGGCAAGTTATTGTGTGTGTAAGAGGTGATCTGATAGGTCTGAGGAGTATGTGTGTGACCAATCAGAGAGATGGAGTGATCACAACCATTGTTCACATAGGGGCATAACCAATCAGACAACAAGGGTTAGTCTAATCAAATTACACAAGCAAAGGCAATGTGTTGTTAACTGTAATCCTGGAAGAGAAATGAAGCTGCTGGAAACTAAGGGTGGAGAGCTCCTAGAGAGAGGGTATTGCTTCTGGTAGTCACTGAAGGAGTTGTTGATGAAGATCACTAATGCAAGGGAACTCTTGGGCCCCCTATCCTAAGCAGAGGTTGCTACTGATCTCTACGATTGTAAATACACAGTTATAACATTGGCCTCATTGCCAACAAATGGAGATGTTACTGGTGCCCGCTCAAGCAAATTGATGAACAGGAAGACAAGTGATACAAGTGAACATTGAAGACAACAGTTGTTTAGCATGGCATTTGTACTGGCAGCCCAAGATCCAAAACACACCTTTAAAAACTGAAACTCTAGTCATTTAACTACAGTCATTTAACTCCTATAATACTTTAACCTATTAGGAGATACACATCTACTCATTTTATTGCACCTGGTTGCAAAAGAGCTCGTTAAATACTCAGAATTTATTGAGTGAAAAGAGGAGTATCTTGTGCTATTCATAAAAAAGGTGTTTTAGTCATACTTGAGTTAACCATAATGAGGTGACTCTAAATGTTTCCCCTACATGGCTACAAGGGGCTACAAGGGGGGGGGTTGGCTGCCAAGCAACCAAATATTGATTAGAGTTTAAGAACTTTCATCATTAATCTGTGACATTTAGGGAAGAGAGACACTGAAACTGAAATAATAACCACTCAGGACTTACCGAATAACTTCCATAGAAACCATGGAGATTAGGGACTGAATCCCGTTTCGTAAAGCAACATACTCCATAGGAATACATAATTTACCAGGGTCTTCCGTAACTCTTCCTACAAACCTCTTCATCTGTTTGTTCAAATAAGATACCTTTTTGTATCCTATTAATATTTAGTAATTGCCAATATTAGCTATTCTAGCAAATTTTTGAAAGGTTGGCAGACCTCAGGCATTTGATTTGCTCCTCAAGTGAATACAGTATTGAGAATCATACTTCAATTTATGGACATTTGTTCTACCACTGAGACATTTCTTTAGGAATTATGTTAAATTTTGCAATATCCTGTTGATATCTCTAGATAATTGAAAAATTTATGAGTAGATGGAATCTGTCCTTTTGATGTCAGAAACATTGTCAGCATACACAGATCATGGTGTCCAAAATTCTTATCATTATATCATTACATAATTTTCATAAATAAGCATTGCTTTGCATTAGGGCCGGCTGAGACTTTTCATTCACATAGCTCTATTTGATGGGGTGTCAAGCTAAGAATTATGAGAAAAATGTTCCGCACTCTGGTTTGAGTTAACCATATATTTTGTCCTTGAAACAAGTATAAAAGCCGATATCTATACATGAAAATATTTAATAAATAAACTGTGCAAGCCTCAGAAATTTGAAAATAGGAACAAACAAAGCCAGTGATCTGGAATTGCAAAACGTAATGAAAGGTGTTAGTTATAAGCCTTGTGTTTCCGTAAGGGACTAAATCCACAGAGGCATAGTAGTAGAAAAAATATTGAGATCAGTGTAAATATAATTAAAAATAAAAGAAAAATAAGCTAAATAAAAAATCTATTCATAGTCAGATAAACAATTGCTTTTTGAAAGAATTACTGATTCTTACCTGATTGCAGTCACTTTCTAAGCAGTTACAACTAATAACTCATGTAATATTCATAACAATCTGATAAATCAGAAACTGTCTGTTAACTTGATTGTTTTAGGAAAAATAACAAACCCATATAGGGTAGAGACCAAAGCCACCCAGGAGTTCTGCAACTTTTGTTAGCAGAATTAAAACCTTCAAGTCTTAAATTGCAAACAGCAGCATTTCAAGCTGAGTTACGTTGAAGATTATAGGAGATTTTGCAGGATCAGGTGACGTTAATACGTTTGAGTCTTGAAGAGTCGTAGCTAAAGGTCAAATTTGTTTTTTGAGGAATTTCAATATGCAAGGAAGTTAGATTAGTAATGCAAAACAAGAGCATATATTCTGAAGAGAAGTCGGGCAGATCATGGAATTTAAAATGTATGCTATGGAGCTGGAGAGATAGTGCTTCAGGCTCCTGACCCAGATTCAATCTATAGCACACAAAATGACTCAACAAATCCCGCCAGGCGTAATCCTTAAGCGCATAGGCAGATATAAGGCCTGGCAATCACTGGGTGAGTCCTGAAAAACAGAACTCAAAGCAAATAGAAAAAGCCTGTAGTTTACAGGCTCAGGAATATGGCTCAGATGTAGAGCATTTACCTCCATATGTGTGGAGCCTTGGGTGCATTCCCTGACATTTATGAAGTGTAACCACAGACACTTATGAGGAGTGACCATAGGACTCAGTGTTGTATGTCTTATGTCACTATGAGGAATATCATTATTTCAAGAAAAACTGAAGTATGAAATTCACTCTGAATACCTGCTATAGCAAAATAGTCATTAGCAGAAACTCTCATCAAATATGACCTACAATCTATTCCGAAGACATAAAATATGATAAAAATATATTGTTCCAAAACCAATAAACTATATGATAGTAAGCAGAAGGAAGCTAAAATCAAAGCAGTATAATTATTAAAATTTAGTTAATTACCTAAATAGTTCATAATAAGTGAAACCTGATGTATTTTCCAGGACATATTTTTAGGTGATGGCAATAATGTTCATAATTTCTCATACATTTGGGTATACATTTACACATTGTATATATCTCATACGTTTATATAAATTGAGTTTTCCCAATTTTATACTTATGCCAAAATTTTATGAATAATGAAAATAGACATAAAGCAACATCTTTTGTTATAACCTGCCGAGAAGTTTTGTTAGCTGTCACTAAAAAAGAGTAAACCACAAGGAACTCATCAGAATATTAATGAACATGTTGACAAAGAACTACTCAGATAAATTTAATTATTGAACAAAATAACTGGCAGTAAACAGTTTACTAATAAACTATCATTTTCATCAAGATAGGCTTATTATTATTATCTATTATTATGTGACTTGAGAGACTCACATTCATGGGGCAGAGCTGCTACTGGCTCTCCCTGTCCCAGTTGATCAAGAGGTGTCTGGGACGGGAGGTGAGTTCTAGCTCTGGACTGCCACCCAAGCAGAACCTCGTAAGAAGCCAGAGGAACCCCCCACACCCTGATGGCCGCATTTTCCACATCCATACTCCCCAATTATTAGAGCTTCACCCAAAAGAAGAACTGATCACAAGTCTGGCTCACACAGCGGCCTGCGGCCGCATGGTTCATCAATAAATGCTTGAGATTAGAGGAAACTACAAGAGTATCCCACCCACATCTTAGCTTGCAGAGCCTGGCAAGATACCCGTGTCATATTTGAAATGCCAAATACCAGCAACAATTAAAGACCTCATTCCCATGACCTGATGGAATGGTTTGAGGCTTTTATGTTCCTGGAGCTAGCAGATGCCCTTGGGCTACACGAGCATGTGACAGGACATATGAGATGTTACTGGTGCCTGCTCGAGGAAATTGATGATCAATGGAAAGACAAGTGATACAAGTGATTATGTGACTTTAAATACATTGAGATATCACTTTTTCACTTCTTGATCACTTGAATCCCTTTATTCATCTATTTGCTCGAGCAGGCGCCACTAACATTTACATTGGACACTATCACGTGCCAATGTAGCCCAATGGCATCTGGTTGATTCAGGAATATGAAGAGCCTCAAACCATTCCTTTAGAAGGAAGTCTGACCATCTTGTAGGTGGGCAGCCACGTGATATTTTGACATCCCGTGGGATCCAGTCGGTAACAGCTCTAGTTCAGCAGTCATCTCCAAATCGCATTACATGTCCAGCCCATGTGATTTACGATGCCTTGGCAAACGAGACAGCGTCCCTGATTCTGGAATAGTGACGAAAGTCAGAACTCCAGATTCCTTCTCTCGCTTGAGTGAGGGATGGTATTCCAAGCCTAGATCTTTCGATTCCTCTCTGTGAGACCCGAATAGCATTCTCATCCTGCTTTAATAGGGCCCAGGTCTCTGAGGCGTATGTTAATGCAGGGAGAATGGTGGAGTCAAAGAGATGTGCCCGGAGCCAGAGGTTCTGTCCTTTTAGCTATTTTTTCGATGCCTTTGAAGGCATTCCATGCCACTCTCTTCCTCCTGCGCAGCTCAGGTTTTAGGTCGTTCATCATGTTGATTTCTCGACCTAGGTACACATAACTGCTGCATTCAGAGATGTTTGTTCCATTGAGAGTGAATGAGTCCTCTGGAACTAGTTCATTCTTCATAAACATTGTTTTCTTTAGATTCAGCTGTAGACCTATCTTTCCACATTCTCGGTCAAAGTCAGCCAGCATTTGTGCCACTTGGCTAATGTTTGGTGTTATTAGAACGATGTCATCAGTGAAGCAGAGGTGATGTAGTTGCCAACCATCTATCTTCACTCCCATTTCTTCCCATTCTAATTGTCGCATGATGTTCTAGAGTGTGGCGCTGAAGAGTTTTGGTGAAATGGTATTACCCTGTCGAACCCCTCTTTTCACATTAATGATCACTTCTTTGTAGAATGGTGAGATCCTGGTGGTGAATCTGGAATACAGCTCACGAAGGATCTTGATGTATTGGGTTTGAACACCCTGTTTGGTTAGGGGTTCAATGACTGCTTCAGACTCCACAGAATCAAAGGCTTTCTGTAAATCAAATAACGTGAGACAGAGTGGCATCTTATACTCCCTACAAACCTCAATGAGCTTGGTTACTGTGTGGATATGGTCCATTGTGCTGAATCCTTTCCGGAAGCCTGCTTGCTCGCATGGTTCTCCTTAATCTAGTGTTCTGCTAATCCTGTTCAGGATGACTCGTGTAAACAGCTTGTAGATGACACACAACAGGCAGATGGGGCGATAGTTGCCGATGTCGTGAATGTCTCCCTTCTTGAACAGTAGAACTGTCCTGCTGGTTTTCCATTGGGAGGGCACCTTGCATTCAGACAGGTAGTGTGTAAAAAGCCGAGCTAGTGTATTGATGAGTACCAACGGCAGATTCTCAGGTGTTCGGGTCTGACTTTTGTCTGGGCCTGGTGCTGTTCCCTTCTTTACTGAGGTGATGGCATGTCGGATTTCAGAATGGAGAACGTTGGGAATGACATATCCATCCTGTGGAATTTGGTATGTGGGCAGGTAGATGTGGCTATCAAAGAGATTTGAGTAGAAGTCCTGGATAATCTTCTCCATTGCCTTTCTGGAAGATGTGATAGATCCATCAGGGCGTCGGAGGGCAGTCATCTTGGTCTTATAGTTGGCGAAGGACAGGCCCGGCAGTGCGAATACTTTTCCCTGCTTCTGCTGCATCTTCGAGTATTTCTGCTCTTCTGTCTTTGAGGTCTGCTTTCATAGCTTCTCTGCACCCTTTAGCAAGCTTGGACGTTAGCATTTGGTCTCCTGAGGCTCGCGCCTTGCCACGTTAGCAAATGAGCTCAAGAGTTTCTGAAGACAAGCGTCCTTTTGTGTCTTTCTCTCTCTCGGCATTCTTCGCACAATCATGGAGGTGCTGAACCAGTTGGTTGTATTCTTCATCGATGTCGTCAATGATGGTATCTTCCCATGTTGCCGCAATGGTGCCAAAGAGTTCCCAGTTGGTGGTCGTTCTGGGAGTTCTCTTCTTAAACTTTGCAGCTTTTCTCCCCATTGCGGGAAGTAGAATTTTGCACGAAGGAGACGGTGGTCCGATCCTGTTTGGAATTTGGGGACGACAGCTATATCGTTCAGACAAAACTGTCGATTGAAGATGATGTGGTCAATTTCATTGTGGAACTGTCCACCAGGAGATTCCCATGTCCAACATTTCGCTTCAGCCTTCTGGAACTGTGAGTTCCCATGAATGGTTTTTGGTGGACATGATGAACTCAGATAGTCTCTCACCCTGTTCGTTCCATTCTAGGCCATGGGTCCCGATGTGGAGTTTGGAGTTCTTCAGCCAATCTTCTCGGTCCTATCTTGGCATTAAAATCACCGACTATGATCTGTAGAAGGTGTGATATTTTTTATAGAACTCCTCCAATTCCATGTAGAATTTCTCAATTTCATCTTCTTTGTATGTGGATGTTGGTGCGTAAACAATGAAGATAAAATTGCTGGCAGTGGCCACATCTCTTCAAGTGTAATCGTCCTATTTGGTTTGTTAGGCATTTAAATGAATCAACGTTGACGGCCATATTGGTGTTGACAAGGACACCAATGCCACCGATGCCTCTTTCTTCGCATGTTCCGAGGAACAATTCTTCTCCGGTGTCAAATACAGCATGATGCAACTGACACCTCCTCGTCTCAATCAGACCAATGATGTCGTACTTGATCTTTTGTGCTTGCACCATCAGATCCTCAATATATGCTTCCTATCCCAGCGTACGTGCATTGAAAGTACAGACAGTCATTTTAGTTCTTCTTCGTTTTGGCAGCCAAGGATGGCCCTGAAATTTTATCAGGCACTGCTTGTTTGCCTTTCTTGCTGCTGCCATATTAAGGGCTCTTTCGGGGTCAGGAAAATAAACATTTCTGTTACTGGATTTGGCATATCGAACACACATTGGACAGCTTGCCAGGCTCTGCCATGCGGGCACTATATTCTCATTACTTTGTGGGGCTCTCTCAGAGGGGAGGGTAGAATATTTACGGTAATTGCGCTGCACATAGGCCGCGTGCAAAAGTGAAAGCTGGTATCTGCTCTGCTGAGCGTATCTATGTCTTTGGCTCAAGCATTCCTGGGCTTGAAATACTCTCCTCTGAAGGGCGGGTCTCTGCAGGGTGGGTCCTTCTAGGCTGTGTTTCTGACAAGCCGGGCTGGAGACTGGATTAATTTGCTGGGTGGACATCTTACCTGCTGTGGAGTGTGGATTGTGAAGATCTTGCCAGCAAGGTGTGGGGGTTTCTCGGGGCTCCTCTGAGGCTCCATCGGGATGGTGGACTCAGGTCGGAAGTTGCTCTCGTTGTCCATGGAATGCAGGGGGTTCAATGGGGAAAGCTGGTTTCTGCTCTGCCGGGTGTACCTGTGTTAAACTGCTTAACATTGAGATATAAACATAAAAACACCAAGAATGCAAAGAAATTATCAGTAAAGTGCACGTGAAAACAAACAATTTGTAGATTTAATTCATGCATTGTTGATCAATGAATGCTATCAATTTTCACACAAGCCTGGATATAAATAACTTTCTTTTGAGTGCATAGTATAAATTTTAAATGATATGTGATTATCATGATGATGATCGTTAAACAACAGTTACCTCAATATATTCTAAAAAATTCTTAAATGGCTTAAACTTTTAATAAAATTTCTGAGGTAACTATAAGTAACAGAAATAAACTTCTATATGTTTAATCATCTAAAAGTCATCTATAAATAAGTTATATAGAGTTTGTAACAAAATTCATGCTTTTTATAGCTTATAATTCTGAAACTTAAGACACACTCTCTCCTTTTCTCTCTTGCTCTCTCTATAGTTTAGTTGGTTGTTTTTGGAGGATTATGGCTCAAAAATATCATATAACTAATTCATATTCATCTACCACTTAATAGTTCGATCAGATTCCTCAGGAAAGTCTCATTTCTGTACCATACTCAGATATTCAGGAATTTCTCCTGGCTCTGTGCTTAGGATCACTCCTACTTACTTAGCTGATTATATGTATTGTCTCTTGTCACTTGTCACTTGTCTTCCCATTGTTCATCAATTTGCTCAAGCGGGCACCAGTAACATCTCCATACGTCCTGTTGCAAGCAAATGTAAGGGCATATGCTTGGTCCAGGAACAGGAAAAGCCTCAAACAATCCATTCAGGACATGAGAATGAGGTCCATAATTTTTGCTTTTTTTTTGGCATATCAAGTAAATACACAGGTAGATTGCCAGCTCTGCCATATAAGTGGTATACTCTCAGTAGAAGGCTCTCATCTCGAGCATTTACTGATGAAACTCAAAGAAGAAAGATCACGTTTTCTTTTGGGTGGAGCTCTGAGGATCTGTGGAGCCTGGATATTGAAAATGACTGACCTCATGGTGTGGGGCTTCCCTGGCTTCATGCTTGGTTCATTGGGATGACGGGTCACAACTAGAACTTGCCAGACTGTATACAGTGTATAAATGTGAAAGATCCTGGGAAGAACCTGATCCTAAAATCTAGTATTATCTAAGACTGTCACGTGGCCATGCGCCAACAGAGCTGTGGATCTGGCACGTCTCTCTTCTGGCGTAGCTGACATGGAGGTGGAGGAAAGGGCAGAAGAACCCAAATCCCTGCTCCAAGTCCGGCCAGTGTGGGGATCACTCCTACTTACTCAGTTGATTATATGTATTAATGAGGATAAAACCCAGGTTGACTGTGTACAAGAAAAGGACATGACTTTATGTAATATATCCCTTGTGCTTGGGAGAGTGTAAGTCAGACTTCACTGTATCATGATATCTATTGTAAGATAGTATTTTATATTTGTATTTGAGTGTGAATATCTCTGCTATATAACTGATACCATTAATAATTTAGAAAAAACCTTCATATTTACCCTTTGACTTCTTTGTCATAGGAAATTCTGCTTTATACATATGTTACGAGTTAGAATTTTTACATAAATGTAAATAAAAATTGTGTGGCTATTATCTGATAATACAAATACTAGAACTGCTATTATTACCCAATTGCTATAAATACTACAACATGCATATCTACTGGATAGTAAAAAAGACAATTTATTTCCAGGAGCAAGCACATTTAATTGAATTTTCTCCTACCTGTATATCGTTTTTTTTAAATGGAGGGCATTAAATCCACTATCTGATACTTGCAAAATGTGCTTCAACACTCTACCTAAGTCACCTAAATTGTGTTAACTTTTTTTCATTTTTGGTATATTATTTGGGGTCACCCTTGATTGTGTTGAGGGAATATTCCTTATTCTGTGCTTTGGGATCACCCCTGAATACAGAACACAGAAGTTGCTCAATAAAAATTTAATTTCATTTCCCTATACATCAGATTGACTTTAGAATTTATTTTATAAGCTTTGCAGAAGCCCTTCCTTTTTTGGAAAAATGTCTGTTCTTTTTTTCTGGTATATAAGCCAGCTGGAATCAAATGGCAGGTTCAATATCACACAATAAAACAAAGATGAAATAAAATGTGGGTTGCCTTAATCCCAGCTCACTGCTCCCATCATGACAAAATTTCTTTGTGAAATAATAACAGGAAACTGCATTCTAAGTTGTACGCCAACAATAACCACAATCATAACAGGGTGCATAGCTCCAAAGAAAAAAATGGCTTGCACATCAGCAAAAAAGACAAAATAGATCTCTGAAATACTACTTTCCTTGGGATCCAGAATTTATATTCAAAACATTGCGATAGCTTTGAGACACCACAATAACACTTCTACAGTACCGTTTCAAAGGTCTAATAAATTAGATTCTTCCTTGGCTCAGTCAAAAATACTGTGTTCAGCAGTTTCAACAATGGAAGCTTCATCTAATTAAATTAAATGCTGTACAGCTCATGCCAGCAATACTACCTCAAACAGATAGACTTAGGTTTGCAATATTGCTAATTTGGCATGTAGCCACCAGGATGATCTTAGACATTGAGCCTTTGGTTTAATGTCAAGTAACTAAATGACAAGGAAGAAACAATTTCATTCTTAGGGTGCAGCAGTCCAAGCATGAAAATGTATATTTCACAAGGACCACATAGCTAGAATTTTTTTTGTGAAAAATCTTATCATATCAGGCATTCAATTCTAAAAATGAATGTTAGCTCATTACTATTCTAATCTGAGAGCTATGGTTTCTGAAAACTAAACCATCTGCACTGAAACTGGTCACTATTGCTTGAAAATATAGAGCTTTATTTTTAACACAGATTTCTCATAATGTTTGCAAGATTTATTCCTTTTCATAGATTTTGTTTTTTGTTAGTATATTTGTATTGATAGTTTAAAAATTAAAACTGAAACTAAACCTGACCATGCTTTTTTAGTTCATAATCTATTACAAAAATTAGTACTGCTTTTAAAAAATCTGAATGAACGTTGCAATCACATTATTTTAGGAAAATGATTTAGTCCTTCAAATTTTGCATAAAAATTCTAGTTACTAGATTAGTTATATAATTATTAATTTTGCTTTATTTTATAATTTAGTTGACGAGATTATTATAGATATTTATCTCAATCAGTATCATATCATCAATGGAAGAAACATAAACAAAAGTAAACCTAAAAGAGAGTGCATAATAATAAAAGTAGGCATATCGCTTTTGTATATAATTTAAGGTATATGTTCTTTTCAATAAGCATGCCGACAATTCACTCTTAAATAGTGAATAAGAATAATAGTTAATGTTTCAAATAGAGGAAATGGAATAACATCAAATCATTACTGCAGAAAACTAATATTATGGTACTTTCTGACATCTTATGAAAGACAATTACGAATATAAGGATTATGGTGTAATTGTGAGGTATCATCACTATCACCATCACGATCTTCCCATTGATCATCTATTTGCTTGAGCGGGCACCAGTAATATCTCCATATATCCTGTCTCATGCCAGTAGAGCCAGGGGCATTGGTTTGCTACAGGAACATAAAGAGCCTCAAACCATTATATTAGGTCATGGGAATGACCCAATATAATTGTTACTGGAATTTGGCATATCAAATACAACACGAGAAGCTTGCCAGGCTTGCCGAGCGGGAGGCAAACTCTTTTAAACACCTCCAAATAAAGCATTTATTGATGAGCCTCGCGGACGCGAAGCCAGGCTGTGATGGGCTGGTCTGCTGGGTGGAGTTCTGATGAGAGGGAAGTCCAAATGTGGAAAATGGCAGCACCCGTGGAGTGAGGGGGGGTGGTCTGGCTTGTTGTGATGCTCTGTCGAGGTGGTGGGCCAGGGCTAGAACCCACCATGCCTCCCGACTGCCTCATGAATGGCTTTGCACAGGGAGAGCAAGGAACAGCTCTGCCCCATGTGTGAGAGTCTCTGGACCAGCATACCTGGGCCGGATTGAGGGAAAAGCTGCTGCAGGGTGGGTGTCAATGATCCGGGCTGTGATGGGCTGGTCTGCTGGGTGGAGTTCTGATGAGAGGGAAGTCCAAATGTGGAAAATGGCAGTGCCCGTGGAGTGAGGGGGGTGGTCTGGCTTGTTGTGAGGCTCTGCCGAGGTGGTGGGCCAGGGCTAGAACCCGCCATGTCTCCCGACTGCCTCATGAATGGCTGTGCACAGGGAGAGCAAGGAACAGCTCTGCCCCATGTCTGAGGTATCATATGATCTAGAAATTATTTTTAGGGATAGGTGTGTCAACTATAGAGATGGTTGGGGCCAGAAAGACAGTGCAATAGCTAAGGTGCTTATCTTGCATATGCAGGGATCTGGTTTGCTCTCTACATACGGGATCCAAAAGAATCATCGGGAATAATCTCTTTTGCTCAGAGTAAGCTCTTTGTATAATCAGTGTGGTTCCAAAGCCAAACCAAAATAAACAAAGAAAATAAGAATTCTGTATTATTTATTTATATTGTATTTTATATTTCTTTATATTACATTTTATTTTTGCCACACTTCAAAGTGTTCAGTTTTAACTCCTGACTCTATACAAGGTTCCGTACAGTATCACCACCAGTATAAACTTTACTCCATAAGCTTCTCAGTGTAGATCTAGCTGGGTTTTGCAGCAATAGCACTTATTGTACTCAGAGTAAAATTTTGTTTCTACTACAAGTCTGCCAAGGTTCTGCCATGTCAGACAGAGAGAACTATCTAAGCTCACTAAATGCCCAATGCACACAGTAGGACATTGCATCAACGGGCTGTCTTCATACAAGAGAGTGATTTAAGCTATTTGAAATAAACTGTATATGTCTTCTCAGACTGTCAATTCATATTAAGTACCAGAAGCATGTAACAGTTGCAAAATCAGTAATGTTCTGCTTTCTTCCCTTTTCAGGTTCTGTCTAATATTCTGATCAGCTTTTTTGTATTACCCCAAATAAATAAGACAGCTTTCATCCTGGATTGAATTTTTAGTGAAAAAAATATATATATGAAAAGTTTACATTCAACTCTTTGAGTCTTATGACTATTTTTCTCTCAAATATTTTCTTTTCTATGGAAGAAATAAAAATATCATCTCAGGGAACAAAAGCACTTAGTTCCTCAGTAATCTCATAAAATTACTGAACTTTATTTCTATAGTTTACTGACAGTTATTTTCTAGGTCAGATGCTGAGATTTCTTGGGTGAGACCCTCTCTTGACAGCTCAACAGATAAATCATCAAAAAAATCTTGCAACTGTATGAGAATAGCTTTCTTTTTTATTACCAAATTTAAACCCTCTCAGTTTCAGACCTATTTTTATATATATATTAGAGATTAGTGACTAGAATCAATAAAGCCCTCAATCAAGCTCTGAAATAACACCATATCATCAGACAGATGTAATGGAGTTGAGAAAGGTCAGAAAAGGGTGACTTGAATGATGAAAGGGATGAAGCAGTGTTTATATGATTTTAGACTAAATAACCTGATCCTAATGTGACTTAGATTTAACATTCTCTAAAGTTTACGTAAAGTCACAGACTTTGAAAACAAAAATGTATTCTTCAACTTTTGCCATATTAAAAATAAAACACCCATTTCAACTACTTAAGGATGCATATGGAATACACATTAAAATTGCTAGGGTTTGGATAGAAAAAAGTACTAAAGTTCTATTTTATCTCTTTATTGATACAGTGTCAAAATACTTCTTATTCATACAATTTTGTTTATATTTTATTTTCTCCTTGACTCTAGAATCAGGACTACATTTAAATTTTATCTGGAGAAAATAATAATCAAAGTATTAATATATTTATCTTTTTAAATTCAATTGAACATTGTAGATTCAACACACTAAAGTACAGCAAGCTACAAACAATAAAGTGCTATGTTTAATTACCATGTTTTTCGTCCTGCTGTGTCTTAAGCATTTAGTAAATCATAGTATTATTTCTTGAGGTCAGCTGCAACTTCTTAAAACACTAAAACAAGTTAGGTACTGTTCATATTTCATTTTTCTCTATGATCTACACTTTCTAAGACCATCTTAGGAAAAACAAGAAACACATTTAATGAGGAATTCCAACAGCAATTACACAAATCTCCTAAGTAGGAAGTGCAACTCTACTTTATTGTTTGTTATTGAGATGTGTAACTATGTCTCCTATGTTCTCGAGACACACATTCTAGGCATGCATAGCAGGCCGTCTTGCTATTTTTTGCACGTGTATCTAATAATTTAAAGAAAATATGTACCCAATGACGACTTCTGAATATAACCATGAGAATGTGTTCTTTCTTTAACATTGTTTGCTGGTTACCTTAATAGATAAAAAGAATCTAGTTTTTCCGATAGATCTTGTTTGCCACCAAATGTTATTGATGTACTTATTATGCACCATGTTGACATTTGGTATTAGGATAATTAGTTTCCTTTGCAAAGAAACTAATTATCTAGTTTTTTAAAGGCCTCTGCTTACTGAAATGCAGGTTTATTTCTCACAAGCATAAAGATTGATGGGAGTTGGGAGTCCTTTTTCCATCTGGTAGTGACACCATCTGGAACACGTGGCCCCCAAGGACACCATGGCAACAGAAAAGAAAGATGGAAGAAAACATCAGCACTTAAGTGCCCTAGCCCAGAGGTGGCACATGCAATTTATGCTCATTGTCTTTCGCAATCATAAGTCCCCAAATTTTAACAAGGCAAGCTGGGAAAGCAGGAAATAGTTAGTGAACACAAACTGTCTCTTCAACGTGTTTGCAATATTAAATAGACTGTACACATGTGCTTAATGTATCAAAGTAACAGCATCATTTGATCACAGGTTAGTAGCACAGAACATAAATGCATTGATGAATGATCATCACACATCAAATACACACATAACCCCCACAGATCAAGAAATAGGACATTATAAGTACTGAGAATTCCCTTGGTGCTTGCTATCAATAACTAGTCTCTGCTCCTGCCACAAGGCATTAATATCTTGATATCAAATGATAAATTTTACCTGTACTTGTTTTGATAACTTCTTATACAGAATAAAAAATTTTGCGTGTTTTTCCAAGTCTTTTGTTGTTATTGCTGTCATTGTTGTTTAACATGATGTATATGATATTTATTCAAGCAGTTAGGTGGGTTGCTAGGATCACAGTTATGAAACTCCTAGGATTTATTCATAATGAACTTAAAAATATGTGGAAAAACACATGCAGTTTTTTTTTAATTTTTTTTATTTTTAAAATTACAAAGATATACAATTAAAAAGCTCATATTTGAGTTTTGGTCAAACAGTGTTGCAGCACCCATCCCGCCACCAGTGCCCATCTCCCACCACCAACGTCCCCGGTTCCCTCCCCCCTCCCCAGCCAGCCTCCATGGCAGGTTCTTGATTTCTTTCCATTTCTCTCTCTTTCTCTTTTCCTTCCCTCCAGACTATGGGTTACAGAACATACATTAAAGGGTTGTCATGTGTATCTTTTTTGCCTCTATTTAATGCTCAGTTCTAGGTTGGCGTTAGTACCCTCAACAATTGTTAGCACACTGTTCCATTTCTGTCTTACCTAGCCTCTGAATCCCACACGTTTGTGATAATTTCCACCTTTGACAGGACCTCCTGATATATGTTTCACTTGACCTTGGATATTGGTATCATAATATGTACCTATATATTTATGTTATGCAGATAAATGCAGTCATTCTGTATCTGTCTCTCTCCTTCTGGCTAATTTCGCTCAGCATAATCTTCTCCATGTCCATCCATTTGTAGGCAAATTTTATAACTTCATTTTTCCTAACCACTGCATAGTATTCCATTGTGTAGATGACCAAAGCTTTTTTATCCAGTCATCGATTTTCGGGCACTCTGGTTGCTTCCAGATTCTGGCTATTGTGAATAATGCTGCTATGAACATAAAAGTAGGGATGGTGTTTCCGCTGCGTATTTTTGGCTTCCCAGAGTAGATTCCCAGGAGTGGTATGGCTGGGTCAAATGGGAGTTCAATTTCTAATCTTTGGAGGAAAGTCCATATTGTTTTCCAGAAAGGCTGTACCAGCCAGCATTCCCACCAACAATGGATGAGTGTCCCCTTTTCCCCACACCCACGCCAGCACTTGTTGTTCTTGTTCTTTTGAATATGTGCCAGTCTCTGTGGTGTAAAGTGGTATCTCATTGTTGTTTTGATTTGCATCTCTCTGATGATTAGTGATGATGAGCATTTTTTCATATGTTTTTTTGCCATTCGAATTTCTTCCTTGCTGAAGTTTCTGTTCATTTCTTCTCCCCATTTTTTGATGGGGTTGTTTGTTTTCTTCTTGTAAAGTTCTACCAGTGCCTGATATATCCTGGATATTAACCCCTTATCAGATGGGTATTGGGTGAATATTCTTTCCCATTCTGTGGACTGCTTTTGTATCTTAGTCACTGTTTCTTTTGAGGTGCAGAAGCTTTTTAGTTTCATGTAGTCCCATATGTTTATCTTTTCTTCTAGTTGCTTTGTTAGTGATGTTTCACCTTTGAAGATGCCTTTAGCTTCAATGTCATGGAGGGTTTTTCCTATATTTTCTTCAATGTACTTTATGGATTCAAGTCTGATATTGAGATCTTTAATCCACTTTGATCTGATTTTTGTGCATGGTGTTAGACACAGGTCCAAATTCATTCTTTTACATGTCGCTGCCCAGTTTTCCCAACACCACTTGTTGAAGAGGCAGTTTTAATGCTCTCATTTTCACCAGCATATCTGAGGAATAAAATATTCTGTGTGCTCTTTTCAGTTAGCTTGGGAAGAGAGGGACTGTCAAGGTTTGCCAGGAGGTTGTATGTGAAAGAGCTGTAATTGAAAATTAAAATTGTGTGCTCATGTTACCTAGATGAGTATAAAGGAGTCAGGGTGCCAAGTACCGAGTTCTATTAATCGCAAGAATTGCAAACACTGCTTACATGGAGGGACATGGCCTGATTACTGAGCCTATTAAAGAGATGGCCTCGAATATCAGGAATCTTAAATAAGTATCATATTTTTTCAAGAAGAGTTTAGGCTAGTCCAGCTACAGCATCTCTCTACTAAACCACTAAATTAAATTATTAAGGTTATGACAATTTAATTTTCATCGTGTTGTGTATAGATAAGTTCATTTACTTAATTATGCAGTATTTTATTAGATGAATATTTCACTCTCAGTTCTAGTATTCATAGGTACTTAGGTTGTTATCAGATTTGGGCTGTTAAAAATAAAGACATTTTGAAAATTCTCTGTACATATCTTAATACAAAAGGGTATATTTATTTTGGGTCTCAAAATTATTAGTAGTAGTATGGAGTGATACTACAGTTGCTAAGGTGTTGCTGATAATATATTGGAGGAGTTTCCAGATCTGAAAAGATGTATATATATACCCTCTTATAAATTATGCTTACAGTTTGAGCATAAGATAAACTGGTTGGAATAAATATATAGTGGGTAGGGTGTTTTTCATGTAC
The DNA here is from genome assembly GCA_021461705.1 of Cryptotis parvus. Taxonomy (NCBI): domain Eukaryota; kingdom Metazoa; phylum Chordata; class Mammalia; order Eulipotyphla; family Soricidae; genus Cryptotis; species Cryptotis parvus. The sequence goes on from JAJIBD010021621.1 coordinate 37,965, forward strand.
AAGAATGAGTTGATTTTTTTTTTCTTTTTGGGTCACACCTGGAAATGCTCAGGGGTTACTACTGACTCTTCACTCAGGAATTTCTCCTGGCGGTGCTCAGGGGACCATATGGGATACTGAGGATTGTATCTCGGTCGGCCATGTTCAAGGCAAACGCCCTACCCGCTGAACTGTCGTTCCAGCCCCACAAATGAGTTGATTTTAATCCCTAATACCCTTATGGTTACCTGACCCAATTAGGACTGTTCCTTGAGTGCAAAAACAGTAATAATCCCTGAGCACTGCTGCTATAGCCCCAAACCAAAAGAAATAGATTAAATGAGTGAAAAGGGGTATTTACACTTTTATGATACATACTAACTTTAAATTAGTAAGTCTATTATATACCAATTAATATTGAGTTTGCTCCTGTATCTTCTGTGAGGAGAGAGACAAGCAATTTGTGCTTAGGTATACTGAAAGATATTTCTGGCAATGCTAGGCCCATGGTAAACTGAAGTGAAATTGTTTCATTAATATGGCTACAAGCAGATTATATTATATTTGCATGTATAACAGAATGAAATATTGAAATTTTAAAGGATATAAAAACAAATAGTATGGTACTAATATTCAAGGTCAGGAAAAACATAGATCAGTAGTATTTGTCAGTGGTTGGAATCTACCACAAGTGAGTGGGAGTCAGATTTGAGTAAGACAGAGAAGGAACCAGTGTGCTTATAATTGTTGGAAATGCAACACCAGATTAGAACTGATCTTCAAATGCAATAAAAGGGATATACACAATAACACCTAAATGTATGTATTACAAGCCAATGTGTGTGTGTGTGTGTGTGTGAGAGAGAGAGAGAGAGAGAGAGAGAGAGAGAGAGAGAAAGTGTTTGTCTAGATTCATTCTGGGAGAGTAGGGGTTGGAATTAGGGACATTGGTGGTGGGAAATGTGCATTAGTGGAGGGATGGATGCTGCAGTATTTAGAGTATTTTATAATGAATTATTTTAATTTTCCTTATTTTAGTTTAGATGCATGATAAAATAGTATTGATATTTATCATTGTGATGCACAAAGTTACTGTACCCAACCACCACCAAAGTATTGAGAACTGTCAACTACTTTACAAAATGTAGTGGAATGGGTATAAAAACACGATATTATTAGAGTCATACCCCAAGATTGCTTGTAGTGAACAATTGTATTTATACAGAGCTTAGGGGGGCAATGAGGAAAGGTGGTTTTGAATTCCCAATTGATAGTGCTAAGAGGAGTGTTATGTTAAATCATTTGTATGTGATAACACAATACTCTAAATATGGAGTAGATTAATTATTGAAGTCGTACAAACATGCACTATGACTTATTTACATAACTTTTGTGCAATTTATGGGTGCTTTCTGATAAAGTTTTATTTGTTCTCATTCATTACAGTGGAATGTCGAATATTGTACTTATTTTTACAAATTACACTAAAAAATTATCACTTGAGATTTCTTTTTTGTTTCCTCAGTCAAAAATATAGAATATTTTTATATATTGCTGCTATATAGAATCTAGCAGCAAGATAAAAACTGGTTTCCTATCAAACAGTTATTAGATCCAAGGATCAGACAGAATAGCCATAGTATGTGTGAACTCTTGGGTTTTAGATCTTCAACATTTCATGCTAGAAATGTATAGTTTTTAAAAGTATGGTCTGTGGTCTGGAGAAATAGTAGAGTGGGTAAGGTATTTGCCTTGTACATGGACTATGCAGGTTCAATTACAAACATCCACCACCTTAAGTAGTTCACCGACCCTCACTGGGGGAGTAATTCCTTAGTGTAGAGCCAGGAGTAAACCCTGAGAACAGATGGATGTGGCTTCAAACGATAAATATATACATGCATACATAGTTATAATAGGAAGCATAGCATAAATTTGATAGCACAGGTATTTGCAATGGTTCTCATTTAAGATGTGACTGACAGAGGTCATTCAAATACATGTCTGAAAATACTAGGTTTATTATTTTGTATAGCACATGTAATAGAATATCTGCCACTGAAACTAAAACAGGATTTTTTTTTCTTTAGAAATGCATCTTTTAAATCTGACAGTCTTATAGGTTATTCCAAATGTGATAAATACTGCTATCAAATTCCAAAAAAGACCTCTTTTTCATGGTGTGAAGTACAAAATTCATCAACTTGTCTCACTTTAAAAATAATATGGCAACATACTACAAACCACTGGAGTCTGGCAACTTAATGAATGTGTCAAGCTGCTGTAGTTTCCTGGAGATTATCTCTAATTTTCTGTCAGATTTATATTTTAGTAGGGCTTTCAGGTGTTATTTCCTCTTACATAGAAACTTACATTGTCTCACCAACTAAATGAACCTGTGTCATCTGTGAGATGCCATGATAATATGGTTCGACAGTACCATGAATGGAGCAGAGAGAACATATTTGGGGCAAATATATAAAGGAATAATATTTTCCTCACTATATAAGTATAATGGTGAGATCCTGGTGGTGAATCCATAATACAGCTCACGAAGGATCTTGATGTATTGGGTTTGAACACCCTGTTTGACTAGGGCTTCGATGACTGCTTCAGTTTCCACAGAATCAAAGGCTTTCTGTAAATCAATGAACGTGAGACAGAGCGGCATCTTGTTCTCCCTACAAACCTCAATGAGCTTGGTTACTGTGTGGATATGGTCGATTGTGCTGAATCCTTTCCGGAAACCTGCTTGCTCGCATGGTTGACCTTCATCTAGTGTTCTGCTAATCCTGTTCAGGATGACTCGTGTAAACAGCTTGTAGATGACAGACAACAGGCAGATGGGGCGATAGTTGCCGATGTCATGAATGTCTCCCTTCTTGAACAGTAGAACTGTCCTGCTGGTTTTCCATTGGGAGGGCACCTTGCATTCGGACAGGTAGCGTGTGAAGAGCCGAGCTAGTGTATTGATGAGCACCGATGGCAGATTCTTCAGATGTTCGAGTCTGACTTTGTCTGGGCCTGGTGCTGTTCCCTTCTTTACCGATGAGATGGCATGTCTTATTTCAGAAGGGAGAACGTTGGGAATGACGTATCCATCCTGTGGAATTTGGTATGTGGGCAGGTGGATGTGGCTATCAAAAAGATTTGAGTAGAAGTCCTGGATAATCTTCTCCATTGCCTTTCTGGAAGATGTGATAGATCCATCAGGGCGTCAGAGGGCAGTCATCTTGGTCTTATAGTTGGCGAAGGACAGGCGGGCTGTGCGAATACTTTTCCGGCTTCTGCTGCATCTTCCAGTATTTCTGCTCTTCTGTCTTTGAGGTCTGCTTTTATCGCTTCTCTGCAATGTTTAGCAAGCTTGGACGTTAGCATTTGGTCTCCTGAGGCTCGCGCCTTGCCACGTTGGCGAATGAGCTCGAGAGTTTCTGAAGACAAGCGTCCTTTTGTGTTTTTCTCTCTCGGCATTCTTCGCACAATCATGGAGGTGCTGAACCAGTCGGTTGTATTCTTCATTGATGTCATCAATGATGGTATCTTCCCATGTTGCCGCAATGGTGCTAAAGAGTTCCCAGTTGGTGGTCGTTCTGGGAGTTCTCTTCTTAAACTTTGCAGCCTTTTCTCCCGTTGCGGGAAGTAGAATTTTGCACGAAGGAGACAGTGGTCCGATCCTGTGTGGAATTTGGGGACGACAGCAACATCGGTCAGACAAAACCGTCGATTGAAGTTGATGTGGTCGATTTCATTGTGGAACTGTCCGCCAGGAGATTCCCATGTCCAACGTTTCGCTTCAGCCTTCTGAAACTGTGAGTTCCCATGAATAGTCTTGGTGGACATGATGAACTCAGATAGTCTCTCACCCTGTTCGTTCCATTCTAGGCCATGGGTCCCGATGTGGAGTTCTTCAGCCGATCTTCTCGGTCCTATCTTGGCATTAAAATCACCGACTATGATCTTGTAGAAGGTGTGATCTTTTTATAGAACTCCTCCAATTCCATGTAGAATTTCTCAATTTCATCTTCTTTGTATGTGGATGTTGGTGCATAGACAATGAAGATAGAAATTGCTGGCAGTGGGCCACATCTCCTCAAGTGTAATCGTCCTATTTGGTTTTTAGGCATTCAAATGAATCAATGTTGACAGCCATGTCCGTGTTGACAAGGACACCAATGCCACCGACGCCTCTTTCATCACATGTTCCAAGGAACAATTCTTCTCCGGTGTCAAATACAGCATGATGCGACTGACGCCTCCTCGTCTCAGTCAGACCAATGATGTCGTACTTGATCTTTCTTGCTTGCAGCATCAGATCCTCAATATATGCTTCCGTTGCCAGTGTACGTGCATTGAAAGTACAGACAGTCATTTTAGTCCTTCTTCGTTTTGGCAGCCTAGGACAGCCGTGAAATTTTATCAGGCACTGCTTGTTTGCCTTTCTTACTTCTGCCGTATTAAGGGCTCTTTCGGGGTCAGGAAAATAAACATTTTTGTTACTGGGTTTGGCATATCGAACACGCATCGGACAGCTTGCCAGGCTCTGCCATGCGGGCACTATATTCTCATTGCTTTGTGGGGCTCTCTCAGAGGCGTGGGTAGAATATTTGTGGTAGTTTGGAGGTAAATCGCGCGGCCGCTGTGCGTGCCACGAAAGCTGGTTTCTGCTCTGCCGGGTGTACCTGTGTCTGAGGCTCAAGCATTCCCTGGGTTTGAAATACTCTCCTCTGAAGGGCCGGTTTCTGCAGGGGCGGGTCCTTGTAGGCTGGGTTTCTGACAAGCTGGGCTGGAGACTGGATTAATCTGTGGGCTGGAGAGTGGTAAGATCTCCCCCAGCATATTAATCCACTCTCCAGCCCACAGATTAATCCAGTCTCCAGCCCAGCTTGTCAGAAACCCAGCCTACAAGGACCCGCCCTGCAGAGACCCGCCCTTCAGAGGAGAGTATTTCAAACCCAGGGAATACTTGAGCCTCAGACACAGGTACACACCGGCAGAGCAGAAACCAGCTTTCCCTCCAACCCCTGCACTCCATGGACCACGAGAGCAACTTCGGACCTGAGTCCACCATCCCGATGGAGCCTCGGAGGGAGGCCAGAGAAACTCCCACACCTTGCTGGCAGCGATCTGTGTCACAATCCACACTCTGCAGCTGGTAAGATCTCCCCAGCATATTAATCCACTCTCCATAGTTTTATGATCGAATAAAATATGAGAGTCTTTGTAGTCTCTGATTTTTCAATCTCCGTTATATTATAAAGATAAAGTAATATAAAAGTGTGATAATATATATAAAAGCAGGCATTTATATCAATGGAATTGAAATGTGTGCCCTCTGATAGAGGAACAAAGACAGCAAAAGTAAAATTATCATTAAATAAAGGTATAGGTAAAACTATAGATCTCACATGTAAAGAAATGGAAGTAGACCTCTCACAGGATGCATAAAAGGCAACTAAAAATTATTACTAAGCTGTTTAACATAAGCCCTTAAAGCACATAAACAAAAATATTAGCAAAACACTGTGATATTGGCTACAGATGCATCTTCGGTGATTTCAACTCCAGTATTAAGAAAAATAGAAAAACAAATAGGATGCATAAAGCAAAAACTCTTCCATGCTGTGAATTAAACTATTGCCATAAAAAATCCTACTGGAGAAAGAGAATATTCACATGGTATACTTCTTCCGGATATGAATATGTGTGTATATATATATATATATAATTAGAAAATTCAAAATTCAACATAAAATGTAAAAAGAAATAACCATATAAAGTAATAAAGAAGGCTGAACAGACATCTCTCAAAAAAGACAACAAATGACCCACATGTAAAGACCCACATATAAGTGTTGAGAAAAATTCTAATCATCATCACTTAATATTAGGGAGTGCTTGAAACAAATCAGCAATGAAAATTAGATCACGGTAGTAAAAATATACTATACCAAAAGGCCAGGAATAACTAGTATTGGTGGAAACACTGAGATAAAGGATGATGTATTTACACTAATCTTGGTTTATTCATCAGATCTTCCTCTTTAGAAAACAGTTTTTAGATATTTCTCAAAAAAAAACCTAAAACTATAACTTACCATTTGATTCAGCAATTGACTATTCAGGTATTATCCAAAGACACAAACAAAGTTAGGAATGTGATAATAATATATATTATGTATAATAAAGTATATATTATAATATAGAGTACATTATATGTTCTAATATAGAGTATGTGTTATAAAGTATATATTATAATATAGAGTACATTATATGTTCTAATATAGAGTATGTGTTATAACTTATGTAATAAAATATGTATACATGCTAATTTTCATTTATATCTCACTTCCAATTTCGGAAAAAAAGTATGGAAATAACCCAAGTTCAGAGAGAGTGAAGTAAATAATGTTTAGAATGTGTACTCAACAGACTATATATAACAGATTATAAAGCTGTAAGAAAATATAAAATCTTGCTTTTTTTCCTTCTGCTGGAACTGGTATCAATCTAAGCACAGTAATTCAGAAGGAGAAAAATCATACCAATTTATTTCCCTAACACGTGTGATATGAAGATATAAAGGAAGGCAAAGGAGCAATTTTTAATGGAAGCTCTTAGACTCTACTCACAGAAATTATATAGCTAATTGTGTAGCAAAGGTAAACATAAAGGATCCACTCAATTCTGGCAGAAATAGTGACAGTCTGGTTATAACTGAGGCATTCATATTTTACTCCTAAGGCTTAAATATTCAGACCATTGTAAATCAATGTTACTTCAATTAAAAACAAAATGCAAACATTATGAAATGAGAACCCAAATGAGTATTTAGAGTGTGCCTTGCTTTGTTTCATAAAACAGCCTGTAAATTTGGATGCATTCTTAAAGATTTGTTAACCTGATCCAGAAAAACATTTCTTTGTGGTTTATCTTGGAAAAATTTCAAGTGGTCATTTATTATAAAAATAATTATTTGCAGTTTATCTATTTGGAAATATTCCACCTCGAGAAATTTTATGAGCCTCATCTGCCTTCTTTTGGGGCTCCTCCAGGCACTTAGCACACAACTATATGCTTTTGTCAGGTGTTTGCTCCACCAGTCACACACAATCTGCACCAATGTTAATACATATCTGGAATAAGAAAAAGGTATGCAGGCAGTGTGAAGTGTCACAACGTTCTAACCCCATAACGTGGGGTTTATTTTTTTTTACCTTAACTCTTCTATTTGCTGTGACTTCTAATGATGCTCCTGTCTGTAGAAGTTGGTTTTGAAAAATTTTGCTAGCTGGTTTGTGATTTGGTAAATGATAGGATCAAATAATTCCTGAATCTTCCATTTCCAATGATGTCAGTCCAGCGCTCACTTCCATTTGCTTTGTTTTTTAATTTTATTTTGATGCCACAACTGGCAGCGTACAGAGACTACTCCTGGCTGGTGCCTTGGAATCACTCCTGGCAGTGGATCAAGGGATCATACAGTGCTGGAGACTGACACCAACCTCCTGAATGCAAAGCACACACTCACTCCAGCCCACTGAGTGCTAGTTCGTATGTGCTATTTCAGCAAGCAGAACGACTGTTCTGCTCCTAACAAACATTTCTAATTTTATTTTCCTTATAATTGTAGTAATAGTTACTCTTTTTTTCCAATTATATTTCATGTGTTTACTGTTACTGCCTGCTTTAGGAAGCAAGATATAAGATCATGACAATCGAAAGATATATTTATAAAAATTTTTATGCAAAAACCTTTTATTCATAAATTTTGTTTTGCTGGCATGAAATAAAGGTAAAAAAAATCACATAAACTCACTATAATCCCTAATAAGATAAAAATGAAACCAAAATGCTCTTATTTACTTTATCAGCAAAACACAGTTCAAAGATTGCATTTTATGGTGATTTTAGTCTATTCAAGCAATACCTATACACAAGTGCTGAATAGTTTAACTGACTTAGAACTTCTCTGAGGCACCTTAGTCTTAAAATATTATGTTGTAAATTAGTACTGATTTTTCTGCAGTATCATGTGTCTCTATGATTAAATTTTATAACCTAGAAAAACCATTTGCTTCAGTAACTCTACTGCAATAATCAGTAATAATACTGCAATAGTGTATAGTAGAATTTGATATAAAAGTAAGTATGTTAAGAATTTTATCCTCATATTAATTCATATTATTAATTGTTCATATAATATATAGTTTATGAATGTGCAATATTTATAAATCCAGAAAATAAAAAATTATATTTAAAAATAAAATAATTTTATAAAATGTAAATCTCTATTTTACTAACAAAATGATAGTAAATAAGTATTCATAAGTTAACTATTGATAACTGAATACTAATAAAATTTACATAATCTGTTGCATTGATGACTTATTTAAATATAATTAAATACCTTTTAAGTCAAAGGTATTAGAATAGAATAATAATTATTATTAATATATTAAATAATCAGCACGGGAGTTTTGACACAGGTACACCCGGCAGAGCAGAAACCAGCATTCCCCGTTGAACCCCCTGCATTCCATGGACCACGAGAGCAACTTCCGACCCGAGTCCACCATCCCGATGGAGCCCTCGGAGGAGCCCAGAGAAACCCCCCCCCCCACACCTTGCTGGCAGCGATCTGTGTCACAATCCACACTCTGCAGCTGGTAAGATCTCCCCCAGCATATTAATCCAGTCTCCAGCCCACAGATTAATCCAGTCTCCAGCCCAGCTTGTCAGAAACCCAGCCTACAAGGACCCACCCTGCAGAGACTCTCCCTTCAGAGGAGAGTATTTCAAGCCCAGGAATGCTTGAGCCTAAGACACAGGTACACCCGGCAGAGCAGAAACCAGCTTTCCCCATTGTGTGTGGCCGCTGTGTGGCAGCGCGATTTACCTCCAAATTACCATAAATTTTCTACCCACCCCTCTGAGAGAGACCCACAAAGTAAAGAGAATATAGCGCCCTCATGGCAGAGCCTGGAAAGCTATCCGATGCGTGTTCGATATGCCAAATCCAGTAATAAAAATGTTTATTTTCCTGACCCCGAAAGAGCCCTTAATACGGCAGCAGTAAGAAAGGCAAACAAGCAGTGCCTGAAAAAATTTCAAGGCTGTCCTAGGCTGCCAAAACGAAGAAGGACGAAAATGACTGTCTGTACTTTCAATGCACGTACGCTGGGATAGGAAGCATATATTGAGGATCTGATGGTGCAAGCACAAAAGATCAAGTGTGACATCATTGGTCTGATTGAGACGAGGAGGTGTCAGTCGCATCATGCTGTATTTGACACCGGAGAAGAATTGTTCCTTGGAACATGTGACGAAAGAGGCGTCGGTGGCGTTGGTGTCCTTGTCAACATGGACATGGCTGTCAACATTGATTCATTTGAATGTCTAACAAACCGAATAAGACGAGTACACTTGAGGAGATGTGGCCCACTGCCAGCAATTTCTATCTTCATTGTCTATGCACCAACATCCACATACAAAGAAGATGAAATTGAGAAATTCTACATGGAATTGGAGGAGTTCTATAAAAAGATCACACCTTCTACAAGATCATAGTCGGTGATTTTAATGCCAAGATAGGACCGAGAAGATCGGCTGAAGAACTCCACATCGGGACCCATGGCCTAGAATGGAACGAACACGGTGAGAGACTATCTGAGTTCATCATGTCCACCAAGACTATTCATGGGAACTCACAGTTTCAGAAGGCTGAAGCGAAACGTTGGACATGGGAATCTCCTGGCGGACAGTTCCACAATGAAATTGACCACATCATCTTCAATCGACGGTTTTGTCTGACCGATGTTGCTGTCGTCCCAAAAATTCCAGACAGGATCGGACCACCTTCTCCTTCGTGCAAAATTCTACTTCCCGCAATGGGGAGAAAAAGCTGCAATGTTTAAGAAGAGATCTCCCAGAACGACCACCAACTGGGAACTCTTTGGCACCATTGTGGCAATATGGGAAGATACCATCATTGATGACATCGATGAAGAATACAACCGACTGGTTCAGCACCTTCATGGTTGTGCGAAGAATGCCGAAGTGAGAGAAAGACACAAAGGGACGCTTGTCTTCAGCAACTCTTGAGCTCATTCGCCAACGTGGCAAGGCGCGACCTCAGGAGACCAAATGCTAATGTCCAAGCTTGCTAAACAGTGCAGAGAAGCGATAAAAGCAGAAGAGACAAAGACAGAAGAGCAGAAACACTGGGAGATGCAGCAGAAGCCGGGAAAAGTATTCGCACTGCCCGCCTGTCCTTCGCCAACTATAAGACCAAGATGACTGCCGTCCGATGCCCTGATGGATCTATCACATCTTCCAGAAACGCAATGGAGAAGATTATCCAGGACTTCTACTCAAATCTCTTTGATAGCCGCATCCACCTGCCCACATAACAAATTCCACAGGATGGATATGTCATTCCCAACGTTCTCCCTTCTGAAATCCGACATGCCATCTCATCGGTAAAGAAGGGAACAGCACCAGGCCCAGACAAAGTCAGACCCGAACACCTGAAGAATCTGCCACCGGTACTCATCAATACACTAGTTCGGCTCTTCACACGCTACCTGCCCGAATGCAAGGTACCCTCCCAATGGAAAACCAGCAGGACAGTTCTACTATTCAAGAAGGGAGACATTCACGACATCGGCAACTATCGCCCCATCTGCCTGTTGTCTGTCATCTACAAGATGTTTACACGAGTCATCCTGAAAAGGATTAGCAGAACACTAGATGAAGGACAACCATGCAAGCAAGCAGGTTTCCGGAAAGGATTCAGCACAATCGACCATATCCACACAGTAACCAAGCTCATTGAGGTTTGTAGGGAGTACAAGATGCCACTCTGTCTCACGTTCACTGATTTACAGAAAGCCTTTGATTCTGTGGAGACTGAAGCAGTCATCGAAGACCTAGTCAAACAGGGTGTTCAAACCCAATACATCAAGATCCTTCGTGAGCTGTATTACGGATTCACCACCAGGATCTCACCATTCTACAAAGAAGTGATCATTGATGTCAAAAGAGGGGTTCGACAGGGTGATACCATCTCAACAAAACTCTTCAGTGCCACCCTCGAGAACATCATAAGACAATTAGAATGGGAAGGAATGGGAGTGAAGATAGATGGTCGGCAACTACACCAACTCCGCTTCGCTGATGACATCATTCTAATAACACCAAACATTAGCCAAGCGGCATAAATGCTGGCTGATTTTAACCGAGAATGTGGAAAGGTAGGTCTACAGCTAAATCTGAAGAAAACTATGTTCATGAGAAAGGAACTAGTTCCTGAGGCCCCATTCACTCTCAATGGAACAAACATCTCTGAATGCAGCAGTTATGTGTACCTACGTCGAGAAGTCAACATGATGAACGACCTAAAACCTGAGTTGCGCAGGAGGAAGAGAATGGCATGGAATGCCTTCAAAGGCATCGAAGAAATAGCAAAAAGGACAAAGAACCTCTGGCTCTGGGCACATCTCTTCAACTCCACCGTTCTCCCTGCATTAACATACGCCTCAGAGACCTGGGCCCTACAAAAGCAGGATGAGAATGCTATTCAGGTCTCCCAGAGAGGCATCGAAAGAGCTATGCTTGGAATATCACGTCTCACTCAAATGAGTGAAGGAATCCAGAGTTCTGACCTCCATCGCTATTCCAGATTCAGGGACGCTGTCTCGTTTGCCAAGGCATCTAAAATCACATGGGCTGGACATGTAATGCGATTTGGAGACAACCACTGGACTAGAGCCGTTACTGACTGGATCCCACGAGATGTCAAAAGATCACGTGGCCGCCCACCTACAAGATGGTCAGACTTCCTTGTTAAGACACTGAAGGAACGGTTTGAGGCACTTCATATTCCTGAATCAACCAGATGCCTTTGGGCTACATTGGCACGTGATAGGGTCCAATGGAAATGTTACTGGCGCCCGCTAGAGCAAATCAATGAATAATGGGATTCAAGTGATCAAGTGATCAAGTGATATTAAATGATAATTATTAAATAATAATTGTTAAATATTAATAATATATAATAATAGGTATTAGAATGAAATGATAATTTCTTAGCTTTTATTGTTGAATCAATGTGCAATAGACCATTACAAAACTTGTCATGATTGAGTTTCAGTCATATAGTGTTTCAACACCCATCCCTCCACCAGTGCACATTTCCCAACACCTCCATTGCATACTCAGTCCTAGTCCAGAATTAGCATTTTTGTTTCTAAAATATGACGCAGTTAGACTATAAAACTGATTGATTTTTAAAGATAGTTTATTTTAGGCTCAGCAGTTAGCAACACTGTTGACAGTTGGGTTTCATACAGTAAACATTCCACCAGCTCACCAGAATGTCCACTAACCTTCACCATTTTCCAAGTGTCTGCCCAGTTCCTTTCCAACAGGTCCCTTCCACTGGAGTAGTAAAAATTTCAACTTCATATCAGTTCTCAGCTTTCTTTTGTTGTTTGTTTGTATATTTGGAGGCTGCACCAACTTTGAATTTATCCTCTATATGTGATCTAATACTGTTATTGTAAACTGCTATATTGACATAAATAAGGAGTGTTGAGAAGTAAGATAGAGTACAAAAAGAAATCATTCTAACACTAAAGTGCTGATTCCCTCTGGAGATGATGCAAAGGCTTTGAATCTTAAGAATCAGAATTTAGAGATCGCCATAGATGAGTCTTTTTCCTCAATAATACCATAGTAATAACATCACTGTATCACTGTCACTGTCTTCCCCTTCATCTTTGATTCTTTATGCATTACCTAAGCTAAGGCTGGACAGAAAAAAAACCTTACACAACAAATTACCATTGCAAGCAGCAGAGTGAACCTCATAGTTGGAGATACTCAGAACTTTCTGTGTGTCGACTATCACTTTCTTTTACTTTAAAGGAAAAAGAATGCATTAACTAATTTTCCTAAATCTATACAGTAGCTTAGAACACTGGGGTTACATGACACACAGATGATACAATCGGCTTACTATAGCTCTACATTATAAGTTAAATACAACAGAGCTAACTTATTTAGAATCTTCTTTTAATTTTACTTTCTCTTACTTTTGTTTTTAATTCTCTCTGAGAAACCCATATTCTTCTTTGAACATGTGTTACCCTACAAAAAGTGTTATGCTTGACTATTTTTATAGTGTTGTTTGTGATGAAAGATAGGAGTTTCATGGAGGTTGGAACTGAATTCACCATTTTCGGCAAAGCACATAACCTTGTCTGAGACACTGAGAACCTTAAAAATGCATGCCCATATATATTTATACATTGCATGTCCATATATATTTATACATATATATGGATATACATATAGTTCCTCAAACTTTTCCTCAAACTCTCTATCCTTATATTGTTGTGTATGAGAGAACAATAAGATCTGGGGGCTAGAGGGGCAGTGAACAGGAAGCTTGTCTTGCACATGACTGACTTGAGTTCAGTCACTGGCATAATCCTCTTAACCCTAGACGGACTGATATCTGAGCACAGAAAAAGGAAAAAGACCTGAGACCAGTTTGGTGTGCCCTATAATTTATAAATTTAAAAGGAGAAATGTAGTACATTATTTAAGTGTAGAATATACCATTTTAAGTACAAAAATTAAGTATTATAGGTACTATGCATATGCTATATTTCTAGAATGAATCTTGCTTCTGAAATAAGCAATCAGTGATCAGGTGACAATCACCATCTCATTTATTGCTGGCTTTCATCAGTCTACACTTTGCTGCTGAGCTTGTGACTATTCATTATATTTACTTATTTCTATTATATTGGTTTTAATTTTTTATTATACCATATGAGATATACAATTACAACGTGTTCATAATTGGGTCTCTGTCATACAGTATTCCAGCACCCATCCCTCCACCAGTACCCCTTTCCTACCACCCATATCCCATCCCAAACACTTCCCCACCCAAACCCAGCATGCCACAATGGCAAGCACATTTTCTTTCTCTTCTAACTCTCTTCTCTGTCCCTGTATTTCTCTCTCTCTCTCTTCTCTTACACTTTGTGGCTTGCCCTACAGATATATATTAAAGGTTTATGATGCCTCTATGTGCATATTCAATAGTGAGTTCTAGTGTGACAAAATAATTCCCCATTCCCCATAACCACGTCAGTTTGTTGCAAGTAGAATGATCATTACACTGTATAAATGTGAAATATCCTAGGAAGGACCTGGTCCTAAAATACATTATTGTCTAAGATTGTTGCATGGTCTCTCTATGGCAGCATACCAGTGCAGCTGTGGGTCTGGGGGTCTGTCTTCCAGCTGTTGCCTGTGGTGGCTGGGAGCTCATTGCTATGCCTATGGACATGGAGTCGAAGGAACGGGTGGAGGAGCCCAAATCCCTGCTCCAAGTCTAGCCAGTGTGGCCCTCTGCATGCAGAACAAGCCCTAGGAGCTATGTAGGACATGGCCAAGGGCTGGCCAAGCCTTTTCCTGTCCTCGGGAATTCCATGGGCCATTCCACATGAGGTCGAGCTGCGCAGCTATGGGTCTGGAATGTTTCTCTTCTGGCTGTTGACTCTCATGAATATTCTTAATTTACCACATGAAAGAATATCTTTTGGTATTTGTCTTCCAGCTTATTTACATTCAGGCAAGTCTCTTCTATGTCCTGAATAATACTTGATTCTATAAGTTTGTTTAATTTTCTTTAATCATTTTATTAATAGTTGGCAAGTGTTTAATTTGCTTTATCTGTGTCTGTTGTGTTTATTTCTCCAGTCCTTGCTTAAGTTCAGGTATCTCTGAAAGACATAGATTTGAAAAGTTTTTAATGTACTAAGAGAAAGAACTAGTAGATCATTAAGACCATCTATTTTAAATTTTTTGAAATCTCAGTACTTCAGTTTTATAACAATGCACCAAATTACATTCTCATCAAGTTATCAGTTTTCTTTTCATTCACATCATTGTCTACATGTGTTTTATTGTTTGTTTATATGTACATTGTACAATATAATATATGCAACTATAGAGAGAACCATCTACTCCATCTGGTATATGTTTTAAAGTTAAAATACCAAGTGTACTTTTAATACTTCATGCTTATACTCAAAGTAGATTGCATATATGTTTTTTTGTCTATGATTTATGTCAATTTGAATTTATTTATTTAAAAATGTTATCTCTCAGGGCAGGTACAACGTTTGCCTTGAACATGACTGACCCAGGTTCCAACTCCAGAGCTCCATAATTACCCTAGAGTCAAGTCAGGAGTGCTCTTTGGCACACATCAGTGTGCTTCCATCCCTCCCTGCCCCAAATACAAACACACGCGCACACACACACACACATATGCAACACTGGAGAAATGATACCTCTAAACCATTAACAATGAAAATATTCCTCTAAAACACTAGCAATGAAAACGTTTTTTTTTCAGGATCAGATATAAAACCCAGTTTTGATGAATTTAAGTCACACAAAAATGAAGAAGATTCTTACTGCCGATGTCACACTAATGAAGTTGATATTTTCTTAAGCAGAAAAATTATTTCTAATATCTATGAAAATGGTAATACATTGGTGATAATCATAGGTTCACCACATCGGGCAGTCTCTCAAAGTCCCTGCCCTTTTCCTCCTCAAATGCTCATCTTAATCTACATTGTGGTCAGGATCACAACTCTCAATACAAAATCAGTTTTAGAATAAAGTCATGAGTTTCATTCTATTTTTTAAACAATTTGGGCAATCTTGGGCAATTATTAGCAAGTACTGAGAAAAATAAAATAGTACATAGGAAAAAATTTTAAGTGACATATTTATGTGATATGCATAAGATTAATGTTATGGGTTAATACGATCATAAATGGATGTCAAAGCTTGCCTCTAATAAACACTAACATAGTTATTGAATAGAACATACAAATATATTTTATGGTTCCATTTGACTCTAACTACATTTATTATTTGGTGAGAAAACAGCAAATAAAAATAACCTTGATTCTGATGAAATAATTAGTACCTGTCAGCAAACCTCTTTGCTTCATTCTCCTACATGATGGACAGAAAAAAACAAATTAAACTTGTATATTTAATTAAAGAAGACAAAACAAAAAAAAAGTAATTTCAGTTGGTACATGGAGTGCTGAGGTCTCCCAAGAGACAAATAAATGAGTTGTTAATTGTACAATTATTGCCTTAGGTCACGATCACTTGATAAAAGAGATAAAAGATGAGAGAGTGCTGTGAAGACATGCCATAAAGAAACTATAATTAGCAATATAAATGTCTTCAGTTAAAGTAATTAGTAGCTTACCACCATTCTTCCCTAACTTTCAAAAAATATCAGTCATTCTAAAATTATTGAGGCACAATTTTAGCTCAAAAATTTTGGAAAATTTTGGAAAAGTAGCTACAACATGCAATAGTGAAAATAATTTACCTTTGTTACTTTATTTAGAAAAGATGTTCTTAATAGTAGATAATAAATAAATTTAAAAATTTTGTAGCAAAGAGATATGAAATGCACATTTATATTTCTCATGTTATTAAGTTAATATCTAGAGTAAAGATAAAAACAAAGCAGGATTTTTTCATTCATTAATCTTATATTTCTTTCCCCATATTATAAGCTACTTGTTTGTTATCATTTTATCCTTACTTGGTGATAGTACTGTAGTTAGGATGCTGGCCAAATTTTTTCCAGACTTACAGATTTGATCTCTGGCCTCCCATACTGTCTCTTGAGGACCACTAGGAATTATTCCTGAGTGTAAAACCATAAATAACCATTGACCATCACCAGGTATGGCCCCAACCCTACCCCCAAAATAAATATCCTTTCTTATCTGATTCCTTCCAAATCAAAAGGCTTCCTTATTCCTAAAATATCTCTGTAACTGCAATCTTTTCAAGTTTCTATATTTCATTTTGCTCATGCCACCAAAATAATATCTGTGAAACAGTCCAGGTAATGTTTACTGGGTATTTAAAATATTAGTATGCTGTTATACTTCCCAATGATAACCATTTACCATACTTGCATTAAATAGTTAGCAATATAAATGTTTTCAGTTAAAGTAATTAGTAGCTTACCATTTAGCATAACTGTGACTTATCTAGTTAATTCTTGTGGCTTCGCTACTTAGTTTTTTTACTAAAGAAAAACTCTATATTCTCCTCATTTAACTCTCATGAAAATATTTTCATCCTAAAATATAAGAAAATAGTATTATTTTAATAATAGATATTTTGATTACTTAATACTGGTAGCTTTGTTGATTAATTCTTTCTTATACCTAAGAAATAGACAAAGACAATAATGGGAGGAATAGAAAAGAAATAGAAAAGAAAGTGAGAAGGGAGACTGCAAGCTTCAGGTCTTCTGGGTTTTATTGATTCACAAAAAGACGTCGTCTTCTCCAAGCAGTGGATTGCTTAAGAATTTACCAGGAGTATGAGAGAAGGTTTAAGTGAGGGAAAATGCAGTTTTTATTAAAGCAAAGTGCACAGGCCAGTTTGATGCTGTGGAGGTCTCTACAGAGAAAAACTTTCTTAGCAGTGTCTTGGGGACTCATTATGTGCCTCTGGGCTGCTTAAATGGGAAGATTTTTCTCTCAGTAGATTTAGGTTGTTCTGAAATGTAGAAGGAAACTTGTAGCAAATTCTGAGAGAGGAATAAGTGGTATATGAAATTTTCTGAGTCAATCATGAGAAAACGTTATCTTAAAATAACTTTAGCCTCTCCGAGGAAGGCTAGACTAGAATTTAGAGACAGTGGGACCTGAACTGGATAGAGCTGATTATGTTAGCAAGGATAGCACAGCAGAGAAAACTTTGGTCACTGACTCTGGGACCATCTTATCTCATCAGGTATTTAAGAGATGAGACTTAACTAGGCACCTTTTTTAGGGATCTCATGTTAAACCATTTTATTAATTTCTCTCCCAAACATTTTTCTTTCTAATGCATCTTAAATCTATTAGCAGAAATAATTTTAAATGCATTTTCGGCCTCCAATCAAAACTCAGAATTTATTTGGTGATTAAAATATTAACAGTAAGACAAATTTTGTATTGATTTTACTAAATAATTTTATGTAGATACCTATATAAAAAATCTACCTTTCAATACCGTTGTTACTATTTAAATACAATTGCACTTGTTATAGTCATTATATAATACAATACATATAAGGTCATATGTGTATATTAAATAGTATATGAAAATATATAAACTTTTTATGAATTTTTAGCTTCCACCTATGTTTTTAAAAATGCAAGTGACAAGACTAAAGAATAAATGGAATTAATCACACAGGTTAAATTGATGAAGGAAATTTTAGATAAAAAATAAACAGATTAAGGTCAGAGAGATGATCTAGGGCAAAGTAGTTTCCTTACACATGGCCAACACTGTATCAATTCCTGGCATCATGTATGATCTCCTGAGAATTCCCAGCACTGATACCTGAGCATTTTTGGGAGTGTGTGGTCCTAAACGACCTCATGGTCACAAAATTTAATATGAGTAAAATATTGAGATAGAAAAAACTGCTACCAATTGATGTTTTTCAAATAATGAGAATAACATAACTTACCACAAAAAATGTGGAGTCAGATTAAATATAAAATGCTGGTCAGCACACTTAAGATAATTTTAAAACTTTCATTAACCCATAATACTTTGGTGCTTGTCTAGTTACTGAGAATTCACATCACTTGAAATCAACACCTTTCCTGAGAAAAATGGTAAATTTAGAATTACCAAATATAAGATCTTCTCACCTCTCTAACTTTAATATAAATTGGCCAAAGAAACTTGGTTTTTAAACTTCTACATGGAGGCAGAAATATAACTTTCATATTGCTTTTGACTCTGCATATTTTATACCAAGAAACAACATGCTGGTTGGAATGTTATGATCTTGTAATGAAATCCTGACAATCTATTTCTGAATCAATTATTCCCTTTCTGTTGCTTGACATTTTGATGGTAGAAGTATATAACTAGTTAACAAGAAACGAAAATATAGATACATTTGCCTTCAACCAAACCATCAAAAAACAGCATTGTTAATTTAGCACTGAAAAAATCAAATATATACCATCTGGGTGCCTTCCTGGAGTTCTACCATAGAATTCTGATCATTGTTTTTCGTAACACACTCCTTTAACCACTTTTTTAGTATCATTCACTTCTATGATAAACATTTAATTATCTTGATTATGTTCTTATTTTGCTATTCGTGTTGCATCCACAATTCATATTTTTATCGCAGAGTAAATATATTAGTGTATACATTGTTTTTGTTAGACAAAATACACAGATGTCAATGCATATGCTCTAGGGGACACTGTGGTTAACACATTGTCCTCATTAGGGATAGATGTTGCTACAGTCTTTGCTCTCGGAGTGTTCTATTGGGAACTATTGTTAATGCAACAGTTATAATAGAGAAAGTGAGAGACAATAGAGGCATAATAAGTGTGTTTGTATTTTGAGTTATTATGATTACATTTTGCCCATAAATATCTATAACAGGACTAAAGAATTATAAGAGCTTGAACTTGAGTCTCTAAGCATCCATTAGACATTTTCCATGAGATGATGGAAAATTTTCAAGAAACCTAGGCTGCTAGCCAGCTAGCTTATTTTATCTGTGCAATGACTTCTCTGAAGAGCATAAAAAAACTTTCCTTGTAGTCCAAAGGAATGCAGAGGAAAAGGAAGAGAGTACTTGGGGTGACGTTAATAAAGAGCTATAAAAATGGAATGTATGGATTTTCAGCTTGAAAATCTTTTTTAAAAGACAAATATGAGAAAAGTAAAGTATGGGTTGCAGTAGGATTAAGAAGCCTATATGCTTCTTATTAGATGGTTTCTGCTAAAAAAAAATAAAATTTTTGAAAAATTTAAATATAAGTAGTTGAGACATATGAAAATTATATTAATCAAATGTGTTCATGTGTGTATGCTTGTGTGTAGTCATAAAGTCACAGAGTATAATAATTAGCATGCAACAAAATTTCTATATCGATAATAAGGAACATGAGCTACAAAAGGGATGTTTAGTATTCTTGTAAAGTAAAATGTTTGCCAGTGAGAGTACACGTCTATATTGCATCAAATGAGCTGAGTCTATTTTTTATTGGAGGGGACGTACAGATTGCGGTGGCTGATATGACCTAGCCATGCTTTGGCTTTGCTTTCTAGGATCGCTCCTGACAGAACTCATGTACTATATGGGGTGCTTGGCAAGGTTGCACCAAGCAAGGCAAACGCCTTATTCTGGGTACTGTCTATGGGTCCTTGAACTGAGAGTCTGCAATAGGCTCTGCAGGCTCTGCAGGTCTGTTCCTCTCCACAATGCTTCTTATTATTCCTACTAAGTTAGGGCCAAACCTTGTGTTATTAAATATTTTATTTTATCTCTCAGGTTATTTTCTCTAATATAGTACTTTGTGTATTTGTCAATTATCTGTGGGCTGATGCTTATTTAGCACAAATTTAAAAATTAACTACAAATATGAATTATTAATTTCCTTGAAATCAGAAGAGACTAAAACTGTTTACTGAAATAACAGCATGGTGTCTTTGAGGGTATTAGTGAAGCAATTTAGTTTGACTCTAAACTTTCAGTGCTCTTTACTTATCGTGGGAAAAGAAAAGGATGTAGGCAGGAGATTCTCTTTGCAATATATTTCAGGAATTCATAAAAACTAGATATTAAGGAATTATCCTACTTTGTACAGAGTGAATGACCAAAGGGATTGAAAGTGTGAGACAGGAGTTATCAGGCGTCGAGGACAAACAGCTGGAGAAAGCCTTCAGAAAGACTCTGAATGAAGATCTCCAGATTCAGGTTATTTTTTCTTGACAATACTCAGGCATACCAGAGAGAAATGTACAGTAATTATAAAATGTGAAGCAATAAAAGAATCCAGCAGTGAATTTTCTTAACTGAGCTAAGAACCTCAAGAAGCTGAGCCAAACACTCAGTTTTGCAAAGTATTTCTGATTCTAGAATAGTCAATGGTTCTCTATTTGGTGAATGTAAGCTATTTATTTTAAGATACACTCCAATTTGGTGCTGGCCACACCTCAAGTTTTAATGTGTGCATGACATAGGATTCAGACCTCTCTCTCCTCTTTGATTCTCTAAATAAAATATCTCTTGGGCAGGAGCTATATATGGACTGCATGAAGTCCATTTGCCTTGAATGCTGCCAACCTGGGTTTGAAACTCAGCATCCAATATGGTACCCCAAGCACCTCCAGGAGTAGTTCCTGAGTATAGAGTCAGGAGTAACCCCTGAGTACTGCCAGCTTTGGCCCATAAAGACAAAGTATATTAATAAATGATGAATGCATAAGTAAATAAATAATAAAACATATCTATATTTATAAATAAATAAATCAAACATTTATATTTAATTTCTATAATTCTCTGAGAACAGGGACAGCCTGGGATCTGGATAAAATTCAGTACTAACATTTCCTACAAATGTGCAAAGCCACATCTCAGCACAAAAGCAAAGCTCCCTTCAAATTCAGCAGTAGAGACCAGTACCTATACTGTACAATATCAGCAGCTGTTCAGTTGCTTCCTTGAAGACTCTGCCTGGCTTTTACTTGTATGGCTAACATGGAAACTTTATCACTACCAATCATGCTGGTAAGGGGCAGGATACTTAACTCACTGGTAAGGTGCAGGTAAATGAATGAAGGAGGTGGGGGAAGTGTTCTCTACTCTACTGACTACTCTTTCCAAATGTGTCACTTATCTTAGCATTTTTCAACAAGGCAAGTGCAAAGAAGATATCAACAGTAAGGAGCCAAGAAGATAGTAAAGCAGGTAAGGTACTTTTATGAGCCAAAACCAATCATATAGGCTGGAGAGTTAACATAGCTGGTATGTCACTTGCCTTGCAAGAAGGTGAGCATGGTTTGCTCCACAGGTGGTCTCCGACGTCCCAGGAATGAGCTCGCAGGTCCTGAGCACGACCAGCTATGGCCCCCAAAGCAAGCAAAAGAAAAACTAAAAAGCAAACAAGTAAAACTCTCAATATGCATTATCATTTCAAGTAAAATTTACTCATGGTATCAACCTAATAAATTATAATGTGCCATATAAATGTAAGCTATAAAAGCATTAATAAGATTAAAATTTTCAAAATTAACATTTCCAAAGTTTTTCACATCATCAATTACAGTTATTCATGATGGTAAAGTGAATATTAAGGTAAATTTTTAAATATTAGAATTTATTATTGACCCTGAAGTAAGTCATGCTTTTCTTTTTTTTTACTATAAGCTAATTTAAATTATAGAAAAGCAGTTCATGCCCTATTCCTTAGAAGTGTCAAAAAAGCAAACTCTACAAAATCTCCATTAAAATTTTTATTCCAAACTCCACTTAGTTCCAATCAAATAATTTAGACTTTTATTAATTTGAGTAAAAAGAAAGAGAAACTTAGATACGTTTCCACATATCCGAGGATAAATCCTTGTTTCCCTCTCATTTATTTATGTCACACATATCATGCCTGTTTGTGAAAACTGCACTGAAATCTTTAGTATTCGTCTGTCTTCTGTGCCCTTTCAATTTTTTCTCTTCCTGGAGCACCCTCTCTCTTTGCCTGGTAAACAGCTGACAACATTAATGAGCAAAGCTAAAGGTCAACTTGTGAAGCGTGCTTTATTTTTACCTTTCTCTTCTTCTGCCCCCCCAAAATTCTCTGTTTTAGCAAAACATATTTTATCAAAATTTTGATGCAATTTTTGATAAGTTTTGTGGTTTTATGCAAAATTATGGGTTGTTCTACATACAGTTCAATATTATTAATGTAGAATCTGAAATCGGATTTTGTACAGTTCTGAAAACTTAATGAGTGAACAACGACTAAAACATGGCTTTCAGCTCTGTCGAGACTAAGTTGTTTTCTTTTATACGTAAGGTTTAAAAGAAAAAATCCTAAACTTCAATTGGAGCATATTGAACAAGCATAACAAACAAGTATAAAGAAGGGATGAAATCCTGTGAATTTTTTAGTTCTATACATTTGTTTAATCACTTAACAAGCCTTTTGCTATAAGTATTTTGTTGTACTGTAGGTGGCCAGTTGAGAACAAAGTGAAATCCTGGCTTTAAGAAGTTTTAATCTGGTGGGGAAGGCATACCAGAGAGAAATGTGCAGTAATTATAAAATGTGAAGCAATAAAAGAATCCAGCAGTGAACTAAAATAAAGAATCACGGAGTGGGACCTATTTAAATCCAGTCTTCAGAGGAGTGCTCTGTGATAAGTTTGCTTTTAGCTGAGGCCCTCAGGGCTCTGCAACAATTACTTTTCACTTCAAGAGACTTTTACAATTACTTCAAACATTGTACATAAAAATTATCTATCGGTTGTTACATGGTTATTACTATGCTTACTAGAAATTATCCCCTTATTGTTTTCTTTGGTTTATTTTTGTCCCAGAATGATTTTATTTCATTGGTGAAATATATGAATTTTTGCTTATTTTGAAATTTTTAGCATATACAAAGGTAGAATTTAGACCTGAAACTAATGATAACACTTTTTAAAAATGAATTGGAATAATATGAAATGAATATAGGCTTGAGGTAATGATTGAGATGGGGAAATAGCTGCAGATATTTAATTATCCCCAGGGTTGGATGTGTGTGTGCATGTGTGTGTGGAGAGAGAGAGAGAGAGAGAGAGAGAGAGAGAGAGAGAGAGTGTCAAACTCAGTATCTGAATAAATCCATGAAAAATAGTAAATAATTAAAATGAAGCTAAGCTTAACAGTTTGTAACTGCCCATAAGACAGGCCATATTCTCCTCTGATTGTGAAAACTGGTCCCCTGTGCTCTTCATTTGGAGGCAGCCCAAACACTTCCATACAGATTTCCCTATTCATTCGCTTGTTCTATATTTCATTTTCTCTTGCTCAGAAAGGTAGTCGGAAAGAAAGTAATCCTTGGGATGGGGAGAAAATACAAAGACATTGTATTTAAAATGGCCAACCCAGATTTAATCCCAGGTACCCTATACGGTTCCCCAGCACCAGTATGAGTGATTCCTGGGACGTAGCCAGTAGAAAGCACTGAACACAATGGACATGTCCCATGCCATCCTCTTTCTACCCACCTCCAAAATAAATAAAGACAGAACTCCTTGGTTTCTTGGGTTCTGTGCATTTCATATTCGTAACTTTATCTTCTAAGAATACTGACATAACTTATCCTGAATTTAGTGGAAAAATTATGCATGTTATCAAGTTCTGGTATTTCCTTAATAACAGACTGAATTCATAAGACAGTGAATGAAACCCTGCATTATCAGACTCTGAGACCTATATCTTTAATGTTGAATAACAAGTGCAATAACAAGGGCTATATTTCTTTATGTAATGTTACATTCTTGGACGGTAAGTTGTTCTTTTTTATCTATGGCATACTATTTCTATGCATGTTATTAAGACTGATTGTATAGCTGTAATGAAAGAAGGACTATTTCAGAATATTTTGCAAGTGCCATTTGACAGTATTTTCCTCTTTTTTATTTAAAGGTGTTTAGATAGCAACAAAATAACCATAAACCAGAAAAGTTGCTATTCCAAATAGATCAGTGACTCTGACTGAACTAGTCCAACATTTATTTCAAAACACAAACCAGAAGGGGGTGTCTGACTTCATTCTTTGAAATATACATCATCCTATTACTTCTGAACATTTATTGTCAATGGATATCCCTTTATGAAAAGTGTCAGTTTTTATGACTCTATTTTTCCTACATATGGTTTGGGAATAATATTAAATGATTTGTTGATAGCTTAGCAATAAGTATTATATTATATTCTAGAGATGATGTTTATAGATTATTTGAGAGGAAAAAATTCATCAAGTGTTTCTAAAATAATGGAGATGAAGAAATATAGGAGACAAGATAACACACTCATTTTTCTTGTTTTTTCCTGTTTCCTTTATACATTTACTGATGCTGAACCCATGTTTCTATTAACTTTATAAAATGTAACACAAATATAAGTGTACTGTAGTTTGAACCATCTTAAGGAAATATTAAAGCCAAGAAGAGTACTTACTATAAAAGTATCTCTAAATACACAAAAATGATGTTATCCAAAGTATTATATTTTAATCCATACTATGCATGTTTCTCATAGTTCCATATTGTAAAGGAATGAATATAAGGAAATCACTGTCTTCAGTTGTTCATCAATTTGCTCAAGCGGGCCCCAGTAACATCTCCATATGTCCTGTCTCATGCTAGTAGAGCCCAAGGGCATCTGCTTGCTCCAGGAACATAAAGAGCCACAATCCATTCCGAATGAGGTCTATAATTGCTACTGGTATTTGGAGTATCAAATACAACACGGGTAGCTTGCCAGGCTCTGCCGTGAAGGTAGCATACTCTTGCAGTCATCTCTAAGTCCAGCATTTAATGATGAACCGCGTGACCACTGCGGCCGCAAGCCGGACTGTGATAATAAGGAAATAATCCTTGAATATACCAGGTGATTATCTTTCTTCTATCATGCAAAGAACTTTGTTACACACATATTTCATTGAAACTTCAACAGTCATTTACAGGGTGCTTGCTGTTTACTATCTAAAAAACGATTTTGAAGAAATAAGCCATTAATCACATGCTTCTCTGTTCTCAAGGAACTTACATATATCTTAAACATCTTTAATCCTTAAAGAATGCCTTCAAAATATATGCTTTATCTTTATTTAGAAGTTAATGCCTATAACATAAATGTTTATAAATACAAAAATATTAAAATATTGTTATATATATAAAACTTATTAAAGTGATAATGTGAGGTTTATTATTGTTAAGAGGAGCCTTCAATTTATTCAAAAATTGTCATTGTAGAAGGCTCAGAATATTTCCTTCAAATTCATATGACGCCTTAATTGCAAGTATCACAGAAAGTCTCTACAAAAGGTAATGCAATTAAAAATGTGACAATGTGGCTAAGTTTTATCCAATATTCTGACAAGAATAAGAAACTTAGGGGTAGACAAGAATAGTGGGAAAAATGCCATCCACTAGGCAAGGAAAGAAACTACAGAGAAAGTAACTCCTCCAGGAGGCTAATCCTTGATTTCTAGAACTGTGAGATCTCCACTAAGCTGTGATGTTATGGAAAGCATAACAAGTTATTATAGATTCCCATGCATGGAATTTTTTATGCCATAAATTTTATTAACAATGAATGAGCTTATTCAGAAAAGAGTACTGATAGCTGTAATCTAATTATGACTCCCAATATGAAATCTCTCCAGACTTTGACACTCCGACTCTGCTGAAACTTGAAAGTAAATTTCAGTTTTCCAGAACAATAAGAAGACATATTTCTTCATTTTAAAGCCACTTAGTACACCTCAGGTTACTAAAGTATCCCTGGGATTTATAAAATAAGTCTCTGGTGAAGAAATTGTTGTGGCCCCAGTGGTACATGCTAAGAGATAGTATTTCAGGGTCACATGGAATCTCAATTTATAGCTTTTGAGAAGTGTTCATATTGCTTTCAAACAAAACAAGACCGAAACCTGCAGAACAAACGAAGATACAACATAGATACAGGATAAGGGAGGTGACAGGACACATTTAAATTATTTTTGTTGTTCACTTGGTTGGCACTTCAGACCAATAAGATTTTATCAGGGGTCTTGACGAACGGTCTTGACGAACGGGTTTTGGCGAATTGGCTCTTTGGCTAGGTGAATCGGCTCTTCACCTGGGAGGGATGGCGGGTTTCTAGCCCTGGCCCACCACTCCAGCAGAGCCTTGCGAGAATCCAGAGGAACACCCACACCATGAACCTCCACACCATGAGGGCTGCCATTTTCCACATCCAGACTCCCCTCATGTCATCAATAAATGCTCAAGATTATAGGTGACTACAAGAATATCCAACCCACAGCATAGCCTGGTAAGCTACCCTTGTTATATTTGATATGCCAGATACCAGTAACAATTATAGACCTCATTCCCATATGCTGAAGGAATGGTTTGAGGCTCTTTATGTTCCTGGAGTGAGCAGATGCCCTTGGGCTACACTAGGTTGTACAGGACATTTGGAGATGTTACTGGTGCCCAATCGAGCAAATTGATGATCAACGGGAAGATAAGTCATAAGTGATAAGTGATCTAAAGGATGAAATATCCAAGCAGAATATTGAAACAAATGAAATATCCAAACAGTCTTCCTGCAATAGAGGAAGACTCCCTCTTTATTATATTCATGTCAATGCTGTTTGGTTTTGTTCTTTTTTTTTTTTTTGGGGTCACACCCGGCAATGCTCAGGCATTACTCCTGGTTCTTTGCTCAGGTATTAATTACTCCTGGAAGTGCTTGGGGATTACTCCTGGCAGGTATTACTCCTGGCAGTGCTTGGGGACCATATGGGATATGGGAATCGATCCCAGGTGAGCCAAGTGCAAGGCAAACACCCTACCTATGGTGCTATTGCTCCGGCACCATAGTTTTGTTCTTTTTGATGTGTGTAACCTCTAATTCATATGAGTTGACATTTCATTGTTGATTTGATTTTGATTTTCCTGATGACAAACGAAGCAGAGTTTTTACAAGTTTTTACATGATTTTACATGATTTATTGTGTCCATGCATAATTGGTCATCTGTGTGGATACTTTGAAAAAATATTATCTTCTTCTCCACTTATTTTTGGATGGTTTGTTCTTTTTTAAATTGTTATTAGGATTTACAGGTTCTTTGTGTATCTTGAGTATCAAACCAGTGTCATTTGGTTGGGATACAAATATACATGCCAGTCTGAGTTGTTTTTATTCTGCCTGTAATTCCTTTTAAAAGGAATTCTCTTAATTTGATGTAGTACTCTTTGTTTATCTTAGCTTTTCTATTCTTGTCAGTGGCATTGAATCATTAAATTCATTTTTATGAAGAGTTTAGAATGTTTTCTTCGATATAATTCATGAACTCAGCCCTGATAGCATAACATTTAATCCATTTCAAATTGACTTGTATGCATGGTGTGAGATAGGAATCTCAATTAATATTTTTCACATGGGATTGATTCCAACACCAACACTAGCACCATTTCTACTATGGTTTGTTGAATTATACTTACCTGCCCTGCTTTATTTTCTTAGTTTTGTTGCCAAAGACTAGCAGTTAGAGCAAAGAAAGAACCAGAATAAGAATGATTGTTAGATGGGGCCGGAGCGATAGCCCAGAGGGTAGGGCGTTTGCCTTGCACGCGGCCGGCCTGTGCCGGCCCGGGTTCCATCCCGGCATCCCATATGGTCCCTGAGCACCGCCAGGAGTCATTCCTGAGTGCAGAGCCAGGAGTAACCCCTGAGCATCGCCGGGTGTGACCCAAAAAAAAAAAAAAAAAAAAAAGAAAAGAATGATTGTTAGAAATGATCATTCTGGGCAAGAACTGAGTGCTGTAATGAAGGAAAGTAATATAAATGATAACATTTCAGTAATAATACTGCAAACAAGAGTGCCTAAAGGAAAGGTCAGGGAGGGGGAGAGAGACAAGAAAAACGACTGCCATTGAGACAGAATTGGACAGTATGGGGAGGGAAGCTGGGAACATTCGTGGTGGGATATCTACGCTGGTTAAGGAATGGGTGTTGGCATTAACAAAGCAACTAGAAGAAAATATAAACATATGAGACTACATGAAACAGAAGAGCTTCTGCACCTCGAAAGAAACAGTGACCAAGATAGAAAGACAGTCCACAGAATGGGAAAGAATATTCACCCAATACCCATCTGATGAGGGGTTAATTTCCAGGATATATCAGGCACTGGTACAGCTATATAAGAAAAAAACAGCCAACCCCATTAGAAAATGGGGAGAAGAGATGAACAGAAACTTTGACAAGGAAGAAATCCGAATGGCCAAAAAGGCATATGAAAAAATGCTCATCATCACTAATCATCAGAGAGATGCAAATCAAAACAACAATGAGATATCACCTCACACCACAGAGAATGGCCCATATCCAAAAGGGTAAAAGCAACAAGTGCTGGCGTGGATTTGGGGAAAAGGGGACTCTCATACATTGTTGGTGGGAAGGTCGACTTGTACAACCTTTCTTGTATAACCTTCGGACATTCCTCCAAAGACTAGAAATTGAGCTCCCTTTTGACCCAGCTATACCACTCCTGGGAATATACCCTGGGAAGCCAAAAACACACAATGGAAACACAATCCTCACTTTTATTTTCATAGCAGCACTATTCACAATAGCCAGAACCTGGAAACAACCAGTATGCCCGAGAACTGATGACTGGATAAAGAAACTGTGGTACATCTACACAATGGAATATTATGCAGTTGTCAGGAAAAATGAAGTTATGAAATTTGCCTATAAATGATTGGACATGGAAAGAATCATGTTGAGTGAAATTAGTCAGAAGGAAAGAGAGAGACATAGAATGACTGCATTTATTTGCATGACATAAATATACCAGGTGATCTTACCAAAAGTGGAAATTGCCACAAGCGCATCGGAGTCAGATGTTAGGTAAGATAGAGAAGGGAACATGTGTGAATAAATGTCAAAAGGTCTGATACCAACATAGAACTGAGCATTAAATACAGACAAAAAAATGCAAATGATGGCTTCTAAGTGTACCGTAGTGCAACCCACAATGTGTGGGAGAAGGAGGAGAGAGAGAGGGAGAGAGAGAGGAGATAAAGAACCTGCCATTTAGGCAGGACGTGGAGGGGGGAGGGAATTGGGGACATGGGTGGTGGTTGATGGGCACTGGTGGAGGGCGGGTGCTGGAACACTGTGTGACCGAAACCTCCAAGTGTGAACAACGTTGTAATTGTATATCACACGGTGGTATAATAAAATGTTAAAAAACCAGAAATGCATATCACAACAGATTGATCATTAGTTCCTACAGGTTCCATCACAGTCCTTTTGTCTGTCTACAATGAAAATTGCTATCGAGGTAAAGTTTGGTCACATAAAGTTTGGTCATTGGAAAAAAAAGGAATGGGTGTTGGAACATTTTATGATTGCAACCTAATCATGAACAACTTTGTTTCTTTGGATCTCTTAGTGATTCCTTAACATGGAAAAAATAAAAGCAAAAAAATAGCCATTCATATATATATATTTGCTTTTTTGGGTCACATGCGGCGATACTCAGGGGTTTCTCCTGTCTCTGCACTCAGGAATTCCTCCTGGCGGTGCTCGGGGGACCACATGGGATGCCGGGGATGGACCCAGGCCTTCAAGAGCCGGCCTCATGCAAGCCAAACGCCCTACCCTCTGGATTATCACTCCAGCCCCATCAACTTTTAACTCTTTCATTGGTCCAGAAGTCTATCCTTATGTCAGTACAACATTCTCTTTATTGTTATATCTTTGTAATATATTTAAAGTTGAGAAACAAATAGTCTCCCAACATTTTTATTCCCCTAAAATTTCTTTGACTATTTCTTAGGTTTTATTTCTCCATATCCATTTCAGCAGTATGTCTTTAAAAATGACATGCATAGGGACTGCATTTAATCTGTTTGTAGAAGTCTCTTCTTTAAGTATTTCTCATTCCTTCTATCTCTCTGATGTTTCAATTCTAATGCTGTTTTATTCCGTTAAAATTATTCACTTTATTATAAAACTATTTTCTTGACTGAAAGAGACACATTGGTGGTAGGATTGTTGTTGAAACATTGTATGACTGAAACTATGCTATTATGAATTACCTTATAAATTGTGGAATCTTAATGACAGTTTTAAAATATCCAATATACCCTAAACCTGAAGAACAAACTAAGATACAACACAGATACAGGGTAAGGGAGATGAGAGGATGTGTTTAAATAATTTTCATTGTTCAATTGGTTGGCACCTCAGACCAATAGATTTTATCAGGGATCAGTTATGCTAATAATATAGTTTTTATTATTGCATCTAGAGGATGAAATATCCAAGCAGAATGAAATTTGGTCTTGGTTGTGTAGTTTGAAATAGAACATCTTCTAGAAAACATTCCTGTGTTAGGAGTAAAATAAAAGCATAAAAGTAAATGATTACCAAGCAAATGCTAGGGATATGGTTATAAAAGTTGGTGGGAAGTTAGTGAAACTGCTTTTGGTGAATCAGAGA
Organism: Cryptotis parvus; assembly: GCA_021461705.1. Lineage (NCBI taxonomy): Eukaryota > Metazoa > Chordata > Mammalia > Eulipotyphla > Soricidae > Cryptotis > Cryptotis parvus. The sequence goes on from JAJIBD010021621.1 coordinate 69,107, forward strand.
GAGAGAGAATATTAAGTCTCCTTTTGACAAATACTTCCTACTAGATTTGACTTAGGGAAGATTATCTTCATTAAAATCTTGCCCTAGGGTCATAGTTAGAAAACAAATAAAGTTCTTGCCTTGCATGAGATTGAACTGAGTTCAGGTATCCAGGATTGCCTACCATCCCCTGAGCACTACCAGAAGTTATCTCTGACCACAGAGTCAGGAATAAGGCCTGAGTATCACCGAGTATGTCCCCAAACTCTACTATCCATATAAAATCTTGTATATTTGACATGAATACAAAGTGAAACAAAAATGAGTACAAGCAAGTCCTAAATTTTCACATTATGTTAAAAATTATCCACTAGGTAATATATCCTGAATAGTCAATAGAATTAATATTTAAATGAGAAAATGCTTACATGAGTTGCCTATAGAAAATTAACTACCTGATGAACTGTTTTATATCAAAACCTGAAGGAATATATCTCTGAAAATTAATAATATTGAAGTAGGAAGCAGATCCAAGCAACATTTCTAAAACAGAAATTAGGACGAAAAGAGAAGAGAGTTAAAAACAGTTTAGGATATTAATAAATGCCGACTGACAAAACACTAAAGAATATATTTCTGTTACTGTCAACTTTAAGGAAAAAGTTTTTTCCTATTTTTGATTGATCAGACTTCAAAACCTGAATGTCTTGGTTATACTGTGATTCTGATTTCTTTATAATTTAGTAGAACAACATAACATTCCATTTATTATCAGTGGACTCATTTTGAGCACACATGATACAACATGGTCTGGAAAGAGCAACTTGAGGAAAATAAATACACATAATATTGACGTGGTATAAAACAAAACTCCACTAAAGTCCTTCACTTTTGAGGCTTAGGAAATATAATTTAGAGAGATGAAATGGCAAAGGCATGACCTAGACATACTGGTGATCCAATATTTACTGAGTTGGAAACCATTTGATCAAGAAGACTTACATTCCATAGAAGTATTCAACTGATTAATACAGTTCTTTTGGCCAAGAGTTAAGTTTTAAAGAATACTTATACCAATTGATAAAAATTTTGGAAATTTTTCAGAGACTGACATATACTCAAAATCAAAATACAAGATAAATATATTTTTTTCATCCTACCAACAAAAATTTTGATAACTAGAAATTACTTATTCTGGGGCCGGAACGATAGCCCAGCTGGTAGGGCGTTTGCCTTGCATGCGGCCGGCCCATGCTGGCCTGGGTTAGATCCCGGCATCCCATATGGTCCCCCAAGCACTGCCAGGAGTAATTCCTGAGTGCAGAGCCAGGAGAAACCCCTGAACATTGCTGGGTGTGACCCAAAAAAAAAGCAAAAAAAAAAAAAAGAAATTACTTATACTTACGGACATTAATTTTACAATCCTCTGTTACTATACTTTCATATTTTCTTTATTAACCACAAATTAATCAGCATATAATGTATTTAAATGCAAATATAATTGTAAAACTTTGGTAAAATAATTTTGATATTAATATATGAAATTGAAATTCAAAAGCTAAATTTCATCTGTAATCAATTATAACAGAAGTTTTGTATCACTGCATGCATGCCATTTAATAAGAGGAACTGAAAGAAGAAAAAAGTTATCTGAAAATACTTAATTGAAACAGTTGTAATGTTAAAAATTGTATTTATTTAATTTTGAAAAGTTGTTTATGATGATTCTCACAGACATTCAATATTTCAATACAAATCCTACCACCATGCACTTTCCCATGACCATTATTTCCAATTTTCACAACCACCCTTTAGGTCTGTCCCTGCACCAGATACTCAGTAATTTATTTTATATGGAGGCTGTAAATAATTTCCTAAAAATTATCAAAAACTATTTCCTTAGAAGAAGGTTAGTGAAGATTGCTGTATCTCACCATGGACACCTTAAGCCCTTGTATAAGTAATTACTAATATATATTTTTTAATTGAGTCATCTGCGATAGAACATTACAAAGCTGTTCATGATTGGACTTAAGTCATAAGGTGTTCAAAAATTCATCCCTCCACCAGTGCACTTTTTCCAACATCAGTTTGCTCTGTTTCCCCTCCTTCCCCCGCCCCCCCACAAACTGCCTCTATGGAAGGCACTTTTCCTCTGTCTCTCTCTCTCTCTCTCTCTGTCTCTCTCTCTCCCCCCCACTCTCTCTATATCTCCCTGACTCTGTCTCTCTTTCTCTTTCTCTCTTTCTCCCTCGCTCATTCTCTCTCTCTCTCTCAAAGACTGTTTTAGTTTTAGTTTTGTTTTGTTTTGTTTTGGCTTTTGGCTTTTTGGGTCACACCCAGAAAGCTTAGGGATTACTCCTGTCTCTATCATCAGGAATTACTACTGGTCCTGCTGGGGACCATTTGGAATGTCAGCGATTAAACCTAGATCTATCACATACAAGGTGAATGTCTAAACTGGTATACTATCACTCCAGCCCCCCCCACATATACAATGCTACAGGATAAATCTTGCATGTTTATATTTTGTTCATTGATATTGGTTGCCTTCTATTTTATATCCCATTCAATTTGATGTACTGCCTGGATTATTTGTGTTGTATTCTTTAATGGCATGCTAAAGCTGAAGTTAAAATTTTACTGTATGGAAGCTCCAGTGCATGGATGTGACTGCCAGGCCTTCAGTAAGAGAATGGAGAAGAGGGAAGGTAGCCCACCCACAACAATGTGAAAACCTGGAGATTTCAGTCACAAAACCCACATGAGTTTTTCAACAGATTGATTTCTGGGTGAGTCTCATCCTGAGCAGTGGAGTCTGCCTTGAACATGGCAGCTATTGTAGAGTGTGGATGTCAAAAACATATTCATAAATTAGAAAATATTTCTATAAAATGATGAATAAATCATATGTCAAAAGGTGCTATCTTTGCAATGAAATAAAAATAAACAGTTATAGTTGTGTATTGGCTTACATAAATAGCATCTTTGTGTTTTGTAAACTTCTGTATTGACCGAGGTTCTAGATACACAAGATTTGTCATGATGTTTTCCCATGCACATAATTCTGACATGTGGACCCATAAGCCGTTTACCCACCATTCTCCCCAAAGTACCTGATTCCCCACCTTCACTTCCTCATTGCCAAGTCAGTTGTGTTAATCGCTTTTCCTAATAAGTTATCGTATTCCTTTGTTACCTTGCTGCACATCCTTAGATCCCACACATAACAGAAATAATTCTGTATCATTCACTTTCCTTCTTCCTGGTTGTGGTCAGCAGAATATTTACATGTACGTTCTTATGATAGCAAATTGGATGATTTGCTTTTTTAGAGCTGCATGTTATTCCATTGTGTATGCATACCAAAACTTCTTAAAAATTGGTTCATAGAAGGACATTTGGGTGGTTTCTAAATGATGGCTATTTTACTAAGTGCTGCTGTGAACACAGGTGTGCATTTGTGCTGGGGAATGGATACCAGGAAGTGGTACCACTGAGTCAAACTGGGTTCTTTTAATTTTTTTGAAAATCACATATTGCTTAGGAGGCTGAACCAGAACACATTATCACCAACAGGGATTAACAATCCGTTTTTGCCACCAAACTGCCCATTCAGACTTTTTGATATGTGTCATTAGCACTGGAGAGCAAAAATATATCAATGTTGTTTTGATTTGCATTTTCCCATTCAAGAATAGCAATAAACAATTCTAAGATGGCTTCATAAAGAGCTTTTAAAAAAGCAATTTATTGAAATGAAAAAGTTTCTACTCTAAATTGTGCTTATTTGAAGTTTTATTCAAAATTCATGTAATCACTAATTTTATTTTCTAACTTTTAAAAATCTAACTAGCTTGGCTCAAACATTATTTTATTATAATTTCAGGTATATCATTATATATTAAACATCTGTATCTATTTTACTGTGTTTATAACTAAATTCTAACTTAATTCTCTGCCAGTCAATTGACCTTTTAAAACTATAAAGTAATTTTGAAGTTGATTATTTTCTCCTATAACAATAAAGTGTGTTTCAGGTAGTAAAGTTATAATGAACCAACAGACCATAATCACAGGAGAATTTAAAATGGCCATGGCCTGAAGTGGGAATCTTTTATAGTTTCTGTTTATTAACATGACCATATATCTCGGCAAAAGGTCAAGAGGAAAATAAAAAGAGTCTCAATGGAAAAGTGCTATCTGTGTACTCAGTTGAGAATAAAATAGCAAGTAAGAAATATTTGAATGGAGGCTACAAACAAACTTACATATCTATGTGTCTTTGGTTTATGTAGAGTGGGACCGAGCCATAGCCCAGAGGGTAGGGCATTTGCCTTGCACGCGGCTGACCTGTGCCGGTCCGGGTTCGACCCTGGCATCCCATATGGGCCCCCCGAGCACCACTGTATCACTGTCTTCCCGTTCATCATCGATTTGCTCGAGCAGGCACCAGTAAAATCTCCATACATTCTGTCACATGCTAGTGTAGCCCAAGGGAAGCTGCTCGCTCCAGGAATATAAAGAGCCTCAAACCATTCCATCGGGTCATGGGATTGAGGTCTATAATTGTACTGATATCTGGCATATCAAATACGACATGGGTAGCTTGCCAGGCTCTGCCGTGTGGGTAGCATACTCTTGTAATCATCTCAAAATCCAGCCAGGCTGTAATAGGCTGGTCTGCTGGGTGGAGTTCTGAGGAGGGGGAAGTCCGGATGTGGAAAATGGAGGCCCTCATGGAGTGGGGGGTTGTCTGGCTTGTTGTGAGGCTCTGCTGGGGTGGCGGGCTAGGGCTAGAACCTGCCATCCCTCCTGGGCGCCTCATGAGTGGCTGGGCACAGGGAGAGCCAGTAGCAGCTCTGCCCCATGTCTGTCTCCCCGAGTACTGCCAGGAGTAATTCCTGAGTGCAGAGCCAGGAGTAATCCCTGAGCATTGCTGGGTGTGACCCAAAAAGCAAAAAACAAAAAATAATAAAATTAAATATATAGAGTGTTTGAGGGTTTCTTTGTTTTATTGCTGCTTCTTTTGACTTCATCTAAGTGATTTTCTGATTGACACACGTATTGGAAAAATAGAATATTGCACAGTACAATAATATCAAGGGATTCAGAGAACAGGTGGCAAATTTTTTGCAATGAATATTTTTCTATACCAACCTCTAATGTCTTGACTTCAAAAATTTTATACAGATGCTTGGTACAGATCTTCTCCACTTTTTTTATTTCTATGCATTGTCTCTAATCTGCTTACAAACATCTTTCCCAAATAAAAGAACTCTTAAGGATCTCACAAATGCTTAGCTTCATTTTCCTTTGTAAAGAAAACTTTCCACTTCATTTTGCATACCTTAGCTCACTCCCTTTGTAGGGTAAAGAGTTAGCTACAGAGTCAAAACGAACAACTTAATTGCATTATAAAACTGTATGTGTCACCGCTCTTCTCCAAAGTTAGCATATTCTCAATATTTACAAATCTCTTGAGTATCACAGAGAAACTGATATCGTTCTTTTCCATATACTAATTATAATGTTTATCCATTTAATTTAAGTCTAGTATGAGACTTTAAACAAGAATAACAGGCATAGAAATAGATGCATGGAAAACCTGATATTATGAAATTGATAGGAAAAAAACTTAAGATGTTTGTAGGATGGAAAACATGTGAGTGGGTTCTAGATTTGAAATAATACAGAAAATATATTTAATTGATATCTAAAACACTTGTAAATTATTTAAAATCTATATTTTGTTTATTTAAAAATGCTGGAATAATGTATTTTAAATTTATTTAATGAATCATTTTACTATCATAAATGCTTCAGAGTAAGCATAACACTATCAAATAGGAATCAAGCAACAACTGAAGAGGGAATTGAAACTATCTCAGTAAAAACAGGAATGCCAAAAAATTTGAGTTTTTAAAATTAAAGAATAGATGTTTTTCTAGTTTCGTGACCAGCTTGACAAAGTGAAGAAATGCCTAAATATCTGCTATTATAGTATTTCAGAGTGTTCCTTTGCTTAAAGTATTTGAGTAGAAGTTAATATTTGAATTAACAGACAGAATAAATAAGGTAGACATAATCTAATTCTGTTAGGGCTTACAATGAAAATAAAAGTAAATAAAAATATAAATGAAAAGTCAGATTCACCATTTGCTTGACACGAACTTATTATTCTGTTACCCTTATTGATCAGACACAACATTTTTGTTTGTAGCTCAGATTGGGATTTGGCTATCTGTATTCTGACCCTACTCCATTTTTATGTCCTTTGACTTAAACTGATTTATACATTGGCTTTCTTTGTTCACAGGTTGCAGGTGGAATATTGTGAAATTTCTTGGCATTTACTATTTAAGTTATCTCATAAATAAATCTCTTATTTCAGGTATGTATTATATTGAAAGGATTATATACTGGTAAATGAGACTGAGTTATTAAATTGTAAAATATATCACAGAATTGGAGAAAGAGTCCATAAAATAGATGTCTTAATGATGTTTGATTTTCATGTAGCTGATCCTAGTTTCAATATCCAGCACCCTGCTAGGAAAGATCCCTGAGCTCAAAGACAAGCCCTATATGTTTCTAGATATATCCCCAAAACCAAACAAACAAAGAAACAAACACCAAGATATATCACAGAGTTCTTCAGTACTCTTGTGAACATCCTTCTAAATTATTTTATCCCATACGTAGACAAAACACTATATACTACCCTCCTGGATTCAGTCAGATACTTTTCAAAGGAAACTGAAAGGAAAGCATACTTTTCTGGATATGCAGTAGAAGCAGTGTTCTATTTTCCTGGATAAGCTGAAGATTGCTTTATCCATTGTCCTCAATTCATGCTTATATAAGAAACTCTAGTACCTCGAGAATGCCTTCTGCAGAAGGCTGAAGATTGCTCATTTCTACAAAAACACTAACAATAACAACACAAAAACCTCATATCACTTCCTCTCCATTTTATAATTTGGATTTGATAATATTCATTTCCAAATTTATTCTTGAACCCCTTTACCTTTTCTTTATTCTGTAAACCAACTAAAACTGAGGACATATTTTCTGATTAAACTAGCTTTAGCAATAAGTAGCAATTGTTTAATATTAACAATACAATAATCAACAGTAATAATCTGCTTTTGTCTTTGGAGAATTATAGGTGATGTCACATGGGTGTGACTGCCTGATCTAGGCCTTTGGTCCATGAAAGGAAGCTGCAAATTCTGCAGAAGGCATTCCCGAGGTACTAGAGTTTCTTATATAAGCATGAATTGAGGACAATGGATAAAGCAAGTGAGAGAAATTAGACCAACACTAACACAGTTAAAAGCAATGATTTTTCTTATTACACAACTGTTACTAAAATCAAAACACATAATAATTTAAAAAGCATCAAATTTTGGTGGGAATCTCATAATGCATATATATAGGTAACAGATTCCTTTGTCCTTTGCTACTTTGTTACAAGTTGATATTTTTTCCCGTGGGATCATAATACAGTGACTGCATCAAAATATTGCTTTGTTTTCCAATTTATCAGTTCTTATTTACAAATGAATTAAGAGAACTGTACAATAAGAAGTATGCAAGGCCATTCATAAAATTTCATAATTTAGGTTATGAACTAGGGGCTAAATTTAATTTTTAATTCAATAGATGATTTAAATAGCAAATAATAGTTTTCCTAGTTGGATTTAGTCAAGTCCTAAGGATTAATGTAGGTATGTACCTTGGTCTGTATTTATGAATCAAAGTAGCATTGATTTTTAAAATAAACAAATGCTTTCATTGTACAAATTAAAAATTTTACCTATACATCTATCTCTTTATGTCTCTCTCCCTCTCTCTCACTATATATATATCTATATAGAGTTATATAGAGTATGTACATATATACTCTCTCTATATATATACTCATATACATATATTCATATACATATATATACATATACATAGAGAGAGAACAGATTACCTCTTTTTGTAATATTTCTTTGGAACAAGAACTATTAACAACAAATTACTAAATATTGGTAAAATAAGTTATAATTGGTTACATTGACAACATGAAATCCTGTTGAAAGAAAAGGGACTAGTATTAAAATACAAAAAGTTCTTTTTCATGCTATAGAAATTTGCCCCTGCAGAAAAATATAGATGCATGATCTAAAATTGCTATTACGGGGCTGGAGCAATAGCCCAGCAGGGAGCGCTTTGCCTTACACGGCCGACACATGGGTTTGATCCCGGCATCCCATATGGTCCCCAGAGCACCGCCAGGAGTAATTCCTGAGTGCAGAACCAGGAGTAGCCCCCTGAGCATTGCAGGGGTGTGACCCCAAAAAGGGAAAAAAATAAAATTGCTATTACTCAGCATTCAATGCATAGGACACTTGCCTACCTGCAGCCAACCTAGATTTGATCCTGCTGCTTCGTTTGGTCCCCCAGTCCCTGCAAGGAGTTATCCCTGAATGCAGAGCCATAGTAATCCCTGATTGTGACCCAACAATTGAAAACTAAAGACATTATTACCTTGTAAAGCCTTATTAAAAGCTTAAACACTTATATATATATGTATATGTACATATATATATATATATATATATATATACAATTTTGCTTTTTATAAAAGTGACTCAATTACTTTGAAATCATTTCATATATCAACATTAGGCAAACTTCAGAATGGGTTAATGGAGGTTAGAATGCAAAACTCAGATCTAATTTCATGTAGTTAAATGAAGATTTTCTTTATCTAAAGCCATTTTAACCTAGAATAATGAGCACAGCAGTCGGGATGGGTTATGAATGGAAATGTAATCATCTGGCAGCTGAGTTCAGGATATAATTATGTTACTTGTATAAACATGTTATGATGGCTCAATGTAAACCAGACTCTAGCAAGATAGGGATTTTATCCAAAAGGGAATCCAAGATTAAAATGTCATTAGATTTGCAAAATTCATTGTAGGGGAACTGATACTTCCCTAAACTTTTTTAATTGCAAAGGAATATGATTTTTATAAACATTGTTTGAATTTAGAATTCATTTTAGTTTTTGTGATGTGATTGACATCGAAAATGTCTATATAAATTAAACAAGCCTATTTTACATACTACTGTAGAGTTTTTTAAGTGATAATAAAGTTGAGGCATTCTAACCCACTGGTACTACTAGTGAAATTTATTTAAAGGTCAGAATTAGAGAGGTGGACATCTTTGTTAAAACATCTTAGCATGTATATTGCTTATTTTTTTTGGTTTGTAGGCCATACCTGGCAGCCATCAATGGTCACTCCTGTCTCGGAACTCAGGAATCACAAATGGTGATAAGCAATCAATCACTTATGGCACTCAGGCGACCACAGGGCATGTAGGGATTGAATGGTGGTTGGCTACATGTAAAGCAAGCACATCACCCACTGTACTAACTCTCCAGCCTCAACATCTTAAGCAACTTTTGAAGGATGCAATTTCTGGCAAATACTAAATCTGGAAATAATTATAACTTCAATCCAGCAATACTGTCCACCAAGAAATTATAAGATACAAACATTCTAGAAACATCAAACACACCATTAAGCAAGTCAAGGAACTAATGAGGGGGGTAAACTTCTCTCCATGTGGCAAAATATTTATTTAGTTAGTTTACTTTTAGGTAGTAACAATAGTGCTAAAGCTAATGGTATTGATATACAGAACTTCTACACCCAGCCACCACCAAAATGCTCACCACCCTCCAATGCTATTCCTAAATGAGGCATTTATCCCCCCAGTACTTCTCCAAAATCATCCCACTGTTAGATCTTTTTTTTTTATATACAAGTGCCAAGGATTTGGGTTACTTTAGTCACTTGTATCACTTGCCTTCCTGTTGTTCATCAATTTGTTAGGGTAGGCACCAGTAATATCCCCATACGTCCTGTCATGTGCTAGTGTGACCCAAGGGCATCTGCTTGGTCCAGGAAGACAAAGAGCCTCAGACCATTCCTTTAGGTCATGGGAATGAGGTCTATAATTGTTACTGGTTTTTGGTATATCAAATACCACAAGGGTAGCAATGCAAGACTGCCACAAGTTATTTTAGTACTATTCTCTAACTTGACTACATTGTATCTATATGGAATTTGTTGTTGCTGTTGTTCTGGTTCATGCTTGTTGTTTAATGTCAGCTGTTCTTCTAGTTGCTGAACAACCTACTCTACCATGTGAGACTCACTGGCTACAAACTACCGTATTTAATCTTGTTTTGTAAAGAGAAATTAGTCTTTTAATACTTTTATTTTAATTTGTCTAATTAACAAGCACTTCTACTGAGTACTTCAATGATAAGCAGATTATCAATCATTTAAAATCTAATATTGGCAACTTCTTTCTTTATTTTGATTCCTATGCCAGGATCTGTTATTCTGTACTATAAGAATGTGTTAACTTCCCCAACCTTTAAAAGTTAAAGGCTCCCTCTGTGATTTGTCACCAGTTAAATGGATTAAAATTCACATTAGTGATTTAATTTTACGTGCATTTTCTTTTTTAAAGACCCAGGCTCTAAATCAAACCATGTTCTGAGATATGAAGGTGATGTTCATAGTTCATCACAGAATGATAATAAAGTATCACATTAAAGCAATACATAATAACACAATAAGAAGAAAAACATTGGGAAAATGTTGGTGGTGTTATAAATTGATGTGGCCTACATGAAAAATAGTGTGAAATTACTCGAATATGTAAGTTTTTGAGAATGGAGAAACAGAACACAAGCGCTTGCCTTCAATTGGCTTCCTGCTTAGATCTTAGGCACTGAACACACATGAAAAATTATTTATACAAATTGCATGGTTGTGGGATTGGTGGCTGAAATATTATATATCTAAAACTCAATTATAAATACTTTTATTAATCATGGTGCTCCAATAAAAATTAAAAAAACAATTCCATACAGTACAGTGTTATAATTTCCATATGCTTATCTCTCAAAAAAAACTGTGATTTGAAGACAACTGTGTACTACAATATTTATTGAAATATTATTTGTAGTAAACACAAACTGCAAATAATTAAAAACCCACTCTGGATGATTGGATATAGAAATTATAACATATGTGAACAGCTGCATATTATGGATCTATACCAAGAAAAATAAAGTTCTGCCATTTGCAGCAGCATCATGGAATGCAGAGTGAGCCTGCTGCTCAGTGAAATGGTTAAGATAAATTAAGACAGATGTTTCCTATTATAATCCTCACAGAAAACTTAGAAAATGCAGCAATGCAAAGTTAGTTTAGCAAACAAAAAACAGTTTTAACACATACACAAATTGCAGCAAATATGTTTGAATAATCATTTGGAAATAGTGAAATCATAGAATGGCAAGGATGTGCGTTTACTTCATCTCTGCTGCTATAATATATGCACCATTTACACCTGACCCCTCATGTTCAGAAGATAGCACTGAGATATTCCTGTAAAACTATAGTAACTTGCACAGAGAGGGACATTTCTCAGAGGGAGTAGGTCCCACCAAGAGATGATCAGGTACCTTAAGGCTATAGCCTCTGATGGTGCAGGACCGTGTGATGCTGATATGATCTCCGGAGACTCTGATATTAACTTTACTAAATTATTCAATTGATTCATAGGAAGCATGTGTCTGGATGGAAGTTCTGACATTTAGCATCAAATAAAACATATTTCTTTCCTTAGATAAATACTTTAGGAATTTTTAAATGTTATCCTAACTTCATGATTTTTGTAATAACATAATAATTATTTTTAAATTGGCTTACTTTGGTTACCTACAGTGGCAATTAACATTGTCCTTGCATCACTTAAAGTTACTGTGATGTCTTTGTGGAAAAAATATATAAATACATGTTTACTCTTCCTTCAATTGGAATATTTGGATTCAATTTACAAAAATAGTATTGTTGCATAATAACTTATAGTACAGAGCATATTTTACTTAATCTTTTATTTGTCTTTGTTTGGGAATCACACCCAGCGATATTCAGAGGTAACTCCTGGTTCTGTATTGAGGGATCACTCATGGTAGAACTTAGGGGAATGTATGGGGTCCAGAAATTACACCTGAAGCTATCTGAGTCATTCAAGGTGATGGCCATTCTCACTGCACTCTCTCTCCAGCCCCTATGGAATGTTTTATAATGTGACATTTTATTATTCATCCAAAAAATATAATGACTATTTAAATCATAAAATATCTGCAAACATGAATTTTGACATTTAGAAATGAATGATAAGGCTTCTCAACTGTAAAAGAAGCATTTTAAGTATTGATTTTTTTCTGTTCCTTCTTCTGTAGAATGTCATTAACTTGGAACAACAGCAGGAGCAACAACATCAATAAAAAGCCAGATCTATGCTTCAGTTTCAAAATAAAAATACAATTGAAATAATAATGTATAAACTACTCAAAATTAGAAAGCAGTTTATGTACTGAGAACAATGCATTATTAGTGAGGGCAAAAGAGCAGAGAGATCATAAAGAGGGCAGGGCATTTATCTTCCTCACTACTGACTCATGTTTTATGTCTGGCACTACTTACAGAGCTCTGAACAGAATTGATCCTTGAGTAACAGATCCGGTAGTAGTCCCTGACTGAGTACAGCCCAGCCCAAAACCAAAAAACAAATCAGGTAAGTCCAGGACAATGTCTTGTGTGTTTCATTCCAAAGAAAGTATGAAAGTTAACTAAAAGCAACCATGTGATAGAGAACCAAAATATGAAGGTTTTGAATCAATAAGAAAAATTTCAATTTACTGCAGAGAGTTGGCTGGAATCCATATTCATAAAGTTTAAGCAACAGCAATAAATAAAAACTAAAGGGATATACATATTCCCTAAATGTATGTAGGGCAAGTCACAATGTATAAGAGAAGAGAGAGAGAGAGTCAGAGAAAGAGAGACAAAGAGACAGAGAGAGAGAGAGAGAGAGAGAGAGAAAAAAAGTTCCTGCTCTCCTGCTATAGAGGCAGACTGGGGGAGATGGAGGGAGTCTCCGGATACTGGTGGTGGGAAATGGGCACTGGTGGAGGGATAGGTGCTGGAACACTGTATGACTGAAACCTAGTCATGAACATATTCATAATTATGTATCTCACAGTGACATGATAAAACACTGAAACTATTTAGTGTTTTCAAATCTTAACTCTAAATATAACATAAGCCAAAAATATGATATGAGTTAAAATATTGGTTATGAAGTAATTTTATTATTTTTTCTTTTTAATCAAATAAGGTTTTTCTTATAATCTATTAGATGTTCCTACTAGGAGTCACAATTTTCATGAATAAAATAAAATACAGTATGTCACAAATTGTACCAGAAATTAAGAGAGAACACAAATATTTGCAAGTGGTAATATCAACCTAGGTCATATATCTATAAAATGTATAATACTTCATTACTATGTATAGGGATTTAAATTTGTTTGAATACTACAGTCATTTATTTTTTAAATATTTTTATTATAACACTTTCAGATAGACATTTACAAAGCTGTACATGATTGGGTTTCAGTCATACAATGTTGCAACATATAACCCTCCACCAGTGCACATTTTTTCAACACCAATTTTCCCAAATTCCTCCTCCTTCCCAAAGCCTGCCTTCATAACACACAATCTTCCCTCTTCTCTCTCTCTCTACTCTCTTTCTCTCTCTATTTCTCCACCCTCCCTCTCCTTTTCTCTTTCTCTCTCTCTCAATTTCCCATCTCTTACACATTGTGACTATCCGTAATAGATTTAGGGGTTATCCAGTATATCCCTATGCCTACATTCAATGCTCAGTTCTGGTCTGGTGTTACCATAACCAACAATTAGTGGAGCACTGGTATATATTTATATTCCACAGATGAAAGCAGTCATTCTATTTCTGTCATTTTATTTCTTATTTCACTCAGCATGATTATTTCACTCATCTTGATAATCTCCATGTCCATCCATTTGTAGACAAATTTCATGTCATAGTTTTCCTTGAAAGATTCATAGTATTCCATTGTGTAGATGTACCCTTCCTTTCTTGGGCACTCCAGTTGTTTCCAGATTCTGGCTATTGTGAATAGTGCTGCAATGAATAGAGAATTGCAGATGGTGTTTCTGCAGTGTGTTTGTGAGTCTCAAGTGTATATTCCCAGGAGTGGTATTGCAGGATCAAATGGAAGATCAACATTTTGTTTATGGAGGAATGTCCATAACATTTTTCCTAAAAGGGTGTACCAGTCTACACGCTCACCAACAATGGATGAGATTCCCTTTTTCCCCACATCGTCACCAGCTCTGGCTGTTCTTGTGCTTTTGAATATGTGCCAGTCTCTGCGTTTTGAGATATCTCATTGTTGTTTTGATTTATATTTCACTGATGACTAATGATGAGGAGCACTTTTTCATATGCCTTTTGGCAATTCAGTATCTTCATTTATGAAATTTCAATTCATTTCTTCTCCCCATTTTTTAATGGGTTAGATGTTTTATTCTTGAAATGTATTACCAGTGTCTATATATATTTGTTATTAATCCTTATCAGATAGGTATCACTGTATCACTGTCTTCCTATTGTTCATAGATTTGCTCCATCGGCCACCAGTAATATCTCCATATGTCCTGACACAAGCAAGTGTAACCCAAGGGCATCTGCTTGCTTCAGGGACAGGTAGAACCTCAAACCATTCTTTAGGTCATGGAACTGAGGTCCATAATTGTTACTAGTTTTTAGCATAACAAATAAAACATGGGTAGCTTGCCAGGCTCTGCCATGTAGGTGGTATACTCTCAGTAGAAGGTTCTCATATTGATCAAAATAGGATCAGATAGGTATTAGGTAAATATTCTTTCCCATTCTGTGGGCTGCCCTTGTACCTTGGTCGTCGTTTCTTTTGAGATAAGGATGCTTTTCAGTTTAGCAAAATCCAATGTGCTTATCTTTCCTTCCATTTGCTTCCTTAGCGCTGTTTCATCTCAGAAGTAACTGTTAGCTTCAATGTTGTGGAAGGTTTTGTCTGTTTTATGTTTATCTTTGCTTCTGTTTGCTTTGTCAGTGCTGTTTCATCTCAGAAGTTACTGTTAGCTTCAATGTCTTGGAGGGTTTTGCCTATGTTTTCTTTGATTATAGGTTAAGGTCTAAAGTTGAGATCTTTAATTCATTTTGATCTGACTTTTGTGCATGGCATGAGAAAGAAGTCTCATTTCATTTTTTAACATGCAGCTGCCCAGTTTCCCCAGCACCACTTGTTATAATGTTTTCTTTGTTCCAGTTAATATGTCTGCTCCTTTATCAAAGATTGTGATCATATGTTTGTTAGTGTGTGTCATGATATTCAGTTATGTTCCAAAGGTCTACACGTCTGTCTAATTCCAATACCATGCTGTTCCAAACCTCCATAAATAGCTAAAGCAATCCTTGGGGGGAAAGATGGAGGCATCACTTCCACACACACAGTTCTTAGCTTGAACTTCCATTTGTTAATTGCAGGAATTTTCATGCATTAATCAGAAAAATAAAATCTTCATAGATAGATTAAATTTATGATAGAACTAAATAAAATGCAAATGCCTTTCACTGGTAAACATTAATTAAGATCTAGACATATAATTAGAAAGCTGAATTATTGGAAGAATATTAGATGAGTTTTTCTTAGGTGAATGAATATTCACTATATATATCCCAATGCACATTGTAATTTCATCAACATTCTAAATGTGCTTGTCTATTATCATTGTATTTTTTTTAAGTATTTTATTATACCACCGTGAGATATACAAATAAAAAGATATACAATTAAAAAGTTCATGTTTGGGTTTTGGTCATACAGTGTTTCAGCACCCGTCCCTCCACCAGTGCCCATCTCCCACTAACAACATCCCCGGTTCCCTCCCCCCTAGCCCAGCCCTGCTCCATGGCAGGTTCTTTATTTCTTTGCCCTTTCTCTCTCTTTCTCTTTTCCTTCCCTTCTAGACTATGGATTACAGAACATACATTAAAAGGTTGTCATGTGAATCCTTTTGCCTCTATTTCATGCTCAGTTCTAGGTTGGCATTAGGACCCTCGACAATTATTAGCACCCTGTTCCATTTTCTGTCTCTCCTAAACTCTGACTCCCACACGTTTGTGATAATTTCCACCTTTGACAAGACCTCCCGATATATGCTTCACTTGACCTTGGATATTGGTATCATAATATGTACATATATATTTATGCCATGCAAATAAATGCAGTCATTCTGTATCTGTCTCTCTCCTTCTGGCTAATTTCGCTCAACATAATCTTCTCCATGTCCATCCATTTATAGGCAAATTTTATAACTTCATTTTTCCTAACAGCTGCATAGTATTCCATTGTGTAGATGTACCAAAGCTTCTTTATCCAGTCATCGATTTTCGGGCACTCTGGTTGCTTCCAGATTCTGGCTATTGTGAATAATGCTGCTATGAACATAAAAGTAGGGATGGTGTTTCCGCTGCGTATTTTTGGTTTCCCAGAGTAGATTCCCAGGAGTGGTATGGCTGGGTCAAATGGGAGTTCAATTTCTAGTCTTTGGAGGAAAGTCCATATTGTTTTCCAGAAAGGCTGTACCAGCCGGCATTCCCACCAACAATGGATGAGTGTCCCCTTTTCCCCACATCCACGCCAGCACTTGTTGTTCTTGCTCTTTTGAATATGTGCCAGTCTCTGTGGTGTAAAGTGGTATCTCATTGTTGTTTTGATTTGCATCTCTCTGATGATTAGTGATGATGAGCATTTTTTCATATGTTTTTTGGCCATTCGAATTTCTTCCTTGCTGAAGTTTCTGTTCATTTCTTCTCCCCATTTTTTGATGGGGTTGTTTGTTTTCTTCTTGTAAAGTTCTACCAGTGCCTGATATATCCTGGATATTAACCCCTTATCAGATGGGTATTGGGTGAATATTCTTTCCCATTCTGTGGACTGCTTTTGTATCTTAGTCACTGTTTCTTTTGAGGTGCAGAAGCTTTTTAGTTTCATGTAGTCCCATATGTTTATTTTTTTCTTCTAGTTGCTTTGTTAGTGATGTTTCACCTTTGAAGATGCCTTTAGCTTCAATGTCGTGGAGGGTTTTTCCTATATTTTCTTCAATGTACTTTATGGATTCAAGTCTGATATTGAGATCTTTAATCCATTTTGATCTGATTTTTTGTGCATGGTGTTAGACACATGTCCAAATTCATTTTTTACATGTTGCTGCCCAGTTTTCCCAACACCACTTGTTGAAGAGGCTTTCCTTACTCCATTTTAGACTCATTGCACCTTTATCAAAGATTAAATGATCATGTGTTTGAGGTTGGGTGTCAGGATACTCAATTCTATTCCATAGGTCCACAGGTCTGTTTTTATTCCAATACCATGCTGTTTTAATTACTACTGCCTTGTAGTACAGTTTGAAGTTGGGAAAGGTGATGCCTCCCATCTTCTTTTTCCCGAGGATTGCTTTAGCTATCCTTGGGGGTTTATTGTTCCATACAAAATTCAGGAGCGTTTGGTCAATTTCTTTGAAGAATGTCATCCGGTATCCTCATAGGGACTGCATTGAATCTGTACAGAGCTCTAGGGAGTATTACCATTTTGACAATGTTGATTCTCCCCATCCATGAACAGGGAACGTGTTTCCATTTCCTTGTGTCCTCTTTTATCTCTTGGAGCAGTGTCTTGTAGTTTTCTTTGTAGAGGTCCTTTACATACTTGGGTAAGTTGATTCCTAGGTATTTGATTTTCTGTGGCACAATTGTGAATGGAATAGTTTCCTTAATATCCTTTTCTTCTCTTTCGTTATTTGTATATAGGAAAGCCACTGACTTTTGGGTGTTGATTTTGTATCCTGCCACTCTACTATATGCGTCTATTGTTTCTAGGAGTTTTTGGTAGAGAGTTTAGGGTTCTCTAGGTATAATATCATGTCATCTGCAAATAATGATAGCTTGACTTCTTCCTTGCCTATCTGGATGCCCTTGATGTCCTTTTCTTCTCTGATTGCTATGGCAAGTACTTCCAGTACTATATTGAATAAAAGAGGTGAGAGTGGGCAACCTTGTCTTGTCCCTGATCTCATGGGGAAGGCTTTCAACTTTTCCCCATTTAGAATGATGCTTGCTGTGGGCTTTTGGTAGATGGCTGTAACTATCTTGAGGAAAGTCCCTTCAATTCCCATTTTCTGGAGCGTTTTAATCATGAACGGGTGCTGGATCTTGTCAAATGCTTTTTCTGCGTCTATTGAAAGGATCATATGGTTTTTATTTTTTCTTTTATTGATATGATATATTATGTTGATTGACTTGCGAATGTTGAACCATCCTTGCATTCCCGGGATGAATCCTACTTGGTCATGACGTATAATCTTCTTGATGAGTCTTTGGATTCTGTTTGCTAGTATTTTGTTGAAGATCTTAGCATCCGTGTTCATCAGGGAGATTGGTCTGTAGTTTTCTTTCTTTGTGTTGTCTCTCCCTGCTTTGGGTATCAGGGTGATATGTGCCTCGTAGAAGCTGTTTGGGAGTGTTTCTGTTTCTTCTATTTCCTGGAAGAGCTTGAAAAGGACTGGCAGTAGGTCCTCCTTAAAGGTTTGGTAGAGTTCACTAGGGAATCCGTCTGGACCTGGGCTTTTGTTTTTGGGCAGACTTTTAATTACTGTTTCTATTTCCTCAATGGTGATGGGTTTATTCAGGTATTGGAGGTCTTCTTGTTTCAGCCGTGGGAGGTTATAGGACTTCAGGAATTGATCCATTTCTTCTAGATTCTCTTGTTTCACGGCATACAGGCTCTCAAAGTAATCTCTGATGATCTTTTTGGATTTCTGTGGTTTCTGTTGTGATGTCACCCTTTTTATTTCTGATTCTGTTTATTTGGGTTTTCTCTTTCCCTGTCCTTACAAGTCTTGCCAATGGTTTGTCAATCTTGTTTATTTTTTCAAAAAACCAGCTCTTGGTTTCATTAATCTTTTGGATTGTCTTTTTTGGTTTCCAACTCATTGATTTCCTCTCTAAGTTTTATTATTTCCTTTTTTTCTGCCTGGGTTGGGCTCCTTTTGTTGGTCTTTTTTCTAATGTCTTCAGCTGTGTAGTCAGGTTATTTATGTGGGCCCTTTCTTGTTTCCTGATGAATGCTTGCAGAGCTATAAACTTCCCTCTTAACACGGCTTTTGCTGTGTCCCACAAGTTCTTATAATTGGTATCTTCATTTTCATTTGTTTCCAGAAATCTTTGGATTTCCTGTTTGATTTCTTCTATGACCCATTTGTTGTTCAGCAGTGAGCTGTTCAGTTTCCAGGTGTTTGGTTTGACTCCCTGTTTATGTGTACGGTTAACTTCCATTTTCAGTGCATCATGGTCTGAAAAGATAGCTGACACAATTTCTATCTTTTTAATTTTATTGAGCTATGCTTTGTGGCTCAGCATGTGGTCTATCTTGGAGAATGTTCCATGTGCACTAGAGAAAAATGTGTACTCAGCTTTTTTGGCATGAAAAGCCCTGTATATATCCACTAGCTCTCTTTCTTCCATTTCTTCCTTCAGGTCCAATATTTCCTTGGTGAGTTTCAGTCTTGTTGATCTATCCATCGTTGATAGAGCAGTGTTGAAGTCTCCAACTATTATTGTGCTACTGTTAATGTCTTCTTTGAGGTCTCTTAGCAGTTGTTTTATGTATTTTGCTGACCCCTCGTTGGGTGCATATATGTTTAGTAGTGTAATTTCTTCCTGGTGTACATACCCCTTAATAAGAAGTGGCCTTCGTTGTCCCTTCTAACCTTTTTCAGCCTGAAGTCTATATTATCTGATACTAATATGGCCACACCAGCCTTTTTGGTAGAGTTGTTTGCATGGAGAATGGTCTTCCAACCTTTGACTCTGAGTCTGTGTTTGTTCTGCTTATTAAGATGCGTTTCTTGTAGACAGCAGAATGTTGGGTTCAATTTTTTAATCCATTTTGTCACTCTGTGTCTCTTAATTGGTGCATTTAGACCATTGACATTGAGAGAGATTATTGTCATTGGATTTTGTGCCATCTTTCTTTTTGTGTTTTTTGTGCTTATGGGTTTGGTCGCATTAGAGTAGGCCCTTCAGTCCTTCTTTTAAAGTTGGTTTTGAGTCCATGAAGTTCCTGAGTTGTTGCTTATCCATGCAGTTGTGTATCTCTCCTTCATATCTGAATGTGAGCCTGGCCGGATAAAGAATTCTTGGTGAAGCCTGCAGTTCATTGAGCCTTTTCGCAATATCCCAGCATTGTTTTCAGGCTCGGAGTGTTTCATCAGAGAAGTCTGCTGTAAATCTTAGAGATGTTCCTTTGTATGTGATTTCCTTCTTTGATCTTGCTGCTTTCAGTATTCTATCCCTATCTATAGTTTTTGTCATTTTTATTAAGATGTGTCTTGGAGTATTCTTGTTGGTGTTTCTTTTAGCTGGTATCCTACGGGCCTCTTGGATCTTGAGGCAAGCATTCTTTAGTTCGGGAACTTTTCAGCAATGATGGCTTTGACAGTTTCTTCTTCATCAGGGTTTTCTTCTTGCCCTTCTGGGACCCCAATGATCTGTATGTTGTTTCTTCTGGCTTCATCCCGATTATCTCTTGTTGTCTGTTCGGTAATTGTGAGCCTTTTTTCTATCTTCTGGTGTTGTGTAGAGAATCTTTGGAACCTCGTCTTCGAGATCACTAATTCTTTCTTCAGTAGCTAGTATTCTGCTATGATGGCCTTCCACCGTGTTTTTTATTTCATTTACCTCATTTTTAATACCTGTCATTTCCCTTTGCATTTTCCTCACTTCTTCTGTCATGTCCTCTTGTATTTTTTTTGATTTTGCATTCCATTGCTTCTTTGAATTCCTTTTGAATCCTTAACAGTTCTTTCCGAAATTCTTTTTCAGATAGGTTATGCAACTCATTGGTATTGCTAGACACATCTGGACCATTGACTTCACTCACAGAGCTTGATGGAATTTTGCGTTGCTTTACCATTATGACTATTGTAGGTTGTAACTGTGAGTTCTTAGGTGACTAGATAGTGCAGTTAGTAGGTGTCTGGTCTGTTTGCAGAGTTTGGGTGGGTGACAAGGATGTAGGAACCAAGGTTCACTGGTACTTCATGCAAGGTAGGTAGTGAGAGGGCGCGGACGCCGCTAGGGTCCACGCGGGTTTTGAGTTTTGGGATGTTTGGAACCACTTTGCCTTGGTTCCCGTTGATGGAGTTTCCGCTCTTCCCTGGGGCAGCTTGGGGTCCGACGGAGACGCAAGAATCACACACCTGTATTTTTCTTATTTATAGTGTTTTTAACATAACTTCCTATATCTTAATAAAATTGTACAAATTACTTATTATAGGTAAAGATGATGGATGTTTTGACATATTCAATAAAAATAACTAAGAAGTTGCTTAAAAGTGGTCAAGATACTTCAAATTGTTTACCATATTTGTAAATGGAATGACTCAAAATAAAATTTAGTACACAATTGTTTTAGCAGTGAGCCAAATATCTTGGATATGGAAAATTCACAAACATTCAAAAACAGATCATGCTATATACTAATTTTAGTTTAAAAGGTAATATTTCTGCATCTTATTTTATGAATAGCAAGTTTGTATGCAAGTTAGGCAATAATACATGTGGAGAAAAGGAGAATATTACAATAATCTAATGGAAAGTAATATTTCTATTTTTATGCAAAAATAAGATAATATATTAATTTATTTTGATAAGTTAAAATAAACTTATTAAATATCCTTTCTGCATTTAAAACTTGTGATTTTATTTGACAGAATATACATTGTAGAGTATAAGGGTTTATATAAATAGTGTAGGAAAAATCATTAGCATACATAGCATACTAACAATAAATCATAATGCTAAGACTTTGGGGTCAGGTCACTGAGTTTCAAATGACAAACTTATATGAACTTGCCCATGTTTCTTTATATCTTTTATTTATTTTTTCAATTATTCTCCACTTTAGAAAACTGTTGGGGAAAGTGAGACACAGGAAATAATATACATAATGAGCAACAAAATTTGGTAAAATTTAAATGAAAGCTATATCACACTTAATTTGATATTTTGGTATAAATATAGATGCAGATACATATAGTGCAATGCTTTTGCCTACAGGAAGTATTTTCTCACTCACTGTATTGGAAAATAATTTTGGAAGCATGTATAAATTTATTAATCTTATCCATGGAAGTTGAAATAGCTTAGCAATTTCCGTGGGTTGTCTGCTTCATAAGCAGGAGAACCCTGATTCTATCTAGCACTGCATCACAACATGAATTCCCAGGACTGGTTCAAGACACTGAGATGAAAATAGACCACAAACAAACCTGCATGAGGCCCAAAAGCTAAAATGATTAATAATCAACCCAACCAAGAAAAAAAAATTAGTACATTCAGAAGCCAATTTGAGATGTAAATATAATTTATAATTGAGTTCTACTGTTGTATTACATACTATACAAGTTAATAAAATGTAAAATGCAATATATATATGCACATGATATATTATATTATATAATATATAATTTCTCTATATAGTACATATACTATATATAGTATAAATAGGGAATCAATATCAATTCACTAAACTTAATTTAAAGAAAAATTAAAATTAAATATGTCTGTCTTCTCAGAGACACT
Organism: Cryptotis parvus; assembly: GCA_021461705.1. Classification (NCBI taxonomy): domain Eukaryota; kingdom Metazoa; phylum Chordata; class Mammalia; order Eulipotyphla; family Soricidae; genus Cryptotis; species Cryptotis parvus. The sequence continues at coordinate 91,751 of JAJIBD010021621.1, forward strand.
TGGTTTAAATTTGCTAATCAGAGTTTGATCCCTGGTTCCACCTAGCATCCCAGAGCATTTTGAGGAGTGAGCACAGAAGTAGGAGTAGGTATAGAACCATCCGGTGTACTGCCATACCCCAATATATACATTACTTATAACCAATATATTTAATCATATTATATTTATACAATACTTATTGTATTTAAATATATTGGTTGGGGAAAAACATATGCATGTGTTTTACTAGACCAAGTGAATATATTATATGGATGATACTATATTAACAAGTTTGAAATATTTTTTTTCAAATAATTTGAACTTAATATCACTTAACTAACAGATGGGTCATCCTAAGGGAAATGGATAATCTCCCACACTCATTTCAAATTTTAAGTGATGTAAATAGGAATGTTTTTCAGCAGAGAAGCATGACATAATATATTGCTTTTTGTGAAGCTGTCAAGAGAAACGTCGAAGATTTATTTAGAAAGAGCAGGATCAGGGGGAAATTACTAAACCCTTAAACTGTATTCCTTCAGTCATGGTCCACTACCTTAGTTTATGTGTTCCTTACTCTCATGGATTTCTGTCAGTATAGTTTAGTGTCTTATTTGAATGACACCAGACCACAATAAGAAGGCATAAATATCTGTTACACAGTATATTACCTAGTGAACAGTCCCACAAAGCACAAATTTTATATGAGATATTTAGTACAAAAGTCATTGAGTCCAAAGAGATATGCATCAGGAGAGATATGTCATATCACTCAATCTGCTCATCACTTATACTCCAGCACAAACCAATTCGCTTGTTGCAACCTTATCTCTCAACAATTATTCAAAGTTATATTGCATAGCTATATTTTCTATCAAACAAAAGATTGACAACAAAGAAAAAAGTGCTCCCTGGAAGTAAAATCTGATTCAGATGCAAATGGAGACATAGACACTATTGATGTCTCAAAATTCTTATAATAGAGTGAGAAAAACTTGCTTAAGACAAACTAATAAAATGAATGAAGAAAGCAGTGAAAAGAAAATTTATAAGTCCCCCCGACTCCATCGGGCAACCATTTTCCACATCCGACTTCCCTTTCATCAGAACTCCACCCAGCGACAGCCTATCACAGCCTGTCTCACACTTGCGCCCGCGGTTCATCTATAAATGATATATTTAGAGGTGACTACAAGGGTATGCCACCTGCATGGCAAGCCTGGCAGGCTGCCCTGTTTTATTTGATATGCCAAATACCAGTAACAATTATATTGGTTCACTCCCATGATCTAATATAATGGTTTGAGGCACTTTATGTTCCTGGAGCGAATAGATGCCCTTGGGCTCTACAAGCATGAGACAGGACATATGGAGATATTACTGGTGCCCGCTCTAGCAAATAAATGATCAACGGGATGATAGTGATAGTGATATTGGCAAGAAAGTGACACCAGAAAAAAAAAATTGCATAAAAAGTTTTAAGTCATCACACAACATTAAAACATAATCAAAATTGAAATATAACCCAAATTTTAGAGCTTGGTTAATTAGCAAATACAGCACATTTCTGTATTTCGTTTCTCAGCATATTTAATATTGTAGTAAGTGCTTTTTAAAACTTCTTTCCTAAATTTTTTGCAAAGAATAAAACACTATAATATCCATAATGCTTTAGAAAACAGTTTATTCAATATTGGTTTATGATTCAGGACTCTTCTAAGAGACTCTGCATCTGCTCTGAATTGTCGCCTTCAAATCACTTCCTAGATAAGGGGGTAGTCTAAATGTGGCAGTTTATCTGACCGTGTATTCTGTACTAGCTTGTATAAATATTCTCTCTTGCTACCACAATCATCGTGGGACTAGCTAGCTCTTACCAGCATATTTGCCTGGCCATGTTGGATCCCTAAATAATTAGACCAGAGAGAAATGCTGCTTGCCTCCAAGCATGCAAGCATGGCTCCCTGATAACTCAAAGGCAACTAAAATACAAAACTACAGTGAAGTAGACGAAACTTGTGAAGGCTTGGAGAAATATTTAACTGGTTCTAGTATTAGACTTTGGTACAGAGACAAGCCATCTCAGAAACCCCCTTCTCTACCCTATAGATGCATTTCCAGGCAGATCTTGGCTCATGACATTAGCATATAAAAGGGCCTAGGTGAGGTGCTGGGAAAAATTATGGGAGGACATTTGACCCTCCCTGCTTTCCATAATAGTGGGAGGGAGGTATGAGTTGCAAGGGTATAAAACTAGCCTGCTTCCTCTCTCGTGCACTCTTTTTGGGCTCTCTCTTTGTGAACTCGCACCTTTCTTGGGAGTCTTGTCTTTGTCTCCCTCTTTACAGGGCCTTTACACATGGTGGCCACCATTTTGGCCTACACGTGGCTGGGGTTCTAGCCAGGAATCCTAAGCACAGGGTTTTTCCTATTGTGGATTTGTATGCCTGAACCTGTGAAAAGTAAAGTCTTTTAAAACTGGATCAAATTCCTGAGTCTTCATCCATCCCCCGCGGAGGTAGAAAGGAACTTCGCTTCCTGGCACTGTTGGGGACCTCGGCGGCATTCCCCAACAGGTATAACTATTTTTAACCCATGCATATACTAATAAGGGTCTTGATAAACAAATTAAATTTATGTCAAGAATAATTATGCATTTTTTCATTACAGAAATGGTTATCATTTGGTCAACTTGATCATTTTCATACTCCTTAAATAACTCAGAGTATAGTTTATTATACTTAATAAGCTATAATATCACTTTATTTATTACAATCAACATTGTTTTATTAGCTATATGGCAGGCAATTCACCTTCTTATACAACCATAGAGAACTGCTTATTTCAAAACAATAAATTAAATAGAAACTGCATTCTGTCTTTGATAGTACTAAGGTAAAACTGTTAAACTAGGGATCAGAATGATAGTATAGTAGCTATTTAGGCTGAATCTCACAATCTGGGTTCAAATCCCCTCACAACATTTGTTCCTCTAAATTACCTGATCCCTAAGCTCAGAATTAGGAGTAAGTCATAAAACCCAAGTTGTATCCTCTATGCAAAAATCAAACAAAACAAAATATTTGAGAACTATTACCTATTGTCATTGATCCTCCATGAACAAGTGAGGACCCTTGGCTAGCAGCAGTGACATTATTTCAAAGTTAACTATATTCATATAAAATGTATTTTATCTTAGATGCCCACAAAAATCATAATCAAAATAACACAGTGGTCATCAAAAATAATTTGCACCAGAGAAGATATAAAATATGCTGAAATATGTAGAACTTTTATGAGTGAACATCCATTTAATTACTAATGCATGTCTAATGACAAATTGTTGCAGGACATCTAAAAGCCAAAAAGCCTTTGCATCTGCCCTGGATTGCCTACTGCAGTTCACTTCGTAGATAGGGGTGTAGTTTAAATGTGGCAGTTTATCTGACCATGTATTCTGTACTGGCTGGTATAAATATTCTCATGCTACCACAATCACCTTGGGACTATCTAGATCTTACCAGCATATTTGCCTGGCCACTCTGGATCTCTAAGTAATTAGACCAGAGAGAAATGCTGTTTGCCTCCCCTGATAACTCAAAGGCAACTAAAATATAAAACTACCGTGAAGTAGACGAGACTCTTGTGAAGGCTTGGAGAAATATTTAACTGGCATTAGTATAGTCTTTGGTACAGAGACATGCCATCTCAGAAACCCCCTTCTCTACCCTATAGATGCATTTCCAGGCAGATCTTGGCTCAAAACATTAGGTGAGGTGTTGGGAGAAATTACCTGATGGCATTTGACCCTCCCTGCCAGGGGAAGTTACAGTTAGTTTATAGCTCCTCCCTAGCTCCGCTAGGAGGCTTTGAATTAGCTCTTGGCCCTTGTAAACAACCAAATGGTCTCCTGAAGTTGCTACATTTCTGAAGAGCTGTTTTCCTGTTTTCATCTCTAGATAGCCCAACCCAGAATAGGCTGGGCTGGGTAGTTTGGGCGGATTTCTAGCTATAAAGTAAGCTGCAAGAAGAAAGAAGCGCTCTTTTGCCATTTCGGCTTCCCTTGGCATTTTGCTTCTCCATCCTCTCCATTCTCTGTTGGGCCTCAACACGTGGTGGCAGCCATCTTGGCCTACACTTGGCTAGGGCCTAGCTGGGAACCCAGAGTCTGGAGGTTTTTCCTGCTCTTGGATTGTATATTGGAACCTGTGATAGTAAAGCCATATATATATATATATATATATATATATATATATATATATATATATATTTTTTTTTTTTTTTTTTTTTTTTTGCTTTTTTGGTCACACCCGGCAATGCTCAGGGGTTACTCCTGGCTGTGCACTCTGGAATTACTTCTGGCATTGCTCAGGGGACTATATGGGATGCCAGGACTGGAACCTGGGTCAGCATGGGCAGGCCGCGTGCAAGGCAAACACCCTACCCACTGGGCTATCACTTTGGCCCCAGTAAAGTCCTTTGAAAGCTACATCGCATCCCTGAGTTTTCATCCATTCCCGCAGGCTTCAGAGGTAGAAGGGAACTCGCTTCCCTGGCACTGTTGGGGACCCTGGCGGCATCCCCGACAACAAATAAAATGTGAAAAATTGTTTTCCATTAAAGAAATAATTTCAAAAATAAAAGTATGGACATTTAAGAAAAACAGAGATTAAACATTCTTATCATATCTCTGAAAGCTGAACTATGGTTCTAAAAATCTTCTCATCACATGCAAAGAGCAAGAAAGCCAGTGTTGGAGTAGATGTGGAGAGAAAGGGACTCTCATCCATGTTGGTGGGAATGTCGAATGGCACAGCCTTTTGGAAAAACAACATGGATATTCCTTTAAAAATTTGATATTGAACTCCCAATTGACTCAGCAAGAATACTCCTGGTAATATGCCCTGGAGACCAAAAACCACACAGCACAAACACTATCTGCATTTCTATATACACCACAGCACTATTCACAATAGCCGGAATCTGGAAACAACTAAGAACAAAAGAATGCCTAAAGCCACAATAGTACACATACACAGTGGAATACTATGCAAGTGTCAAAGCAACAGTCATGAAATTTTCCTGCAAAAGATGGACATGGAGATTATCATGCTGGAATGAAATTAGTCAGAAGGAAAAGGACAGAATAGAATGATTGCATTCATTAGTGGGATATAAATATATACCAATGTTCTACTACTTGTGGGTAATGGCAATGCCAGACTAGAACTAAGCATTGAATGTTCACAAAGGAATATATATGATAGTCCCTTAATGTCTGTAGGCAAGCCACAATGTGTGAGAGAAGAGAGAGAGAGAGAGAGAGAGAAAGGAAAAGTACCTGCATAGAAGTAGGCTGGGGGGAGGGAATTTACAGACATTGGTGGTGAGAATAGGCACTTGTGGATGGATGGCTGCTCAAACAATATATGACTGAAACCCAATCATGAACATCTTTGTAATTGCATATCTCACAGTGGTGTAATAAAATTTTTTAAAATATGTAAAATGTAATTTTACATATTTTAAAAATATTTTTAAAATATGTAAAATATGTAAAATGATTTATAATCTGAAAAAGTTTAAAATAAAAAACGAGTACATAGCATTAAATGTACAAATAAATTTATGTATAATTTTCAGTAGTTCTATAAAGATCTACTCTGATAAAGATAAAGTATGCAAAAGTGCATAAATCTCTCCAAATTTCAATAACCTCAAATATATAATGGCAATAGAAACATAACACATCTATGTAGGACATATCATACATTTATAATGCAGTTAAAATAAAATATGATTCATTAAATGTCTGACAAATTTAAATGTGCTATAAAATAAATTATTACTAACATATTCCCTTTGTCTTGATGAAACTATATTATGAACAATATCAGCTGTAATTTAGAGGTAATCACCATTTGCATGATTGTTTCAAATATATGTTACGAGGAAATAAAAGGCATCAGCATTTCCTTAGAGCTTCTTCTGGCTTAGGATTTCAACATTAATTTGAAACTTGATAGATTGTAGGATATATATATATATATATGTATATATATATATATCTTCTTGATTATATATATATAATCAAGAAGAGGAAACTCCGATTGCAGGTCAAATATATTAACTATTATGAACTTCAGTAGTATGAATATTGTCTGAATACAGGAAAAGCAATAGAAGAAGAATTCAACTGTAGATTACCGAACACTAAACTGATCTGACTCCAGCTAAATTTTTATTAATAAATAATATAAACAGCTATTCATTACTACATTCTTGATAAGGGCATTTCAAAACAAATTAATATTCAACAAATGCTTGTTTTAAAATTTATGATGCATAACATCTCGATCCAGCAGACGAGCTTATCACAGCCTGGATCATTGACACCCACCCTGCAGCAGTTTTTTTTTTTTCAATCTGGCCCAGGTATGCTCATCCAAAGACTAACAGACATGGGGGCAGAGCTGCTACCAGCTCTCCCTGTGCCCAGACACTCAAGAGGAGCCCAGGAGGGATGGCAGGTTCTAGCCTGGCCTGCCACCCTAGCAGAGCCTCACAACAAGCCAGATGACTCCCCGACTCCAGGAGGGCTGCCATTTTCCACATCCAGACCTCCCTCTCATCAAAAGTCCATCCAGCAGGCGAGCCTATCACAGCGGGATCATCGACACCCACCCTGCGGTAGTTTTTTTTATTTAATCCGGTCCAGGTATGCTGATCCAGACACTAACAGACATGGGGCAGAGCTGCTCCCAGCTCTCCCTGTGCCCAGCCACTCACGAGGTGCCCAGGAGGGATGGCGGGTTCTAGCCCTGGCCTGCCACCCCAGCAGAGCCTCGCAACAAGCCAGATGACCCCCTCCCTCCCATTCCATGAGGGCTGCCATTTTCCAAATCTGGACCTCCCTCTTGTCAGAACTTCATCCAGCAGATGAGACTATCACAGCCCTGCTCTCACTACCACTTGCAGCCACGCGGTTCATCAATAAATGCTGTATTTAGAGGTGACTACATGAGTATGCCACCTGCATGGCAAGCCTGGCAGCTGCCCATTTTGTATCGATATGCCAAAGACTAATAACAACTATGTTAGGTCATTCCCATGACCAAATATAATGGTTTGAGGCTCTTTATGTTCCTGGAGCGAGCAGATGCCCTTAGGCTCTACTAGCATGAGACAGGACATATTGAGATGTTACTGGAGCCCGCTCCAGCAAATTGATGATGAACGGAAGATAATGATTGTGATAGTGAACACCTCCTTTATATCTGACAAGATTTACAAAGTAAATTAATCTACTGAATGTATGATGATAGAATTAAAATAAATATTTTCTACTGGTTAACCCAACCTAATAATTGATTTCATATCTGGATCTGTATTTATTACTCTTGTGTTTATTTTCAAGTGCATTCTCCTTAGTGGCATCCAGGGTTTACTCCTGGCTTTGTACTCAAGTATAACTCCTGACAGGGTTTTGGGGACCATATGTGGTCTGTGGATAAAACCAGTAAAGTTACATGTGAAACAAGCAGCCTACCCCTTTTCTGGTGCAGCAGCCACCATATTTATATGTTTTTAAGGCTATGCTCTTACTAACATGTTTCCTTTTTAATGGCTTCCATTTAGTAAGAGATAAATGTGGTACTCTCAACAGAAATCTAACAATATATTACTTAACAAAAACTTCATTTAGATCATTCATTTTATATGTGTGAGCAACTTTTTACAGAATAAAGAAAAGAAAAAAAGGGCCTTATGATGCATAATTCAAACATGAGAGATATAAAATTGAAAACAGACAACATTGAACTACAGTTCCTTTACTACATAGTAAATATTGCCAGCATAATTTAGTGTTAATTAGGCAAACACTTGTCCTTGACCTGCCATAAAAACTTGACCTAGTCAATGGTTGAATTTTCCATTCTCTGCCTGACCCATAAATCAGCGATGGAACGGGTGGGGGAGGCAGTACTGCAGGTAGGACACTTAACTTTCGTTGGGCAATCATCCTCCGAACCCCATACGGATTCCCGGCCCATCTGGCATGATTCTTGAGAGTAGAGCCACTATTTTTAATTATTTTTTGATATTTTTGTTTGGATTATTTTAAGTTTATTATATCACCATGAGATATACAATTATAAAACTGCCCATGATTGGGCTTCTGTCATACAGTGTTCCAGCACCCAACCCATACTTCCTCCAGTGCATCCTTCCAATACCAATATTCCCAGATTCCCTTCTACCACTCCCAGCATGCCTCTATGTGGGTGCTCTCTCTCTCTCTCTCTCTCTCTTGCTCTCTCTCAATCTCACCTTCTGCACATTGTGATTTGCAATATAGACTCAGAAGTGTTATCATTTATAACCCTTTACTTACTTCAATACTCAGTTATAGACTCGTATTATTAAATTAATATATTTTAGCCCTGAGTACAAACCTTTGACTTAATTCAAAGAATTCAAATTTTAGCTTTTTGAGTGTGGGTACATAATCTCCTTCACAATAATGTCACACTCCTCCTATATGTAAACTATTTATAAAGACAAACAACTATGCTGTGTGTAAATGGTGTATCTTATAATTCCTTTATTGTTTGTTTTTGGGCATTTTTTCAGATTTTACTGCTTGCAGGTGGCAGACAGGAGACAGGTTTGTCTAATCCCAGGGTTCTGCCTTGTGGGCCCTGGATGGTTGATGGTCTGATATACAAAAAGACAGGGACCTCTGGGATTAACCCAGAACCACAGAAGAACATGGCAAGCTACACATAGTGTATTCAATATGCCCAAAACCGTAACAATAATGAACCTCATTCCCAATGAATGGAGATATTACCGGCACCAGCTCAAGCAAATCAATAAACAATTGTAAGACAAGTTACAAGTGACAAGTGACTTTTGCTCTGTGCTCAGGGACCAGATGTAGTGTTAGGGATCAACCCTGCCCAGACAGTTTCAAGACAACTGTCCAAACTTGTACTAATCCTCAAGCCCAACATGTTTTTAATTTTTATTTCTATATAAAAGAGATTAAAAAAGTGTGAGATGTGAGAAGAGATAGCCCAATCAGGCATGTGTTGTACATACACGAGAAGTCCCCAAGTTTAACTGTCAGCAGTTAACTTTTGGTTTCCTGAATGCCATAGAATGTAGCCCCTGTGATTTCCAGCACTGTTGGGTACCCAGGCAGTTGTCACATGACTCCATAAAAACTAAGTAGTGGAAAGTAACTCTCTTCTCTGACATCCTTTTGCCAAGATTATTTTGAATGGCATGATTGGGAAATAAGATACAACTTAAATATACTTTCTCATTTCCTTTATCTTTCTTTATGTTGCTACTGGGAGAAGAACTTTCCTTTGACTAGTTCAGAACATATTTTTCTTTTCTTTATCAAACACCTGAATGAGTGTCACCTGTCAGTGTGTGTTGGAGGTTGTGGCAGTGTGTAATGAGTTGTATACAGTTTTGTAGCCAGGTACCAGACTTGCATATTTGATTTCCCTCTTTTTATGTACAATTTAGAATCTCATGTAAAGCCTTTACTGATAAATTGACAATTTGGCCTCCACTTGTTAGAATTCAGTTAGTTTAATTGATAACTTTAAACAAAACTTAGATAATTTAAGTTTATTATAATTAACTTAAATAATTTAAAACTTAGACTACGATTACTTTACTATGACTTTACAAAGAACTAAAGCAAATGCTCACTGCTCTAGGGTATAGGGTAATAGAGAAACACTAAGATCGTCACAGAGCTCAGCAGGAAAAATAGACAATCAGACTTTCCCTTTGAACCCACCTAAAGTGAAATAGTCTTTAACATATTATATGGAAAATTTGTTTGCATTCCAATTTGTTTTATGGGAAATTAGATTCTTGTAGAATTTCTTGACATCACTAAGTAAGGATTTACCATAATATTTCTTTTTTATTTTATAATGAAATAGTTTAAATATTCTGAAATAAGGATTTAATGTACTATAATTTCTCTTTTAGCTATTATAATGAAATAGTTTAAGTGTTCTGAAAATTAAAGAAAAAAATGTAAAGCTTAACCTTAAATACAATCATAATATCTTTAAAAAATGTATACTTAAACATATTGCATAATAAATGTTTATAGATGTTTTTACTAAGCATTTGTTGTCATACACAAAAATGTAGCGTATCTTAGTACATTTGCTGCCTAGTCTGTAGTTCACCTGCATAAACATTTTAGATTTGGTGTTTTTTGAAGATTTTAGGATTCAGAAACATTTAATCATGTTTTCTGATTAGAAAGGCATTTCAATTTGTTACAGAGTCTAAAAATTCCTATAGAATCTTATATAAGATTTATACACATGGAGGCTGGGAAGAGAGGAAAAAAAGTCAAGGTACATATCTAGGTCCTAGTGCCTCTTGAATGCCCAAGCAGTGATGTTTGTGGACCTGACTCCCTGGACCACTTTGCAGTGGCTTCCTGGTTCACACACAACAGGGCCTAACAGTACTGAAGCACCCTGTCACCTGAGCACTGAACTGTCAGCTTGGTTGGCTCTGTATCGCGATAAGTGGTTCACAGACCTGTTGAACACTACTTGGAAGGGCCCCACAAATAAACAAAACTCACATCTTTTACCGAACATTTTCTTTTCATGCCTTTGTTCCAGTGGCAGACTCGGTATGTGAGTAAAGATTATAATGGAAGTGAAATTTATCTTGTTTATATTATCTTCATTATATTTGTATAATCACAAATGTGCATAAATAAAATACATTATGTATATATATTTTTTTCTATGAAGACATCAAGACTGACATTTTATAGCTAGGCTTTCTCTAAGAACAGTCTGTGTTCTCTCGTGTACACGTATTTGCTTGCTTTTATAAAACTTTTTGCTTCAAAAAATAAAAAAATTTCATACATGTCTTTTATTTATCTGGAATACTTTCTTATTAATTATTAAGATTAAATGTGCATTGTCAAGAAGTTATTTATGTCTTTTACATTATTTGTTTCTTTATTTTTGTGAAGTAAGGTAGTTTTTATTGAAATTTAGTTAGAAACTTTATTTTTTTTTTTGCTTTTTGGGTCACACCCAGCCATGTTAAGGGGTTATTCCTGGCTCTACACTCAGGATTTACTCCCTGCAGTGCTCAGGGAACCATATGGGATGCCGGACACTCAAACCCGGGTTAGCCATATGCAAGAAAACGCCCTACCCACTGTGCTATTGCTCGGCCCCTATTTAGAAAAATTTCGAGGAATTACATGAGCTTTCAGAGTAAGCCAGGAAGTTCTTTCTGTATTTATTTCTGTTGTTCTTATTGAGGGCATTTTGGGATACAGTATCACTTATATCTACCCACACTGCTCCCAGTTCCAGCTCAAAGGTCTCTCCAAAATGGACCATGCAGTGTTACTCGGTATAACACCTGGTTTCCAGCAAAGCAGGTGATTAACCTGTTGGGCTCTCTTATCTCTGGATTTTATCCTTGTTTCCAATAAAATTATGTCTATTATGTACAAACTTGGGTGGAATGTATATCTCTTCCTGAGAGCTACCTTTTGCACCAGGCTGTGCTGTTGTCAGATTCCACTTGGAGAAAGAGTAGAGTCCTAATTCCATGTAGACTGTGTCATATATTTAAATGTACACTTAAAAATAACTGGAGTAGGTATGACGATTATCTTGATGAGGCACAGTAAACTCAGTTTTGATATTTGGCATCTTATATGGTCTGGTAGATGGACCAGTAGTAATTCCTGATGCAAAACCAGGAGTTACCCTGAGCACCGCCCGGTGTGCTCTACATTCCCTCTTCCTTGCCAATCCTGCCAAAACAAAATATAGGACTTGGTAGGACAATAGTACAGCAGGCAAAGCACCTGCATCTTAGACAGCTGATTCTAGTTTGATCCCTTGCACACAATATAGTCCTCCAGTTCCACCAGGAGTTATCCCTAAGCCAAAACCTGAAGGAAGCCCTGAGCACAGCCCAGTGTTACCCAATTTTTAATGGACTGGAGAGATAGTATAAAGGACAGTAAAACCTAGTACAAGGGGCAGCAAAAGATATACTACAAGTGTAGGAGGTAATTATATTGACTTACATGACCGAGGTTCAATTAACAGTGCTGCTTTTAGTTCCTACACCACATCCAGGAATGCTATTTGAGCAAAGAACTGGCATCCCAAATGGTCCCCCTAGCACTGTCAGGAGTAATTACTGAGTGCAGAGCCGTGAGTAACCCCTGAGCATCACCAGGTGTTACCCAAGAAACAAAATGCATATATATATATATATATATATATATATAAAATGAAAAAAAAAATATATATAAATAAAATGAAATAAATAAATATACACTTTACTACCAGTTTGTGTTCAATAATATTTAATGTATGCATAATTTATAGTATGCACATAATGGAAGCAAAGTTTGAATTATACATAAAAGTCTTAGTTTTTATGTACTTAACTTGGAATATTAGGTTACACGATAAGAAATTAAGTTATTTAAGTGCTATTAAGTTACTTTAAGTGCTCAGATGATCATGAGACACACACGAGGGAATGGTACTTCTAGCCCTGGCCTGCCATCCCAAGAAAGCCTTGCAAGGAGCCAGAAGAACCCCACACCATGAGAGCAGCCATTTTCAACATCTGGACTCCACAGCTCGTCAGAGCTCCACCCAAGAGAAAGGCTGATTCTCCTCATTGTACGTGGCTGCTTTGTGACTGTGTGGTTCTTCTGTAAATGCACGAGATGAGAGCCTACTACTGAGAGTGTACCACCCACATGGCAGAGCCTGGCAAGCTATCCATGTCATATTTTTTTTAATTAAACATTTTATTATACCACCGTAAGATATACAATTACAACGTTGTTCATGTTTGGAGGTTTCGGTCATATTTGATATGCCAAAAGCCAGTAACAATTGTAGACCTCATTCCCATGACCTGAAAGAATGATTTGAGGCTCTTTATGTTCCTGGAGTGAGTAGATGCCCTTGGACTACACAAGCATGCTACAGACTATGGAGATACACTGGTGCCTGCTCAAGCAAATCTATGAACAGGAAGACAAGTGACAAGTGACAAGATAATGGTTGCAAAAAAATGAAGACTTACATGTATTTTATATATTTTATGTCATAGCCACTCATAAATATAGGATACTGAAGTAGTAATTTTAAGGTTGATAAAAGTAGAACAAATATTTGGTCTGGTGTTTTATATATGTATATATACACATATATGGACATATATATACATATTTGTGTATATATGCCTACATATGCATGAATGTGTATGCATATATCACTGGTTATGAACTATGTCTTTATAAATTATAGTAAGTCAAGCAAAGGGATAAAATAACATATTGTTAAATTTTTTATTTTATAATATAAATAGCATATTATTAAATATTCCTTGTATACATGATGGAACTACTTAAACAAAAATAGAAGATAAGATTGTTTTTAGGAAAAGTATATATTAAAAATAATGCATGCTTTTTAATATAAATGTAGATTTTAATATGGCTGCTCAAGTAACATGTTAATTTATAACACTGTAGATTCAAAATATATGACATTATTTCTATATTTGATAGTATTATAGCAATATTCAAAAGTTTGTATGCAATTTAATATATATACATCATATACTACATAAAGGTATTTTTGTAATTCAGAGCAGGTTAACTAGTGAAAGAGTTATCATAGTGTTTTAACATAAAATAGATATATTTGTATGTAAATATATGTGTATATGTGTGTGGGTGTGTGTTTTTTGCTACTGTATAAAGAACATTGTTTTATACAATCATTAATACTATATTTTTCTTGTATGTTTTGGACCACACCAGTCTGAGCTTGGGTATATTCCAAGCACTGCACTCAGGAATTACTCTTTGTGCACTTGGTGTTTTGCAAGGGCTTCGGGAGATTGAACCTGGGTAAACAGTATATAATATAATCATCTTACCCACTGTATTGTATCTTTGAACTCTAATGGCTGAATTCTTGGGTTACTCAATGGTATTACAATTACCTAGTCTCTTTGAGCTATGAATAACAGTCTGCATCTAGCCGTTCAGATGTAGAAGAAAAGTGGGAATAGAGCAAGTTTTAATTCAAATTATATTGATTCAGTTAGATATTTTCCAGATTTACTCTTGTCTCACTTCCAATTTCAGATATTTGACCTTATCTCTAAGAGTTTCATATGTTTTAGACTTTTGTGTAAGGTTAATAGCAGGATCACTGTGGTTTAAAAATAGTGATAATAGCTTATCATTTGGAATAAGAGGATGAGATTACATGTGGTACTTAAGAGACTACTCCCTTATTTATTCTTGGAGAACCCTATACTATACTAAGGATTGAACTTGACCTCCCATATGCAAAGCATTTTAATGCCCAGTCAATTGAGCCACTCATTCAATGATAAATTATAATACTTTTTTAAAAAAGACAATGTATTGAAACTATAATCAGGAAAAATAATTTAGGTATATGATATTTGATGAGAAAACTCATGAGAAAGGAAAAATATGATGAAATGAATTGTATGAATCATTAGAATTATGTGAATAATGACAAGTTGAGAATAGATTTTAGATAAGGATCTACATTCTATGCAGTGACTGAAAGCTTTCACACTCTTGCATAAAAAAATAATGGCCACATATAGAAGTTACAAAATTGAATTTTAGTTTGTTGAAAATTAGAGAATATTCGAGAAAAATTAAAAATGATGAGAAATATATTCCATAAATTTAAGCCAGGAATCCAAGAGTTTGATTGTCACTGTCTCTATGAATACAGAGAAAAAATGCAATAATAGAGATATTTCAGTTAGAATGAAAAGGATGTGACATGTATCGAATAGAGTAAAGAAGAGTTATAAACCAGAATATGAACTTTGAAAATAAAGATGTATTCTCTTAAATGCAGTCAGTCACCCATTAAATTTGCCTGGTCGTTGTTGGAGTTACTTGCTAAATGTCAAATAAATCAAAATAACAACACAAAGGACAGGATAGAAAAGCATGTAAATAAAAGGAGAGTGATAGAATTTCTAGTGATTAATATTAGTTCCTTGATATCATTGTGGTCGATAAAATTATTTTTAAATGCATTCACCCATGAATTTATGTAATGAAATAGTGTTGAGCATAGTATTATGAACCAATTCTTGAAAACACGGTTATGGTTCAATCATGTTCCTTATAATCTGTACTAATTTAAATCCTTGGTGGAGGACTGATATACGTGTAACAACATGTAGAATTAAGAAGTTGCTATTAAAGAAAACATGCTCATGACATCACATGAATCTGAACTAGGAGAAAATAATTGTTGGAACTTGCTGCTATTTTTTAGTATTGATTTAGGTTTTATCATAAGATTACACTTTCTGTGGATATAATATTGTTTTTGAAAATAATTTTAAATGAGTTATCATATTAACAAATGGGACTTTGATGTAAGATAAAGTCTGATATCAGAGTCATCAGTAATGTGATTTGGAGACGACCGCTTGACTAGAGCCCTTACCGACTAGATCCCACGGGATGTCAATAGATCACATGGCCGCCCACCTACAAGATGGTCAGACTTCCTTTTAAAGACCCTGAAGGAACGATTTGAGGCTCTTCATATTCCTGAATCAACCAGATGCCATTGGGCTACATTGGCACATGATAGGGTCCAATGGGAATGTTACTGGCGTCCGCTCGAGCAAATCAATGAATAACAGGATTCAAGTGATCAAGTGATCAAGTGATCAGAGTTAATCTAATTGAAAGTACTTTAGGAAATGCATATTGCTTCTAAATCTACACACTTATTTCTAAGATCAGCAATTCTTTTTTTTTTTTTGGGCAGGAGGGTCACACCTGGCAAAGTTCAGGGGTTACTCTTAGCTCTGCACTCAGAATTACCCAGGTGGTGCTCAGGGGACCATATGGGATGCCAGGGATTGACTCGGGTTGGCTGCGTGCAAGGCAAACATGCTACCCACTGGAATATCGCCTGGGCCCCAGCAATTCTCTTTTTAAATATACACTTTAATATTAAATGAACAAATTTTGTCTTTATGATTTGAGTACGCATTTTGTTTTTCTGTGATTGACTCTATACAATATTGAAAATATTGTATATTTTCAACAAATTAATACCTTCCAAAGGCAGACAAGCACAGTTGTCATAGCAAACATACAGGAAATTTTATGATGAGTCATCTTATACTCATTTGAATTTCATAACAAACTCAATTAACCTAGTAAGCAGTGGATTAGTCATATTATTTTTCTTTACATATTCTTTACAGTTTAAAAAAATCATTAAGGTGTCACGAAGAACTTTTCTGGGAACTTCTTTTATACCTGTATGCATGTATGTGTGTATGTATGTATGTGTATTGTCACTTTTTATTTTAAAACCATAATAGACTGTGCAGAGATTACTCAGAATCTATTTTCAGGAATGACTTTTGGCTGCATATGTGTCAGCAGGTATTAAATCCAGGGAATCTCCTTTTAAATTAAAAAGTGGTATACATTTTTTCTCAAGAGGGAGAAAGATCTAAGATATATATGATCAGTATCATAAGATTTAACTCAAGTATGGTTTAAATGATGTATAAACCTAGATCAATAATGAAGTGAGGCTGGAACATAAAATATGGTTATTGAGGACAAGTTCAAATTATGACTTGTGAAACATACAAAATTATTTTTCTCTTTTAATAATTTTGATAATAGTATGTGAAACTTGAAGACATAAATGGATTCTTGGATGTCATGTTAGTATTGCTAATACTTTATGTTTTTCTTCTAAATAATTTTACAGTGATTTTAAACTTAAACATGGTGATTTCTAAAAAGAAAAAGATGGAAGCATAAAAATATAGAAAGTTCTAAAATGTGACTAAAGATAAAAATTAATTATCAGTTAAATACAAAATTCATTCTTGTGAATTCTGTTGAACATCTATTTAGTGGTGTTATCTATTATGATAGACTTCTGAAGTAATTTCTCATGGATTCAGTTCATGAAACAAAACAGTGCAATAGAGACAGAGATAAACCATAATTGATAAGTATGAACTTACAATTTCCATATGATATTTGGAGGGCTGAATTTTAGGAGAATTCAATTATCTCCTCCAAAATAATTATTTCAAATCTGTGGAGATAGCACAGAAGGCTGGAGCACATGCCTTATTATGAGTGTTCCTATTTGATTCCTGGTGCCTCACATTCCCCAGAACACAACCAGGAAAGAAACCCCAGAACTAGGGATGAACCCTGAAAACTGCAAAAGTGTGGACCCAAAGAAATTAAAAAAAAAAAAAAAAAAGTAAATATTTTCCCCAGATAGTAAATATATTTTTTCAAACATCCACAAAGCTTAAAAAAATCTGTAGTGGCAGCGATCTGTGTCACAATCCACACTCTGCAGCTGGTAAGATCTCTCCCCAGCATATTAATCTAGTCTCCAGCCCACAGATTAATCCAGTCTCCAGCCCAGCTTGTCAGAAACCCAGCCTACAAGGACCCGCCCTGCAGAGACCTGCCCTTCAGAGGAGAGTATTTCAAGCCCAGGAATGCTTGAGCCTAAGACACAGGTACACCCGGCAGAGCAGAAACCAGCTTTCCCTGCTGCGCGGCGCAGCGTGATTTACCTCCAAATTACCACAAATATTCTACCCACCCCTCTGAGAGAGCCCCACAAAGTAATGAGAATATAGTGCCCGCATGGCAGAGCCTGGCAAGCTGTCCGATGCTTGTTCGATATGCCAAATCCAGTAACAAAAATGTTTATTTTCCTGACCCCGAAAGAGCCCTTAATACGGCAGCAGTAAGAAAGGCAAACAAGCAGTGCCTGATAAAATTTCACGGCTGTCCTAGGCTGCCAAAACGAAGAAGGACTAAAATTGCTGTCTGTACTTTCAATGCACGTATGCTGGGATAGAAAGCATATATTGAGGATCTAATGGTGCAAGCCAAAAGATCAAGTACGACATCATTGGTCTGACTGACACAAGGGAGGCGCCAGTCACATCATGCTGTATTTGACACCGGAGAAGAATTGTTCCTTGGAACATGTGATGAAAGAGGCGTCGGTGGCATTGGTGTCCTTGTCAACACGAACATGGCTGTCAACATTGATTCATTTGAATGCCTAACAAACCGAATAGGATGATTACACTTGAGGAGATGTGGCCCACTGCCAGCAATTTCTATCTGCATTGTCTATGCACCAACATCCACATACAAAGAAGATGAAATTGAGAAATTCTACATGGAATTGGAGGAGTTCTATAAAAAGATCACACCTTCTACAAGATCATAGTCGGTGATTTTAATGCCAAGATAGGACCGAGAAGATCGGCTGAAGAACTCCACATCGGGACCCATGGCCTAGAATGGAACGAACAGGGGTGAGAGACTTTCTGAGTTCATCATGTCCACCAAGACTATTCATGGGAACTCACAGTTTCAGAAGGCTGAAGCGAAACGTTGGACATGGGAATCTCCTGGTGGACAGTTCCACAATGAAATTGACCAC